>CM065053.1:18915000-19535357 GCA_032883995.1 Coronaproctus castanopsis | reverse complement strand
ATACATGCCTCACACTTCCTCTATTCTGCATTTTAATTCTTGAATTCTCATTTATTATAGTTCCCAAATATACATGGTGATTAATTATTTCTATCTTTTTGTTTTTTATGATCAACTGACTGTGGATTATATTGCGCTTGCTGATTACCATATATTTAGTTTCGTTGAAGTTCAGTTCCAGACCAAATTTATTGCTATTTTCTGCTACTTTGTTCATCAACGTTTGAAAACCTCTAGTTATTCGTGAAAATTACAGCATCATCTGCGTAACTGGATATCACATCTTATATAAATTAGTATTAGCACTAGTGTACTAATCATGTAGTAAATCTTAAAGGTGTGATTTTTACAACAAATGTTCAATTATATAAAGTCCCACCGTATTAATGAAACGATGAAAGGAAACAACTTGATTTTAATTATATCACAAGCAGTAAACGAACTGTTAACGAGTATGATTACCTTAATATAAATAATTAGCAACGGATTACGAACAAAAAGCAATAAATAATGCAGAATAAATTACTAAATTAAAATATCGCTAAGTAATAATTGAATCATTTTGTAACCAAAAAAATTTGCAAGTGTTTTTACACCAATCATACCTATTAAATTGTTTAAACTGTATGATAATTTCAATAAATAAAATGAAAACCAGTTATAAAGTTTATATAGTGAGAAAGACAATTATCAGACAAATTTTTCTTCTTGTGGTATTGTTAATCGTTCATAGGTTGGCAAATCTGTTGCAATCAACTGCGATCTCTTGCTATTCTGACTAAATCCGCTGTATTTCGGATCTTCTAATTAAGAGTTCCTTTTTTCCTCGGCTTTTTGTTACTTCTATCACGTCCGTTCTTGTTGTTCGCCTCTCATGAAGTATTCAAAAAAAAAAAAGATTTCGTCTTTCTTCTTTTCAGTATTATCCTTAATATTCGGTTAATTTCCATTAGTTCCAAAACTTTCTCATGTTTCATCTTCTTCGTCTAGAGCCGGCGGTACTACATTTCGTACGGCGATTTACGCTTTTTCATATTTTCCTACACTCGCTTTCATACTGGTGATACGTATCATTGCAATATTTTATTTCTGATCGTCCAATGATTAAATTTCTGCGCATGAAAAACAATTACACGAAAAATGATCTGAACTAAACTGTTGGCTTATGAAATTTTCTGTTTTATAACTATCTGGCTTTCCTCGTTATTTTAAAAATTAAACAGAAAACTCTTTCCTATTCGATAAATCAGCATAATATAATTAAATTTCTGATATTAGAATTAATCAACGTATAAACTTCTGGCATGAGAGTAATTATTATTTGCTTGGATTTTATAAACTTAATCGAAATATATCGAGTAAATAAGTTTTTATGGCCGATATTTACCGAATGAGGTATTTGTGCCAATGCCATTATCTATTTTAAATAAAAATGTCATAAGATGATTAATAAAGCGAACATATCTTAACAAAACATTATATATATATATATATATATATATATATATATATATATATATATATATATATATATAAATGTATATATATATTTACTTTGAATTCATTAGTTACTTGTAAGCATTACATTCTGTATTCGATATTTTGCAAGTAATGTTTGAATAGTAGTTACGATGTAAATAGTAGTATTGTTATGAATAATATTTATTTTAATAATGTAAATATATGTACTTGTTTCATTATTATGTTATAGTAAATGGTAGTGGTGACTAAGAACTATCATCACCATTACTTTATAATGTAACTAATTTAAGAATGTAATTTCTGTGTTATCCTATAAATTTACAATTCAATCTACACACATTAATATTCATTAGTTAATAATTTATTATTAAGCACACGTATTTGTCAATGTACACAGAAAAGATTAATAAATTTGCCCCACTGGTTATGCTGAATGGGTTAAATAAATAAATATATATATATATATATATCAATAGATGTATCATTCCTTGTTCGCCCCTATCATCCAAATACTCCATTTTTCCGTTCTGCTCTTACCCTTTTCAATTTAATACAGCTCTTGCTGTTGGTTTCTTTCTCGACTGTGTCCATCAGTATTTGTCTTGGTAACCTGCACATGAGTATTTTTCCTTCTACAATATCTTTCGATAGACCAACATGTCTTTAAACACGTGCACTACCCATTTCATTGTTGTCTTTCTGATCATTTTGAAGACTAACCTTTTCTCTTGTACTCAGTTAAAAACTTAATTTGGAATTTTATAAACCCGAGAAATTTTTAACGTGCAAACTCATCTATTAGGACCGTGTTAAAATTCAAATGATTACCTAATCGACTAAATTAAAAAATAGATAAATAAAATTCACTTACCGATTTCTCTTTTAAATTTATTTTGTAAGCTAGCGCCGGTTTATAAACCGTTATCGGTTTACTAGATCGAATAGACCCTAAAATAAAATTATTACCTCGGTAAGTATTATGCGATTATTTCAAATAAACTTTTAATACCTTTCATTATTCATATACTATTTCTTTACTTTACATTCGTAATAATCGTAATAAAAATTATATATATCGAATAAAATATTAATTACGTACGAGAAGTAAACCCTCGGAGATACAGATTTACTATTAAACTTTAAATATTAATTATTGAAAAACTAAAAAAAAAAAAAACGCGCGTTTTTCTTATCATTAGGAACGTAAGAAAAATAAATAAATAAACCCAAAAGAAAGTATTAATAGTTCTCGATATATAGATGGTAAACAATAATCGCTATTAATATTAGTGAACGGAAAAAATATATAAATCGCTTGGAATAAATCAGTAAGCAATATGCATTATATATATTATTGGAGGACATCGGCCATCACAAAAAATTAAAATCAATCGTTCTCGGCAGAATGCAGCCGAAAATATGGGAGCGCTGTTCGTTCAAAATGTACTGGCTGGTAGAAGAGAGCGCGGTCGTGTGTATCTCATCGATGGTCAGACGCGATTTGCAGGACAACTCACCGTACTTTCAAAAAAGGTATTTAAGATGTATTTTTAACGTGCCCCGTTACATTAAAGTAGATAAAATGCACGTTTACTTAAAATTACCACCGTATGAATTTTATTTTAAAACTATCGAGTGATTTTTTTTAAATAAATGTTTGTATCACGATAACATACTTGTTTCCCCGATCGGTAATTACGATTCCAGGCAGCAAAAATTTATGTATACTAAGTATAAACATAGACGCATTAAGCATAATTTATTATATGCTCGCTTAATCTTAATTATTATTTTGTAAATTTTTAACATTTTATTTTTTCTTCCTTGAAAAAAAAATACTGTTTTTATATCAATTTTTTGCCTGCGATTTTATATATATATATATATATATATATATATATATATATATATATATATATATATATATATATATATATTATATATATAAAAAAATCATAATTAACTTTCACGTATAATAAGATAATTTTGTTCATTGTAGTAAGAATGTATTCGGTACACAATTAACTACTTGTTAACAACATAAGTTGTGTTAAACTTTGTCTAATAAAATATTTGTTCATTTTGTTAAGAATAAAAAATTGGATGATGACAGATTTTCATTAGAAAAAAATTTAACATGTAATAAAATGGCCGTATATAAAACTGTAATTTTTGTTGAAAACAGTTTCTTCGTACAAATACGAAATATCTGGTACGTAATGAGACGGGACAAAAGTTGATCAACAGGGCAGTCACCCAAACTTACATAATCACCGGAAAAATTTAGAAAGCTGGAGCAAATCCGGATAAAGACGAAACACTGTAAACGACAGCTAAAAATACGATGAAAAAATACAGTTATTTGACCACACACAACGCGAGGTTGCTAGTCGCGGTTAAGAAATGAAGGAATCATAATTTCAAATATGTGTAGTATCATCATCATCATTTCCCCTCGACCGCTAGGTTGGTTGGCAACACGGCCTGCAGCTGAAAAAAATAATTTCTGGGCGAGAGCAACATGTTTTATTTCCACGTAACTCTGTTCTTTTATTATGGAGTCCATAAATCGGGTTCTTGATCTGTTCCTCTTCTTAATTTTCCATTTACTTTCCCTTCTATTAAGTTTTTAACCATTTGCAGTGTCTGATTTGATGATCGATCATACAACTTTTTCTCTTTTCAATCGTGTTTATTATCTCCGGTTGTTCTTCTATTCTTTTGAATGTTTCCTTATTTGTGATTTTATACATCCAGGATATTCTCAGCATCCTTCGATAGCACCAAACTTCGAAAGATTGAACGTTTAATCTTTCTTTTTAACATAAAGTTCACGTTTCACAGCCGTACAATCGCTCCAGACAAAAGTTTTAATGAACAGCTTACTTATGTGTAATGAAACATTTCTCGAAGTAATAAGCAGTTTTTTTTTTTTTATTAAAAGCGTTTTTAGCCTGTTCTTTTCCTTACTTTTTTTTTCTACTCTTCCGTTGGACGTTAATAAACTGTCAAGATAAGGAAATTCTTTTACTTGAAGTATTCTTTTTCCATTGAGGGCTATGTCTTTATCTTTTCGCGATGTAATTTGTACATATTATAACTTTTGTTATGTGTGATCGAGGAACGAAAAAATTTATGTCCGGAACAACGATTCATTGGCCGTATTGTTGATACAGAATACTGACCAAGTGATCAATGTAGCAACGTCTAACGAATCCGGAGGAGTGGAGCATATAAATTTATTTTATTTAAGTTATAATGTAATAACGTTCTATATGAGTTATGTGTGTATGCCCGTTGGATTGCTTCGATGAGTATGTCAAATGTATAAATGTGTTGAAATATTTTTATTACTATGGCAATGATGTCGATGCGTACACTGTTTGGTCGCTTAGGATTATCTGTTTTTGGTATTTAGAAGATACGTTGCAAAAATAAAAGATACTATAAGTGAATGTGAAGTACATGAATCTGGGTTACTGCGAGGAAGTGTGTTCGGCCCCTTTTTATTCTGATTTATATTAACGATTTATAATTTAAATGTTACGGATTGGTAAAATATTTAGATGTTTAACTGGTAATCGATTAATATTGAATGGAACCAAAACGAAGTATATTGCTTACAGTAATCAATATCTGTGTAAGACAAAGTAACAATTTCGTTGATTAGGCTAAGTATATTGGTATTCAATTAGACAGTAAATTAAACGGATGCGCAAACGCTAAATATGTCGTTTAAAAAACCAAGAAAGTTGAATTACTTATTTTACTATTTAACACAGTATTTTGCGCAGATTGTACTTACCCGTTTTGTCACACGGTATAATACATTGGTGTGGGTGAGACCTAATGTATGTACATGTTTCGATGGGATGCATGCACGCATAAATTCGAATGAATGTTATGTGCGTGTGCATGTAGGCATGCGAGTGGGAGTGGATCTATATATTTATGTACGAGTAAATGTGGATAAGTGTATAAGTGTAATTATGTATACATACTTGGATAATATATGTGTGTATATGTATATTTATTTATACATCTAAAACAATTTTCGAGTAATATCGGGGAAGATTTTAATCTATTTCGGTAAAGTTTGTTGCAAGCACATGCAAGATCGTTTATATATAGATTAATATAGGTCGCTGTTCGCGCAACCTAGGCGCATTAGCGGAAGTTGAGCATAGTAAGAATTTTGTTCCATTTTACGCGTAGTAACAAATATATTTGATATTATTATTATTATTGTTATTATTATTTACAACAGTTTTATAAGCGTGACATATTTAAGAAAGTGTGATACGTATACACCGCTGAAAGAGATTTTATCAATACAATCTGTTTTAAACAAAAATATACTTACGCGAAAATTGTATCGGATTCTTCGTAAAACTAATAAATACTAGCGAACGATCAATAGGCGATTGTTGTGTATCATTGCGCGGGTAAATGATCGATGCAAATTTATTTTTCAAGAAATGCTGCGGTACGTCAATAGTCTGACAATATGTATTTTCCTACATTAAAAAAAAAAATCATAATAGTGGTTAGCAATAAGTGGTAAGGAAATGATAATTCCACAAAATTCTAATTAAGCTACAGTTATTACAGGGCCAATAGTTTTAATCATTACTCCCCGATTTCGTATAAATGCGTTTAGTAAAAAAATAATTTATTTGCACGTGAATCATACGCGGATTTTCCTATAAATAAAAAAGTCGAATACATACACTGACTTTTTCTAGATTTGTCTTGTTTTTATAACTTTTGTAATTTTATCGAAGGATTTATTATTTTAGTCGGAGAAAGTTCTAGAACACATCTTGAAGAAACTTTTGAAAAAATTATCGTGTTCGAAATTCGACACAGAATATCTATTTAAACGTTAGATGCTAAAATTGGAATACTTTATATTAGACAGCGTTGCAAAGCGTTATAAATGAATAAATATTTTCATTTCTTAATCTTTCGATTGGTGGTCAATATGAAGAGTACTTTACTTTCAAATTTTTTAGTTCCTTTACTTTTGCATCTTCCAATTATTTAGGTGATGTATTTTTGCCTCTGTCTTCCCCGCGATATTTTTCCATTTAATCGTCATTCGATTACTGTTATTAAATATTCGATATTCCTTATAATGGTATTTTAATTAATAATTATTACGGAAAGGACGAACGGGTTTTCGGATTCAGGAACCGGCAACACGGAGTAAGCCTCTTTGTCGGGCACATAATTTCCTTATGAATGATTATTCGTACGAATGAAACTTTGGAGTTCAAGAAGTGAAGTTGAGCTATAAGAAGTAATATGTTAACGAGTACAATGTTTTTGCGATGATAGGAATGAAGAGACGAGACACTGACCAGTCGGAAAGTATTAAAATTCTCGATGAAATAAAAACTGAGGTATTTTAAACAGAAATTTTATTCCGTACCAAAAAGGTAGTACAAGAACTATGATAGATAGAAATGAGGAAGCGGTAGAACTGAATTATGTCAATTTTTTCTCCGTCTGTGAAAAAATTGTTGCAGGTGGTAATGTCGGAATACTATTTATAAAAGCAGGTACAAAAATAGGAATGCCGAGATTATTCGAAAAATTCTGAAAAATAAATGGGGCAGGGAAATCGATATACCAAACGTGAACATAAAACTGAACCAACAGTGATGAAAAATAGATATATATATATATAAGTAAGCTATAACATTTATATATATATATATATATATATATATATATATATATATATATATATATATAAACTTTACCCGCGGCTTCGTCTGTGTAATTACTTTTTTTAAACTTTGTTTGCATTGATATCACAAATAGGACAGAAATTACAACAATTTAAAGTACCAATGCAGCGATTATAATAAAAATATTCACAAATCACAGACACTACAGTTTTATATATTAGTATAGAAACGGACGAATATATAACTAATATATAAAACAGCCAAAAGAAAGAGACAGCGATATTTTAAAACTTTAAATTATTGTAATTTCTGTCCTATGTGTGATATCGATGTGAAACAAATTTTAGAACGAATCCGATAATATAGGCTATAAGCTATGCGAATTTCATCATTATTGCTTTAATAGTTTTTGAGTTAAATCGGAACAGACAGACAAAAATTAAAAGAAAATCGATGTTCTGTTTATGTGCGATAAAAATAGCTCAATGCAGTGATCATAATGAAACTATTCGCAAATCACAGACACTACAGTTTTATATATTAATATAGATGAAACCGAAATGAAAATTACGAATCCAGAGATGTGTATTTAAAAAGTGTATTCTCTCTTGTATAAGAATTATAAATACACCTGTAAGGTGAAAAAAAATATAATATGGATATCCGAGTTAGTAAAGGAAACGATATCGACAAAAACTTATAATCACAAACATAACGGATAAAGACAAAAACAAATAACATATAATACCGACTTATAATAAGAATGAGGTTATTAATCATTCGTAATACGTATGGTAAAAAAAAAATATATGTAACGTATATATTGTAATTATACAAACCATAGCCAGGCTCTTAAGATTAGCCTCGTGCGTTGTCATCCAATGATTGTACATTTCCGATTTATCAGTGGTGCGTTTTACGCAGCGACGGCAGATGTATATTGCCTGTTGACCATGCTCATTTGTAACCGCAATTTCCTGCAAAACAATATTCCATGACATTTTCCATCTACTTATCTGAGTAATCATAATTAAATTATCGACGAGAAATTGCAACGTTACATAGACATTTATCTATGGTACGGGTTAAGAAAAACGTACAGTATTACCACCACCACGTTCTCTACATACTACCTGTTTAAAAAAAATCTTCTTTGTTTAAAGTACACCGAGAATTGTTCAGAAAACTGATCGTTTTGGTAACGTAGACAACGGTAAACGAAATCGAGAATGGTTACGTCATAAAAGAGATACAGGATGCACTCTAGTTTAAGAATTGTAAACAATTGTGGAAGAAATATATTAGAGATTTTTCGAAAATTAAGTTAGAGAGACGAATCCGTATAGTTATACATTAAATCAAGAGTACGCTATTGACATTTAAAAACAACATGGGTATAAATGTAAAATATATAATACCAAATCCAGATAAACGAATCGTGCAAAATTTCGTCCAAATTCTTTATAAAGTAAATCTGGAAAACCATTCAATATAGCTGATACGGAATACGTAAGCGACTCGTGCAGATTTTACGAAATATTATTGGACGAACCGCCACAGCCCATAATTTCTTAACCAAAGATATGTTCTAGGTTAACTATAAGCATGAGGAATTACGTACATGTTTATACAGAACTCCTAACACGCGATTAAGATTTTACGATGAATTAAGTAAGTTGAATAAATCTTTATTGTATCGCGATACTGAGTCTTTCGTGTATGCGGATAACGGATCTAATGGGGCCAGAAATTCGGATGAGTGGAAACATAAGCTAGTTGAGTACACATAAAAAAAATGAATAGTTTTTCTTTTTTATATCTTACCAGCATTAAGTGCTGCAAACAACGCTGATCACCGATAAGAGAATAAGTATTAATCTAATGCTTCCAGTAGAGCTCAAGATTGTGAGAAAAGAAACAGGAGTAATATGATGGTGATGAAATTGGGAAGGAATAATAGTAACAGGAATTATCGAGTACAGTAGTTAATAAAAAACAACGCTATCGTCTGAGGAAAAAGAAAGAAAATTCGCAATAGCCCTTAGGCGCCTTGGCGGATTATGCGGAAGACTTGTTGTATGCATCCTGCGAATAAATGGGATCGATACTGTCTTCGAACTTGTCAAATAATCTCGTGTACTGTTGATGTATGTCCTGACATATGGAAAATCTTAAGATCATTACCTAATGTTAGATTGGAGACGTAAACTAGAGCGGATGTGATGGTACGAAGTATCTTCGGTTGTTGCGGTTGTATTTTTCAAAGTGTACTTTTACATGTAGGTCCATACAGCTTTATTCCATAACGCTAAAAAGGGCTGATCATTGAAAGGTACACGGTCCGTTTAGTCGCTAAAGTTAAAATCGACTTTCGCCCTAATAATGGATGTAGCAATTCTGTACGTTCATTTAGTCTGTGACGCATGTAGTCGAAGCCCATTATCAATAATTATAACAAGGTAAGATGATGAAAATGCTGAGTAATTTACTTATTGTTGATTTTAAGAACTGGGCATCGGTCTTTTAAATCCTTCCATATTCGTCGCCTTTTTCCTTTATTCGTCTTGACAGGATGTTGGATCGGTAGTTATTCACTTCTTTAGAAATTTAAGACGAATAAATGAAAAAAAAACGACGGGTGTGTGAAAGAATTTATAATTAATCCCAAAAATGATTGATAAGATTAATTGGGAAAAATTAAAACGAGAAAATTGATAAAATTACTACCAAAATAACTGGACATTTAAATTCAAAACAATTAGTAAACTAGGAACGAAGTAAAACATTCAATTTTAAATTCGATAAATGAATAACGGGTTTAGACTTCGATAAGTATCCTTATGTGCTTATGTGTTATGTACTCATCGTTGTCTTTGTCAACCACCAGAAACAAAGTAAAAAAAAAAACGTATGGTTTTTCCAACATAAATTTATACTTGGATACAGAAGAAAATCGGACTTTGTAACATGATGGAGCAGATGGCCAAACTGAATTAGACCCGGGTAGAGCACATAGCCAGAAGGAAGAATAATAGATGGACAAAATGAGTGACGGAATGTGGCCGCTTCATAAATGAGGAAACACTGACAGACCGTTGACTAGTTGTTAGGACGATATAACTCAAGTAGCGAAAAAGAATTGGATTCAAAAAGTTCAGAAACAAAAGGAATGGAAGAGATTGGGGAGAACCTACATGCAGCAGTGAACCAATATAGGTTAAATAAATAAATACACACACACACACACACATATATATATATATAGTACCTGGGCGACCGAGCTTTTGCTATGTAAAATCGTGTTTTTTTAGTAAACATATTTAGAAGCCATTACATATTTCATTTCATAAATTTCCGGATTTATAACTGAAAATTTCAGTTTGACAAATATCAATGATCAGTTTTTTTTTTTAAAAAAGTCAATTTTGGATTTCAATCGGTTTTTCTTCCTTAAATAATTCTTTCAGAGACTACTCGGAGTTAGAGCCTAAAATATCAAAATACATAATTTTCATACAAGCCATTTTTAATTACTTAATAATTTACAGATATGTACAAAATTTCATACATTGTTACAGCTGTAACTGCCTTTCAAGACCAGGAGGCCCTAGACCTAAAATAAAATTTAATTATTAGCAATCTTTATTTCAAGAAGGTAAACTATTTTAAAAATGTAAAAATAAAAGATTTCCAAAACGTTAATTGTATCAACAAATAAAAAAAATATTGTGTCGCTTCCGATTTTATGTGTTAAAAAATATAGAAAATGAAATGAGAAGCACCATGTTAAATGATTTATTAAATTATTTTGCAATAATGTAGATTGAATCTAATATTTCAGATAAAAATTTTATCGGTATAATTTCTATGCTTTTAACAGAGAGGGGCTACAAGAATCCTTAAATGCGCTAAGAAAAGAGTAACAACAAAAATGTAAAATGAAAATAAACACTAAATATTATCCTAAACAACAGAGCTTAGATCAAGTAACGGAGTTCTCTACTTAACAAGCATAATATCCTACCGGTTGAAGTACAAAAGGTATAAGGTGAAGAATAGCCCTAGCGAAAACGCGTCTATGAAAAAACCGTTCCTCTTATCAAAAAATATATCACTTAATACCAGAAAACACCTAGTAAATAGTTTTTATGTGGAGTATGGTGTTGTGATCAGACATGGACGGTTTTAAAAAGAAAAAACGATAAGTTCAGAGCGTTCGAAATGTAGTGCTGATGACGTCGAATGTTGAGAATACCATGGACGAGTAAAATAACTAATAACGAAGTTTTACAACTAATAAATGACTGACGCGAAGTAGAAAATACGATAAAAATGAGGAGAAATGCACAATTTCATTAGACATTCGGAATGGATGACAAAAGGCAGACCATGGATATATAAACCAAATGAAAATTAAAACACAAGCATGTTTGACGGATCTAATCTGCTTTATTATACTCACCAACCAACCGCACGGTTGAGAAAAAAAAAGAAGAAAATAAGAAATCATCTTTTAATGATATATATATATATATATATATGTATGTATACCTGTTTATACAAACACATTCTTTGAACCGGTACAACCGTGTAGGAACTGTCCATTGAATCACCCGCATGACCGCGAACTGAACTATGAAATTTGTAGGAACTAAAAGATACGCCTATCGTACCATCCCGATACGATCGGCAAATAATTAATTTTCGAGAATTTATCAAACGATTTAAATCCGGCTCGTCATTAACTGAACTAGGATAACGATCGCGTCGTGGTAATCGTTCGTGAAATAATCGACAAATATCTCTAATTTCATCCTTTAATGTGTAATAACGTAATGAGTGAAATTTTATATTATCCAGACGTCTATGATTGGGTATATTAAAAGGAACTAGCATGGGTCTGTTATTATTATTATTCAAATTCATCCACCACTGTTCGTTATCGATAATCGCTTTATCGTACATTAATATTAATTTCGGCTTATTAGAAATGATAGTATCATTATCGAACGCCATCAGAACGTATTTACGACCGACGATCAAAATTAATCGATTTCGTTTTATCGTTCGATATCCATATCGATAGTAGGTGAATTTAAATTCGAAATTATTATCGGTAAAATCATACGGTAAAATAGTTCGTAACAGATCGCTAATATCGTCGTAATTTATTTTTCTTTCCAGTAATAAAAAATCGTATAAATAACGATAACGATAACTATAACGTTCGACCAACGTCTTAAAACGGCGACGACGAATTCGACTTTCCTTTACATTTACGATCGTTTTTACCTTATTATTGACGTACGATCTATCGATAATCGATGTTGTTGCCGTTGTAGCAATAAAATCTTCTTCTAAAGCCAATAACGGTAATAAATAGTCTCCGTTAATTTTTAAACCGTTTAAGTAATCCACGTTATTGTTAGTCGCGTATAAACAAATTAAGGTACCCACAAAGCCTAATGACGGATCGATTTGTTTGTGATTATCCGAATTTTTGACCGTTTCTCCATTTCCGGTATTATTATTATTATTATTAGTAATAGTAGTAATAGCAGTATTAGTATTACTATTATTATGAGATAATTCTCGAGGAACTTTTACATAATCGTCATAATCATCGTCCTTAGAATCGCTGTCGTCTGAATCAACATACTCAGATCCGGAAGAATTGCTAAACGTATGATGGTCGCTGTCTACAATTTGAGGGCTATTATTAGAATACTCAGAAGGACTTTTTAAATTATTAACATTATCGTCATCATCCGATATCGGCAACGTTCTATTTGAGAATGAATTTCCATCCGTATAATTTAAAACCGATTCTTCATATTCGGGTAAATATTTAATTTCAATCTCGCTATTTTCATTTTCATTTGATAAATTCGGATCAAATTCAGTCTTAATTTCTGGATAATGATGATGACGATTATTATTAATAATAATATTAGAAGAGTCACCGTCGACCCGATGATTAATGTCCATTGAAGAAGATGGTATAAACTGGTTAACAGCAGCGTGATCGATTCTTTTATATTCGTAAACCGATTCGTTAATTTCCTGTTTACAAATATTCGATTCAATTTCAATTTCGAACTTCCTAACACTTAAAAAATTGTTATTATTATTATTACCATTGTTTTTACTAGTATCAGGATAGATAATTTCGTTTCTATTCTGGTCGTTTTCAATCAAATTAGCAACGATGCTTGGCATTGAATTATCGAAAGCGTTATTATTAGGCAACGATATTTGTGTTGAATGTTGTCGAGCAACTTTTTCTACATTATTATTATTTACATTTTGTGCCATATCGTTGATAGGATTGTGTTGTTACTAATATTCGGTTCTAAATCATTAAAAAAAAACAATGTTAATTTAATAAATAATAAATATGTAAGGTATAAATAACGTAATAATAATGGAAAATAAGAACAACAAAAAAAACCTATCACAAATAATTTAATAAACGTGCGCGATATTACAAAAGTAACAAATATCTAAAATTTAGCATTTCTATATAAAATAATGGTATTATATAAAAATCGATACCTTAACTTTTAATTGGTAATGCTATAAGTACAAAAAAAAAAAGGAAAATGAAATGTTGTATATGGCACACAATACACTATATTATCTGCAGATAAATGTAACAACTTACAATTTTTTTTTGTGGTAAACTATGTCATTTTTTTTTTATTACATGACGTTTTGCAATGACAGTTTTCGTTTTTAAACTGGTAGCGACTATGAATGTTCAGGCATATATTTATACATTACACTTATATGAATGTTATCTAGACTTAATATCGTCCAGATTTTGTGATAACGAATACTTTGCTATGTGCGCATCTCTTTATTGATGTTTTATGTCATTATTCTCAGGGGGGAGATTGGAGTTGTTTACTAAACTAGCAGTTGTTATTATTTTAACTTGCACACCCCTTTTCAAGCAATGACCAGTGGTCAAGTTGAATTTAGCTGGTATCCATCCTCCTTGTTGAAATTTGGATACTTAGAAATTTAAATTGTTTCTCGAAACAATTCTGGAGCTATATTTATGCATTTAGTATTGTATCGTAATTTATGGTAAACTATATTAAATAAAAGAAGGAAATTATCAGCAAAATTATAAAAACCTACGACTAGAAGTATTAATAAATATTTATACACGCACAAAATGATCACACACACACATTTATAACGGATAATGTATCGAGTTCAGAAATAATAATTAATTTTATTATTAAACGCGATAAAAGATTGTTATTATTTTAAAAACGGAGACGAAAATGACAAGATGCTTCAAAATCGTTCGTTACATTCACGTAAACGTACAAATTAATATATATGACGATTTCAAAAAATGTTTGAGAAAACAGAAGAGCCTCCTGTATAGAACGGCCTATTGTAAATATAATTGGAAACAGTACGCAGACTTTCGCTACGAAAGGACAAGTATAACGATAAAGAAAAGAATAATAATAGTGATAAAATTGGAAAACATATCAGACACAATGATGAAACGGAGAATAAGGTTTTATGGACAACTAAAAAGAACGGAGTCACATAGACAACGACTAAGATCGTATTCGAATACTTTCAAGAAAAAATTAATAGAAAAAGATTTCAATTGAATTAAAGAATGGAGAAAGAAATGGTGTCAGGATAATCCGGACATTCGCAGATCACAAACCGCTTGAACTCGATCTACCGAGAAATATCTGGACAAAATTGAATCGCTTCCGAACAGAACAAGGTAGATGTGAATGAAGACATATGGACTCAAGGACGATTCAGCCTGTGACTCCGCGGAAACAGAGCAAATAATGGAGCACATCCTCGTGGGATGCCAGAGGCGAGCTCTGAAAGATGGTTGTGAAGAAATCATCAAGTTGACTGACCAAGCAGTGGATTGGCAGCAAAAGCTGGACGTTAAAATATAAATATAATTAAGTATGAATGAGTCAAAACTTAAAATGTAGATATCCTAGATATACGATTAAATAAATAAAACTTTGAAGAAAATCCGAAGAATAAACTTACGTGGATTCGAAAACTTATCGGAAATGAAGATAAAAAGGGCGAGGACATAAATGATAGAAACAAATTTCGAGAAAAAAGTTTTTAAAGGTTACCTTGGAGAATGTAGGAAGGAAGAACGGGTGATAACAACATGTGGACGTAGGAAAGGAAACTTCAGCAGCACAGCTTCAAAGATGAAAAAACACTGGAGAAGAATAGGAAAATTCTGCCATTATCATTCTTACGTGTGGTCAATAGTTAGCCAAAATTAAAAATAATAATAGAGAGATATATATATCTAACAATAATATTATAATGTAGATAAATAAAGGATAATCATTCATTCCCAGAATTAAGGGAAAAACACTCATCCACTTCAGAGTCCTGCTCTGTAAAATATCTAGGATTACACCTGGATAAGAGGTTAATCTTGAAAAACTATATTCCAGCCAAAAGACAACAACTTGAGCTTAAACTATGGAGTATGACCTCAATGTCCTGGAATTCGTTATTATCAGTTAAAAATGAACTGTTAATATATAAAGTTATGTTAAAACCTTAATGGACATACCGGGTTGAAATCTGGGGAATAGCCAGAAACTCTAGGCTAGAAATAATCCAGCTTTTCAGTCAAAAAGCTTGCGTAACATCGTTGGAGCACCATGGTATATTTGCAATACCAATCTGCACAAGGATCTCCAGATGCCTGATGTAAAAGAAACAAAATACACAGTAGTGACTTCAGTAACATGTCAATCGACTAGCTGCCGATCTAAGAGTAATTCCACAGAGTTCAAACGTCTGAAAAGATACTGTCAAGCGGATTTGCAACATCGTCAATTAATTACGATTAGTATACACAGAGAACAGATTGGGCAGCATTCATGAGAGAACATTGAAACAAACTTTTGAGATTATGTATACCTGATGAAAATTAAAAGGTAGTAACTGATATAAGAAAATTATTTATTGCAGTGCATATAACAAACTATTTCTTTAAATACCTTCAATCCTTTTTTAATAACCACTACATGTACAGATGTTTATTAGCACTATTCAACTCATGCATACATATAATTATGGCTTATTTTTTGTATTAACACATTAAAAGAATAGAAACCATGTTCATAAAAAAGTGTCGATCATAAAAAACAGTTTTGTTTGTACGTTTGTTCTTGCGTTCAGTTTTGGTTTTATTACTTGCAGGGTTTACCGTATCTTATCAGTTTTGATTATTGTATATACATTATTTGCATGTGTGTACATACTATTGTGTATCATTAAGTTGTCGATGTATAGCTCTTTATGTCAGCTGTTTGATGAACCTACCCCATACATGCAGCAGGCTTATCACCTAACTACAGTGTACCATTGCTGCTGCTGGTGCAGTCACCACTACTATTACGGCTACTATGGCTGCTGCCACTACTACTACAACTACTGATACTATGAACATCACTGGTGGCATCGTCAATGTGACGAACGCATTGAAAATGATGGATGTGAACCTAAATCATCCAAAACATAATCAGGTCGTTTCTTTTCATTTATTACTACTAATAACAACATTTCATCTAAAATTCCAAATTCTGTTTCAAAGAGTCCCACCAATTAAATTGGTAATGGGTAAAGAAAGTAGTAACAAATCAGATGAAGGTCCTATGTGGCAAATTGAGTATTATAAAAGTCAAAATAGAAAAAGACGAAGACCAACAAATCCTCTTTCACCAAAACTGGACCATAAAATACAGGCTAGAACAAGCAATAGGTACTCAGCATTACAAACACTTAAAAATGACAACATACACATGGACACTCGTGTACAGACAGAGAAATCAAAAAAGCCACCTCCTATGTTCTTACCCAATGTAAATGATTTTCCAACTTGAAAACGTAAAATTACAAGTGCACTAGGAGAAAATTCTTTTACTTATAAGATGCTAAATGCAAATGGTCTAGTTAAAATAATATCTAACAGTATTGCGCAATATTGAGCATTAATTAAAACACTTAGGAAAGAAAATGTGATGTATCATACATATCAATTAAAACAGGAGTATGTTTTAAAGGTTGTACTAAAAAATATACATGCAACAGTACCTGTAGATAATATTAAATCCGCACTACTTGAGAATGATCATGAGGTTAGAAATATAATTAATGTAAAACACTGAATCGGAAAACACCCTGTGCCATTGTTGTTTATTGATATAGAGCCGAATAATAAAGATATTTATGCTATTGAATATCTCTTGAACGCTAAGGTTGTATTTGAACCTCTCAAGTCAAAAAATACAGTTGTTCAATATACAAGGTGTCAATTGTACGGACATAAAAACTTATTGCTCGTGTCATTTCAGATGTGTGAAATGTAATGAAAATCATGAGATATACAAGTGCAATAAGGACAATAAAACTGCAGTCACATGTGCACTTTGTAAAGGAAATCATACAGCCAACTATAAATGCTGTCAAATATACCAAGAAATACTAGCAAAAATAAATAAATCAACAGGTAAAATACTAAAACAAAATTAATCTGATACCTACAAGTCATATCAATAAGATAAATTGCAATCACTTACAGATGTTTTATACACTACAGAACCTACACCCTAACCCCAAAACACATATGCCGAGAAAGTTAAACAAAAAGCACACAGTCCATCTAATAAATTCATTGTCCAAAAAGGAAATTATGAATAAGAACATACTAAAAGTAATGATATAATAAATATACAAAATACATTTTTGGTGGAAACTAAACGACTCTTTACAGAAACGATCAAACAACAAACGCTATGACAAATAATATATTTGCCTACATTCATCCAATTTCAAATCGCTATTTTAATTATTTCTTCAAACATTACATGTATTACCTATATTTTATCATATGACGCATTCATTCAATATTTAAGTTAATTTTTTCTTAAGTTTTTATAAACATAATTATTATCTTGGCACTCATTTTGCTTAGTTCTTGATGTAGTTATTCTTTTAACGCATGTATTCACATATTCCTTAGTATGGTTTTAAGATAGAACAAAATAAACTTAATATTTCAAAAACAGTGTTCATTTTTAAATAATAATGAAAAAAGCTTTTAACATTTGTCTCTTTTTAGGAAACATGAAATAACTTTTTAACGGTTGCTTTAGAAATCCCTGTTATCTAGCATAACATTTATACTAAAAAAATATATAACACTAAAAAATATATATCACCACAATATTCTAAAATATTTTTAAAACTACATGTAGAGCTCTAGATAAAATAAAAAATATACTATTATTGATTGACAAAACAAAATAAAAACAACGTTAATCACTATACAATTTATTTTATGTATGCAAAGCTTTTCAACTATAAAGTCATTTTCAAGCAAATAACTTTATAATTGAAAAGCTTTGCGAAAATAAAATAAATTTTATAGTAATTAACATTGTTTTTATTTTGTTTTGTTCATTTATAAAATCACTACTCTCGAATACATCAACATACTATTATTGAATATATAAATAACAAAATACACTATAAAAACATGTTCTAACAAAATTATGCATTGGATATACGCAACAATATCAAAATATTAATTAGAATGCAAACATAACTATCAATGACAGATATATACTACACATGACTTTAAATCAATATCATGCAATAATTAAAAATAAATAAATTAATCACATATTTTAGATAAATTTTACAACAAAAATTTAATCTGTCAATTACAATATCAAACCACTTTAAATATGAATCATACATAAAAGTCAAATTTACAATGTAACTATGGTGATATTGTAAACCGCATTCACAAATATCAGATAAAAACAAATTAATTTAAATGTGTCAAGAGAAAAGTAGGATAATTCGCGTTTTAAAAACTGCAGTCTTTTTTAATTCTGCTAATTTTTATGTAAGAAAACAGAACTTTTGCCTGTTTTTAACTTAAAATGTAACTACTTTAATTAGCTACTCACAGAATTATCCTACGTACTCATTGAGACCAAAATAACATTATTTTTATGTGCAATCAATATTTTTTAAAATTATACTTTTTTTAATCACTTATTATCACTTCTTTAAATTCATGCACATAAATAATCAATAATATGAAAATAACAATTACTCAAGAACGTATAAAAATGGAAATGTATACAGTAGAACTTACGTGAACACTATTCATATCCTGTAGTATCCGTTATTAGCTTAATATTTGATTTCCTCCATAAGTAACTCCAAAATTAACAGTTTTTAGTATACATACTACATTCGCATGAAAACGACTACTGATGAAAAATTTTTTCGTCGACGGTCAAAAATTTTCGAAAACATTCAATTTGAGAACCGGGTATCCGAATTTACTAAATCAACAAAATGAAAACAAAAAAATTGTTATTAACCCCCGTTATTTATCATATGTTTTATTTAAAACGACTAGATATATTTATTAAAAGCATTGCACATAATTAAAATACGAAAAAAAAACTTTTTGGAAGACAATTACACTTCTTTGAAAGTTTAATGACACTTCTTTCATGTTTAAAATAAACAAACGTTGGTGCTAATATTCAGTGATTGGTATCAGTTATCGATTGATCAATTGGAGCTCTAGTATCGAAAATAAATTAAATATTTATTATTTTTAAAATTAATTTTAAAAAATATACATATATAAGGTAAGGTAATATTGAAGTGTATCAGATATTAAGCTGAGGAAAACAAGTGACTACTTGAAGGACCTTATGTTTTCCCCAAAAATTTTAAAGATGTAATTAATTTTAATTTGAATAAGTTTTGGTGTTGACCGATTGTAATGTTTCGCGCAATTTAACATATATTTCTTGATGTAAATATACAATTATTTTATGCCTTATGCAATATATTTCATATTGTTTTATTTAATAGTTTGTGAAAGTAAGACGATAATAAATTTTTTAATGGCCGGAAACGTATCGATTTCCCCTTACAAGAAATAGTCTAAAAGATCTTTGAGTATATGTATATTTTGTTTACTTAGTTATTCTGACTTTGTTGATTAGATATAGATAGGTCTTCACTGTTTTCCTTGCCATATAATTTAATTTTTCTTGTCGTTTCTTCTAAACGCAATTTAATGGCTTTAATTACATACATCTTAAACAGGTCATCAACAACATTTCACAAGAAATATCCGGATATTATCCCAAAAACGATTTCATACTATCCGAATATTTACATCGGCTAATTTGAGTCAGAATCGACTATAGTATAAGCATAAATCAAATTTAATTTTGATAAAAATATCGTTATTTTGTTTTAGCGATCTAGTAAAGTGAACTGTGGACTCAATATTAGTGTTGCAGTTTCAGTTAACAAAAATAATATTTTAAACAAAGTAATAAATTACATTGAATTCAACTTATTTATTTTATATAATAATCACAATGGGATTTTGTGACTTTAAACATTTAAAAATTCGCACATGTGTAGATAATTAAAACAAATTTTCACATGTGTAGATAATTAAAACAAATTTTCTGGTAGGGTCATAGGGTGATTATACCTCGATACAGTGTTTTAATTAACGGATATCAACTTAGATCTCTGGAATTTTTTCATTTGTTTCAGAAAATTGTGTCAAGTTCATTCAAAATTATTGATACCCTTTTTTTAAGAAAGTGGGTAAATTATATTTAATTTTCATGATTATTATTCTGTAGGCGATCGTATTAGAACTAATAAAGATTTTTTATTACAAATCCTTGCGAACTTAAATGGTTTAAATATTAAAATAATTTTGGATACAGAATTAGAAAAGGTGAAATGTTGAAAAACTGTTTTTTATTATGCTTCAGAATTGTATGACTGTTATGTAAGATTACTGTAAATACTGTAAATTTATGTGTGATAGTACGTTTTATGTATAAAATATCGTTAATGTTTTAGAGATGGTTAAAAAGTGACGCTTATATCACTTGATCATTTTTACTTGCGACGATTAGAAATCTGGGGTAAACTTTGGGCCGCCCAGTTTATTTTTAAATTTCTATTCAAATTTTGAATGATTTTATATATACATATATATATTTCATTTTTAATATATATTTATGTTCACCTATTAATAAATTAAAGTACTTATATTTTAATTATTCGTAATTAAGAATTATTTAGTTAAGTTATATTATTTTGTAATTTACAATTCTATTATATGTATCCAGTTTATATACGTTACATGTTTCAATTAAGAATTATAAATTAGTTTTTTTGAGCAATTATAATATTTCAATCGTTTAGTTTTGCCGAAGAATTATAAATAATTGTAAGTAATTAGTATTAACACGGTGTAATACTTTGTATATTTAATTTCAAATCATAATTTTTAGTATAGAGGAAACATCAACATTTGAAAAATTGTTGCTTTATATGATACCAAAACATGCAATATAGTTTGAAATTGTTGATAAAATATTGTTATAATGACGTTTTACGGTACTGCGGAGGAGAAAATAATTTCATACCTGATTGAATGGATTGTCACTACGTTATTTATCAAATAAATTAAAAGTTCGTAATTGTCTAATGGTTGGTTATTTAATTAAATTGTAGCTCGATTTTTTGTATATTATTGTTTTTGTTTCAGACTTGAGCAAAGATCCAAGCCAGACAAATGTAAAATAGTAAGAGCAATAGTCGATGCGTACCGCTATTCTAGAAATGACAGTGTTCATCGAGATCTACGGATTCCATTCGTGAACGAAGAGTTTCGAAGATACGCAACTGCTCATAAAAAGAGGTTGGAGCGACATCAGCGGATCTAATTGTATAATTATATAAAACCAAATTATACCTTAAATGATTATGTCAAACTCATGGTCGTCGGGTCATTGATTTTAAACACATAGGGTTTACTAATAAAGTTAGGTTTTGTTAGATTAAGTTTGTAAAAGTTGATGCTTATTTAACTTAGTGGGTTAAGATTGTATCTTTATTTATTAAAAAAAAAAAAATTGAAAATCTCGTAAATAATGATCTTGTCAACTGGTATTATAATTTCATTTTTGTTATGATAGAATATTTTCTAAGTACTTCTGTTACAAATTTTAAAAATGAAAAATACAAATATTGCTACTGTTTGATACAAATATCAGTTTTTTTTTTTTTTTTTTTAAATTTTAGCCTAAGCCAATTTGCCACAATGGAACCAGATGATGTCCAGCCATGGAGCATATTGAAATGTTCCGAAATTATTGAAAGATTGGGTGAGGAAAGATATTTAATTGCCTTAATGAGGTGATAGTTGTTACTTTTTGTTCATGTACAATGCATGTTTACGTAATTTCAGTAATTTTTGTTCTTAATATTGGTTGCACCATTTTCGAAGTCTGTTTCCGATTTTTCGCTTTATAACAGCACATCTACAGGTCCATACATGTTGCTTTTTGTATCACTCTTGCCCAGTATGTTGATGGTCGATCCCTTGATCTTCTACCTTCAACTTTCATTTGTATTAACCAGCGTTTTATATAATTTCTGAAATATTTCATCTTTCTGATCGAAAATTGGATCTAATTAATGCGTAATATCTTCATGCAAATCGTGCTTACTCTAAAATTATAGCATGCAAAATTACATGAAAAAAGAATGGTACAGGATAGTATAAAGAACGTAATAATCAACTTCGCTTCGTAACTATTTCTATAATTTTTTCAAAGCACTATGTGTAGTTTACTAGATTGAAAGTAATCATGATCGTAAATTAGATTTTATTCACGTTTTGTTAAATTCGATTTTTAAATACGTTGGTTATTGTCTTGTGTAACGAACTTTTAATTATATTACTTATTTATATTAAGTGTACGAGAGTTATGTTGAGTTGCTCGGCTGTTAGCGAGGTTTTCATTGAATGATAGTTATCGTTGATTACCAGACCGGTTTTTAGACCTGAAACAATGGTAGGTGATTAGTTTAGACAGTTGACGGCTCCGTAACTCCTCAATTGCACGACCAGATCATCTGGCTGGAAAGCTGTCTAGGTGTTTTTTGAACGAACGGGTCGCCGGAATAAATATAAAGAGACTCGTCCCAAGTTGAGGTACTTCGGCTTGCAGAAGGTAGAACACCTTTCAAGTAAAATAAAATCACTAACATTGAACATATTTTTAAGTAAATTGTAATCTAATTATTTCTTTACTATTGCCTTTGCAGTTTATTTTAAAAATACAAACCGAATCCTATAAATATGTGGCAACTTTATACCATTTGCATACAAAAATTAATTAATAACCTATTAAGAATATTGCTGAAAGAAATTTTGATCGATTGTCCCGATGAGTGCAAAGTTACATTTTCTTCTCGCGTAAGTTATTTCGAAATAAATTTTCGATTTGTAGTGTAGTGACATAAATTTTGATTTCAAGTTTAAATATACATTTTTTTTTTAATCAGTTGCAAATGTACATAACCTGGCTTTTAAATGTAATTTCCTAAAATATACAAAAAATTCATTTATGAATTGTTATTTCGTTATTGTTGGATGCGGTATTGTATTTCTTCGATCGATTATCATTATTTTCGTTTTATTTATATTTAATCCGTATGGCGCACTGATGTTTTACGAGCGTATTTATCCCTTTCATATTCCACGCTGTCAACGTTTTATCATCTGAATACCTAAGATGAGTTATCTTTCGTCCTCCCTATTATTGTTCCGCATTCCATTGTTCTAGCACCAGTCTCGTTATATATTTCCTAGAGTTGATGGGATCAAACAGTGGAGAAGAAGAGCAATTACCTGATTATAGAAAAAGTCGCATTACCGAAGCAATCATTTCTATGTTACGGACAAAAAAATCACATAATTTTAAATCGTATGAAACGATAATTCCATGCATTACGCCAAAAGTAATTTGAAACTATAGGAAATAATCATAAAGCTGGTGTTCTTTATCAATTCGGTCTATCTATCTGTTCTATATGAATATAAAAATAAATTACCGCACGTATGAAAGAGTATCACTTGAGAACAGCTCGATCAATTCGGCTGATCCCTTTTTTGCCGTCTATGCGAAAAAAATGAAATGATTTCAATTTGACGCATATTATTTAAGCACAACTGTACACATAGATAAACCAATAATCGCAATAAAAAATAGTCCGAGGAATAAACAAATTGGGATACAAATTCAAGGTGAATACATACATATTATTAAGATTTGCTGATGACATTGTCGTTATTGCAAAGTCTGAAGAAGAACTTCAATCAGCACTGAAAGAAACGAAACTACATTTGGAAGAATAAAAAATGAAAATAAATTTAAAAAAATTAAGTAATCCCAACGCCACAAAAGGAAAACCTATTATTAAATAATAAAAAAATTAGTCGAAGAAGCGTTATATTTGAGGTGTATCGGAAGATGGGAAAACCGGCAGAGAAATCAAACGTAGAATAAGCCTAAATATGCATTGTGGCAAACACATACATTAGTGAGAATAGAACATAGAAAAATGACTTATAAAAGTCTATATACGGAGTATTGTGAATTCGGGGTAGTAAACGAAGCTGACAAAAAAATTTTTTATGGCAGCAGAGATGTTGGAGAAAGATGCTAAAGATAAAATGGATAGTAGAGAAGAGCAACGAAGAAGTCCTGATCGGCGAAAGACGGGAGTTAATATAAAAAGACGTGTAGATCAGAGATGATGGGAAATTGATTATTGAAGAAAAAATAGCGAAGAAGAGAACCTAGGGAAGAGCAAATAATAGTTATATAAACCACATAATTAAATATATGGCTCGGATCTAAAAAAAAAAAGATGACAGAAAATAAAACGGAATGGAGGAAACGAACCTTTAGGGGTTCAACGATAAATGATGACGATGACATGGTAGAAGAAAAATATGTTATTTGGCTTTTCGATCGGCAGGATAAATCCTACTAATCACTTTTAAGAATATTTTTAATTCTTTCAAGTCCACATTTATCGATGTATTTTTAGCATAATCGAACTCTTAACGTAGATAAAATTTGTCCGATTTTTCGAAACAAATATCCTGGTTCTACTCCGCATTTCTATATATATATATATATATATATATATATATTGGAAAAACTCCGCTTAAGACAGTTACGACGCTACATAACATTACAATCTTTTATCCGGAAACCTTCTTTGAATGGTGTATATTTTTTATCTAGACTGATTTCAAATTAACCGGACGAATGAGCGGCAGAACAGTAGTACGCAATTGCGTTCTTCAAGTATTTTATAGGACAAAATTCTATAATTATATTACGACATCTGGAATTAGTTGAAAATATTTCTAGTTAAGCTTGTTATCAATAACGAATAACCTCATGGATTTGAAATATTCCGCTCTTAACAAACTAGTACGTAAAAACTATAATGCGGTTATTACTTTTCTCTATAAACTAAAATCGAAATTAACGAGTCAATTAACAAATAAAACGTAAATATTCATTCGTGAAAAGGTGTAATTTCGGAATGGTTTTAATTTTATGACCCCCCCATTCCCCACCGTATTTACATCGTTTATTTTAAAGTAAAAAAAAACTTGTAACGAGCAGCTCGGGGGCAGATATATATATATATAATATATGTGTATATATATTATATATATATATATATATCTTCAAAACAGTTATGATGAGGTGTTTTGCCAAAATTCTTCTCAACATCTTGCGAAGGTAAAAGCGATTATTATTACTCAATTACTCATCAGTCGTCTACAGAGATCTAATATAAAGACTTAATTTTACTGGATGAATTGTGACCCTGAAAATATAGTTAATTATAATTTATCGCCTTCGCTATCTAAATACGTTATTTACTAATAATTATCGTTATTAATAAATCAGGCGGATACTATTTTTTCCTGGTTCGAATTAAAATTTTCGTAGATTTTTCCTGGTAATCTAACGTACCGAAATCAGCCGATTATTTTTTATAATATAGCGGATGTTAGAAAAACTGGTTTCCACCTACCTGCATCGGACTTAATTAATACTACTATTACTAGCTTCCAGGTAAACGGAATGAAACGACTAATTTATCCTCTCGAGATTGCCCGTAATATACGTTCGAGTTCTGTTGCGTTACAATCATTCCGAGTAAAAAAAGAAACAAAAAAAAAAAATAAAAAAATATATTTTGAACATGCTCTTAGGCAGAGTATTAACAATTGTGGCATTTTTGGTCTTTGCGAATTTAGACGAGTGCCGATTAACGATGGGAAAGGTTTCGATTATTTCTACGGCGGGCGATGAAAAACCGGAACTGACCAGGTTATCGAGAAATGCGACGGTAAAATTACTACTATTACGATACAATTATTATTATTATTATTATACTAATTACAGTTAAAATTTTAGAGGAGAATGTAAAGAAGAACGTTAAAAAAAAAAAAAATAAAAACAAGTATTTAGATTAATCGTTGAAAGTAAAAATTTATTAGGAAAATTGAAAGAAAGGAAATTTCAAACGGATAAATCGATTTAACGCAATAATCGAAGGCGTCGTAGAATGGTAAAGATCAAGAGACCGCACGAATAAAATATATCGAATTAATACAACGCGACGTATAAACGACAGAATGTAGTAGCGTGAAAAAAAATTTCGCTATCTGGAGAATATTTTTCAAATTAGCTGTCCGCTGTTTTGAACAAGGGTAACAAGTGCCATTGTGCCGCAGTAGAAACTGCTCACCACGCGTACTCATCTACTCAGACCACACTAGTGTATAGCAAAAAAAAAATTTAACTCGAAAGACGGAAACACTGTATTCAATTTCGGTGTATTTACTAAAGTTTTTTACTAGCCGGAGCAGTGATATAATTTTTTCAACGCCGAATAAAATTATACGCAATACGCTTGTTGATTATCATTGCCACTCCATTTCTAGACTCATTTTGATTTCCAGAGTTTATTATTATGTTTCAATTTGATGACTCGAAGTGTCCACATTGTCTCCAATGTGTTTCCGCTATTCCCACCACCGCCAAATTTCTCGCGATTCCTTCCAATATACTCAGTTTCCCTGTTTTATTTAGGCCTCTAATATTCCAAATAGCCACTTTAAGCTTGATTGTTTTATTTGTTACACGTTTATTTTTGTTGACATTACCATGAGTAGCACATTTTCCATAGAAAGGCTATATATATATATATATAATCATTAAAGGTCTATGCAAGTTGGATGAATTGAGTCGAATATGTGGTTATGATGATGATATAGTCGTATGTTCTCCTTTGTACGTTGTTTTACAAAATCTAACGGGATAACAAGTACCGCTGGCGCAAAAGCCAAAAGTGCCACATTTTAATAAGTCGCAGTATCGCGTGTGGATTCCAGCCTAACAAACTGTGATCGTTAATTGTAATTTGCAAATGAGGCAATACGGATGTCAAATGAGTACACATGCGATACCTAGTTAATTTCTGTTTTTTCGTTCGGCTATTTCCCAATATTCTAATATCGGCTTAACCTAATATAAAAATGAAAATGAAAAAATCTTTATTATATTTTTAAACATAAACCGAAAACAATTTTCTTTCATAACTTAAAGCTAAGTACCTATACATAAACCTTAGCAATTCTAAATATGTATAATTACAAAACTTATAGTACACTTTGAAATTACTTTAGAAATAGTGCAGGAAAAATGAAAAAAAACCTACAAAAAAGACACACCCTGAAAGTAACAAAAATTTAAAAAAAAAAAGTCAATAAATCAACAAAACTAAAAGCAGTGTTTTTAGACATAATTTAGCTTAAAATATCTGTACTTAACAATAGGTTAATAATTACAAAAATCTATGTTTTAATCTACGATGCTTATACTTAGTATAACGTATGCGTAGATGTTCCATATTGTAATTTCCTATTACACGTATTAGTTTATTTTGATGAGTTTTACAGTTTTCGTAAAATTTTTTTGAGATTTTACTAATAAACGAATGTATGTAAGGGATATTTAAATGATCATGTAGATTAGAAATTTTAGTAAATCGCGTTGCATTCAACGAAATTCTGCAGCAATGATTTTGAACTACTTGCAGTTTCCTGTATGTACTATCAGACACTCCATACAGGGCAAGCATAGGTTAATCTAGGGCGTATAACAGCCGTATAGATTAATTTTTTGTTTACGTAACTAAGACCCGATTTTCTGTTAAATAATGGAAAAAGTGTATGCATAGATTTATGCGCTTTATCTATAGCGAAAGTAATATGGTTATTGAAAGTTAATCTGCTACCCAAGATAACTCCTAGATACCGAACCTGTTTGACCCAAGAAATTCTTTTAGAATTTATTGTAATTTCAGTTAGCGGTAGTGGTCGTCTCCGAGTAAATAGAATTGCTTCTGATTTTTCTTCATTTAATTTTAGGTTCCATCTGTTGTAATATTTAAATATTTTAATTGTAGCCTTTTGCAATCGGTTATATATTGTATCTGTCCTATAAGAGGATGTATATAAAGCAAGATCATCAGCATACAACGCGGCACTAACGAAAGGCAGTTCTGGAAGATCATTCATTAACATTAGGAATAAGTAAGGCCCGAGTATACTTCCCTGAGGAACCCCGGCATTTAGTGTTTTAATTGGCGATTTTTCGAAATAATTCGTAACGTAATATGTTCTCTGACTTAAGTATGATTTAATCAATTTAATAAGTAATATTGGAAATTTAAATTTAATCATTTTATATAATATTCCGTCGTGCCAAGCTGTATCAAAAGCTTTTTCAACATCGATTAACAGCATTCCCGTGTGTTTCTTGAGATTAAAGTTATCAGTAATAGTGTCCGCTATTCGAGCTAGCTGGTGAACCGTAGAATGCTTAGGTTTAAAACCAAACTGCTCATCTCTTAGAATATTATTTGAATCAGAATAAACTCGTAGCCTGCGCAAAATCACTTTTTCCGCTATTTTGCTTAAGTTTGTTAACAAACTAATTGCCCGTACGTTATTGATATTACTGTTATCTTTACCTGGTTTTGGCAACACTATAATTTTAACAATTTTCCATTTTGTTGGAAAATGAGATAACCTGAACATACTATTAATAATATTAGTAAAATAAATAATGGCTTTGTTCGGTAGATTTTTAATCATTGCCACAGAAATTCCGTCGTCACCGCATGATTCCTTATTTTTTAACTGTTTAATGTAATTTTGAATCTCAACAGGCGTAGTGAAGGTGTTTGCATGTAGATGTACATTTGCTGAATTTATTATCGTATTTTTAACTGTTTTGGTCACATTATAATAGTGCGTTCGTGGGACTTTAGTTCCGCAACTATCCGAAATATTATAAATGTGCGAAGCAAGTAGCTCCAATTTTTCTTCAGTTTTGTATACGGATATTTGCCTGATCGAATCATATAGTGGTGGTAGTGATAATACCTGTCGATTTAGGTGCTTAGTTATTTTCCAAAGGTTGTTAGTACCAGGTGGAATGGCCGCAAGTAGATTGTTCCAGTTTTTGTTCTTCCAGTTGTCTAACAAAAATTTTGTAAGTCTGACAAGCATGACATATATAGTTCTTAATATTTTGTATGAGGCCGTAAATTTGCTTTTATTTGAGTGACGCCTATAATAATTTTTTAGAGAGATCATTTTATTAATATAATTAGGCACGTTAATCTTTTTATTACAAAAAATATGTGATGCTCTCTTAGAAATACTTATGTCAGCAGCTGCCAAGATTGCTTAGTAAATTTAGTGATTCCTTCATCTAATACGGTATCATTCTCGAAAGTATCGCGGAGATTTAATTCCTGCTCAATATTTCGTCTGTATTCAGACCAGTTTGCATGTTTATATAAAAATATTTTTCTTATGGGTTGCTGTAATGTGACTGCGTTTGCAACAGGCATTATGTAAGAAAGAATCGGGTTATGATTTGACGATAAACACGACAATGAAACAGGAATAGTAATTTTATTAAAACGTCTTGTTAATATTAAGTCTATTACACTAGGTTTACCATTTTGCCAGTCTGGGAAAAAAGTGGGTTCTTCGGGGGATAAAATATTAAAATTAAGTTTTAATGAGGCATTCACTAATAATTTTCCCGCGAAATTATTGTTATGATTATTAAGCACACTGACGAGACTGAGTGCATATCCATTAGATTATTTTTTATAATTAAGTTTTCCACTTCGCTGTTCGTTCTAATATTGTAAAATTATAAGTACTGTTAAACATTTTTTCCCCTTATCTTTTTATAAATTGCGTATAATTTTAATTTTTTTTTATATATCCATTTGATAACGGCTTAATAGCCGAAAAGTTTTGTCTTGTTATATAAAAATTCGGCGAATTTAATTAATGTTTGTTTATTTTTCAAAATTTGCTGCATTCCACGCTGTTCAAAATACCGTATTCAGTTTACAAAAAGTAGAAACGAAATGAAACATCTCACCGATTTGGATAATTTTGTGTCGACAAAATGTTTTATTAGGAGAAATGTGTAAATAGCGAATGAGCAAAACGATAACGCGGAACACAACATGTTACCGCGAATAATACTATTAAAATTCTATTAATAAACCTCACTTTATAATTAATTTTGTCGATATATCCGTATTTATTATTTAAATTACGCTATTTATATACATTGTGACCAATGATCGTTGAACAACTCCAAGGTTGTACATTTCATAACGTGTCCGAAAGGTCCAAAGTGCGACAAACAGGTAGGATGGAACAAGGTAAAAAGATTTATAGTAGCCGGATATACATATAGGCGAAATTCCCATCATTCTTAATCTGAACATTTAAAGACTGATGGTAATATTTACGTTACTTATTTCCTATATTTAAAAATATATATATATATATATATTTAACATCCTTTTAGACTAGTGTATTTTGTTACAGTTGAAAAAACTCCCAAAACCCGTTGTGCAACATTATACTGTGTATACAGACGTGAAATATCATTTCGCCAAAACCGTTATTTCCTGCGAGGTCGCTAATCCGGCCGATGGTGGTCAAGATGTTACATTTTCAGCGATAAAACCGAAATCGGCGTTTTTCACAGAATTTGTCGCGTAAGTATACCTCAGTAAGTACCGTCATGGTATAATTCTTACCTGACGACGTCTTGTGGTATAAAGGTTTTTCTCATCTTATAATTCTTAATTGTCACGGGCAAACCTGTTGCACCTCCTTAACATCATACGCGCGATCGTCTGTATTGTTTCGAATACTAGCCAATTTTATACGTGAATATAACATACAACGGACTCTGAACGATATATTACCACTGTCAACCCATCGGTACAATTTCCGCTTAGAATTATAATGTTCGATTGATTAAAAATTTGAGGGGAAACTATGTAACGAGGTACCACGATAACCATATTTTCATTCAATTCTTCCATGTATATTAATGTCTAATTCCGTATAGAGTTAACTAACGCGTTAGTTAATATTCCGATGTATCTTTACTTACAAATCCAGATTTTCGACTTATTTTTTCTTCAGGTTAGATTATATTATATATATTTTAAAAAAATATAAGTTATAAAATTTCGAAATTTTTCATTCCAAGATTTTCTCTTAACTTTAGAAAGCAGTTTCACTAAATGATACTTGTTAATTACAAGCTCGGTTTCGAAACAGAGACAATGGTAGGTGATTAGTTTAGACGACAACTCCGCAACTCCTCAATTGCGCCACCAGATCGTCTGGCTGGAAAGCTGTCTAGGTAAGGAACGGGCCGGCGATATAAACATAAAAAGACTCGTCCAAAGTTGAGGTACGCTGGCTCGGGGAAGGTGGAGGCCTTTCAAAAATGAAATAAATTTACTGTTATTCCATCTATCTTTTTCTCCGGCGATGACTATGTCGCAAAAATCAACCGCGAAGTCTAAGATTTCGGTCTTCGTTCCGACATGATCGAAGAACAGTATGCGACGTAAATGTATTTCAATGGTAACATTTAGAAATTTCGTTTATATAAAGTAGGACTAATTTATTTATTAAACCATCAATAAAACGAGAATAATTCATTTGTGCAGGATCGTAAAAGATGAAATTTACAAAACCCGCGCCCGAGAAAAGAACGAAGCCAAAACGGAGTATAATCGGGCGCAAGAAGCCGGTCTAAACGTCCAAATTCAGTACGTTCGGTTTCCGATATGTTTTCTATTACGTATTATTAACAAATATAAAGTCTTAGTCGGATTATTACATTATTTGTTGTTAGGTACATAATTCGTTTTCTTTTTCCAGCTAAATGGACAATAACTCCATTATAGAGACCAAATAAGGTCTCGCGTTAGGTATTTTAGTTGCCTCAGAGCTTTTTAACGTAGGAGTGAAGTCATTTGAGTATTCGTAATTTTTTTTTTAAGCGGGAGGTGGAAAATTTTCGAATGACACTGATACAGTATTATTGTGATCATGATCTGTCACACGGCTGACTAGGCTGCGCCAAGAAATATGGTCGCGTGCGATATTTACAATATATGACATTTCGCCTACGTTTTTTGCCAGTAACGTTATGTCATCTGCATTCCGGAGATTATTAATGTACACTCATCCAATTGAAATGACTCCATCCCAGTTTAATAAACGTAATTTCGTGAAAAGGAAATGTGTTTAATTTTTATCAGCATGTGACTGAACCTCCTCTCAAATAGATGATGGATAATTATTTTTATCTCTGCGACTTAATTCATTAATTTTACGTGTCATGTATTTCTTCTTCTCTTCATAATGTTCATTACCACAGGGTATGTTTTTACGTTCTTCAATGCACACACACACACACACATATATATATATATATATATATATATATATATATATATATATATGTATATATACACATATAAAATACGCAGTTAAAAAATTTAAAAAAAATGTACTACTTATAACTTGTACCAAAAGGAACAATATAAAAGAGTAAGAATTAAATTTAGTTGAATACAATTAAATTAAAGTAGATACAAAATCGAAAAAGAACAGTTATGAAATATAAATTTAAAAATTCATACAAAAAAGAAAGGATAAAAATATTGCGACAGTTCTGAGGTCATGGTTGATTTTGAGCGTTAACTTCAAAAATAACAAAATTTTGAACTTTAAATTTTAAACTTTAATCGCATGACCAGGATCTGCCAGCAAAAGGAAATCTCTAACTTCGCTACTACTAAGAGTAGATATACCAGTGCGATCAAAGCCAAACTTACGACGAAAAGCAGTAAAAACAGGACAGACAGAGTATGATAAATATCGTCAACCTCACCTACGGTGCAATAGGCACAGACGGGGGTCACTAACAAGTATGATTATGCCTGTTAAAATTTACACGCAGTTCGTAATTGACGACGAGTTATACCTGAATTAATAATTAACAGAAATTTTAAATTATAAACTAACTGAACGTTGGATAGAAAGGTGGATACACGTGTAAGGGCAAACTATCATACAACCGTATGTGTGTATGTGTATTATATACGTCTATTTCTTACTTTAAGATAACTTCACTCTCACGTTGAAAAGCTTCGAGGGAGTTAAAATACGCAAGAGAAGACCTTACTAATCCGTAATGGTGTATAAATATTATTGAGTTTTTACTGGTGCTCGCGAATTTTATTAGATTTTTATTTATTCGCGTACGTACTTTTATAAACGGATAGCTTCAAATTGGCGGCGTCTAATTTTAAATCCCGCCGTCGTGGCTGGAAAGTTTATACATAGCCGAGTTTATTGATAATTTGAATTATTTTATTTTTATATTTATTAATTAAATTTCTATTATATTTATCTACATACATATACTTATTTTTTTTATAAATCCACATAAGATATTATAGATTTTTATCGACAAATACTTAGCCAAATTTATGAAAATTATTAGAAAATGTACAAAAGGAGCACGTTTTAACGTAAAATGAATTATGAATTAACAAATGCGGTATAGGAAGCTCTTATATTGATCACGATACTCCTCCGTGTAGTTACGACTAAAATAAGAATATACATATATGTTTGTATATATATATATATATATATATATATATATATATACGTCTAAAAAATTTTTAATGTTCGTATTCTTTCTCTTGCGCATGCGCGCACTGTTATCGGTTATTTTGTTCAAAACTTCACTGCACAAAGGATGTACGTGCGACATAGATTATGAAGGAAAATATTTGAGGTCATCGCCAAGGTTATTGTAAGGAAGTGTGTCTCAATCAACGGTTTTTGCGTGTAGATGAAATGAGAGTGAAAATCTTGTTTTGTGACGTCACTGTACGACCCAAAACGGGTTTCTGTTCTATGATTGATCATGCATGCGCTCAGTCATCATAGTGTTTTATACAGTCATGCGTTATTATTTTATTTTTTATATATCTTTATATGTACATAATTATTTATCTAGCTATATGTCAATACGCATATGATCAGTCATTTTTATTAATTATATAAATTGAGAGTTTAGTTTTGCATAATTATCTATATTGGTAGTATCTAATTATTTTCTGACTTCAAAAAGTAAAGTATCATCACTTAGCTAGGAGTCCTTAGCTAGGATTAGCATACAGCAATTAACATTCAACGAACGCGATTTAAAATCCGAACTTACAAAAAAAATATGATAGTACACAACTTTCATCGTACCGTCTAATCTCGCTGTCGGTATCTATTTATGCAAAACTAGTTGAAAAATTAATATCAGTCAGACTAACTAATATAATGGAAGGAGAAAAAGCTATTCAGCAACACCAATGTGGTTTCAGGAATGCTCACTCTACAGAATAGGCGTGAACGAATTGTTTTCAATTTAATTTTTCGATTCGATTAAATAATATTGTACGTTCTGTTTCAGCGATAAAGATGACAACAGATTTGGAATTTCATTCTACTTAGAAGCGAAAAGTAGCGCGAAGTTTAACATAACGTACGAGGAAGTCATCCGGAGGAAATTCGGTATTTACGAATATCAGATAAACCTGAACCCTAGACAAGTAAGCGAGTAATTATCGTCGATTCAATGAATACTTTAATTAATTATAAAGGAGCGCACAATATTATGTTTAAAAATGTGACTTTTAGTAGTTTCGTTAACTGAGCGCGCACGACTGAGTTCAAATTGCGTCGGATACAAGAATTTCTTACTGTAAAAACAGCGCCAACAGAGTAGTGCGTTGGAAAGTAAAGCAAAATCCACGATAAACGTGGCAAGTCACTCCACACTGAATTGGCCAAGATGAGTTGTTTTGCAGGTCATTAATCAATCTTGAAGTTAACCTTGTTGCGTTAATGGAGGTTTGTCTCTCTCTCTCTCTCTCTTATATATATATATATATATATATACGTATATAGTACTCGGTATTTTTTTTAGAAAATATTGTTTTTACGAAGAATATATTTAGATAAGAATTGCATATAGTAATAAAATTGCCGGAGGTATGACTTAAAATTTTTATTTTGACAAATAACGGAAGGAGAGATCACCTAAATGTATTTTTGGAAATAAATTTTGAAATTTTTCGATGGTATTTTATTCCGTAAAATAATTCTTTTGTAGTTTTAATACAATCGAAACGGTACCGGAGATATAAAATTTGATTATATTTAGCACCGAAAAGCAAATTTTTAAGCTTTAGCCATACTGCTAGCCAAAATATAAAAATGAATATAGGGCAAAACAAGATCGTGAACGCAGAATCTTAAAGGCTAGTTCGAAATGTATAATACGATCACGCTGATTTACGCGGTACGAGATAAACAAAAGTTTTGTCAGATGGTCATCAACCTTAGTTAGGAATTGCACATACAAAGAAGAAAGAAAGAATCAACCAGTAAGTCCTATTCGGATTGATGAACATTAATTATGTAGCACCTTAAAACTTGATTCTTTGGACTGCGGTAGTTAACATCTAAAGACAATTGAGGAGACTAGATTAACGGACAAACTACGTCTGCTCGTACAATATATTAATTATAAAACGAAATAATACTCCATAAGTAAATTTCAGATAATCAAGGAAGGTAATATCTTGTAAAAGGCAACGATAACGCGATAAAAACATTGCAAATTATAAATCATCAGGAAGGACGCCTACTAAAAATCCTACAGCAAGCAACGGGAAATAATTTAAGAAATTTCCCTAGAAAACAACCGAACAAAACAACGGGAGTTTATTTGCATAGTAAAAAAATTACATACAATAATACTGATAACTGTGTGCCGGTAAAAAATACCTGAAGTAAACTACTGTGTAGTAATATATTTATCGTCGTTATTTTTATATTTTAAAATATACAATGAAAATTAACAGGAAAGAAAATACCACTAAAACCTGTAAAATAGTTAAACGTAATTTAATTATCATCCACTAGATAACGATAATCGAGGTAACTTTGATTCTAATACAGAGCAAAATTTTGTATTATATAATTACTGGAATTAATTGATCAGAAGTTTATAATAGATTACGTTTTAGATGTCTACGTATGTAGCGTTGTGTTATATAATTTTATCGTTTATCGTAGTTTCCAAAATTAGTTTTTAGACTTTTAGAAATAAAAGTATCATTCTTTTGTTTTAGGTCGTAAATACGTTAGATGTTATCGTAAACATTGAAGAGTCTGTTCCTTTAACGTCATTAACTTTATCATATGCAAATTTCTACAGGAAGATCGATTTTCAAAGTACCGTATGCACAAACGCATATACATACACACATATACAAACATATACATATTAGGTAGAAAGAAAGACAAACAGATGCTACAGTGGCATGAGACCGTCAAGTTTTCCATCATCATGTAGCTTAAGTATTTCTAAACAGGCAATAGCACGAACTCGGTATAACATCGTAATATGTTAACGCATCTGCGTTACATATAAATAGTGTTTAGAATGTTAACCGATCTCGCACACAAAAATAATGTACAATTAGCTGGCCATCATGTTTGGCAAATATATCACAGGGCAGTAATTTTTACTTTTTACGGATTCGGAGCTCTAATTAAGATGACGGATATTGGGATGGCTAGTAATCAAATATAAGCAAAACGCGTCAAGAGTGGCTACATGTGAAAAGTCACAAGCAGGCGACTCCAGTAGTGACCGAGGCCGTAGATGGACAGCATGAGGAATTGTCTATTAAAAATCAACAACACAGCGAGTTACGATCACTGACTATGCCCGTTTCCTGTTTCCCTTTAATTTTTGTTGACGGTCCGTGGCCTACTTGTCTGCTTACAATGAATAGGTAAAATATGGAAATAAAGCGCTACTTCCTTGTGTTCCTCTTAACATTACTACGTCATCTCTATATTTCATTTCATTATTTCTCCGAAGCACGTAGAAAATGAACGTGTAAGTGAATTTAGCTATCGGAAGATAATGGACAATCATATGTGGTAACACGAACTGATTTGAGTCCTCACGTGCCGATTACGTGCGGCACTATTTAGAAGGGTGCATATTTGTGTGCGATTAATAGAAAGGCAGATTTTATGACAGAAACTAGGCTAACAGATAAGGAAATGATCACAGAAGACACTGCACGATACAAACTATACTGGAAACAATCATCAGCTGGTAAAAAGAGAATACGGAATTACAGTGGATACTCTGCTGATTGCTTATATAAAAGAACAACCATCCACAAAATGAGCGGATTATGTATATGAATTTCAAGTATGCTCATATCAAAGAAAAATGACCTGTGTCAGATTCTGGTTGATTTCAATGGCGGAGTTGACCGAAATTCAGAACTATGTAAAGGTGAAATCTAACGGCGTCTAATGCAATTCTGCGCTAAAATGAGAAAGCAACAGGAACGGTCTCTGTAGAATCTAGCAAATTCTAAATAAATACAAAAGTGAACAGGGTTATATTATCGTATTAATGTTTTTTGTTTTTTTTTAAATTTTATGCGGACACAATATATCGCGAATTTAAACAAAAAATTGCGGAATCAGGCGTGGAGATAACATTTCGTTCCAATGGTGATTTTTAAAAACAGGATAAACGTCAAACAAAACAAAATGTTTGCTTAGATCATTCAAACTAGGATCCCTTTAATACACTGATGATTGTGTAATTGTAAACGGTTGAGCAAAACAACTGCGGGATCTAGTCTATTTGGCAATGGCATATGTGGAGTTCGGACTTAAATGAGGAAGAAACGGAAATAGTTCAAATATGTATTGAGACTTTGCACTTTAGACTATAACAGTCTGTATTCAATCGACATGCTCAAATACCGTGGGACTATTGTCAGCGGAGATGTGTCCCTCGAACATGAAATTTCTGCGCGTACAATAAATATATAATAGAACTCCGCGAAAAGTCTTTAACAACAAACATTTATCAGTGAAACCAAGATGACGGTGCGCTTATTCCGATAATGTTATAAGGAGTCGAGGTATTGCCGATAGTGAAAGAACTGGAAAAAAGACAAGAAAGTAAGAACCTAAGATTCTTTGGGGAAACCTTATGAGTTGCTTGGATTTCGAACTAACGAAGATTAAATACAGCGTCATTCGCGTCAAATGGGGAGCTACTAGCTGAGAGACGAAAGAGAAAAATGGGCTATGTGATTCGTATGGACGAAAATAAAATATGAAACATGGTAAAGAATGAAAAGAGACCTCGATTATGTTACAAAAACTTTGTTGCTAAAGATCTATAAAACAGCAGCAATAGCAGCCACGGGTAATAGCAGAAAAAGTTGGAATTACATCGTAAAAATTCCTCAGTCAAACATTAAATGAAGTCATTCTTCACTACTTGAAGAAGTAATAGTGACCTGCCAGTACCGTGCGTCCGTTCGTGTTCCCCCTAGTAACCTTATAGCTTCGGGTGATCCTAGTACCAAGAGTATAACATTCCCAACTATATTACCAAGTGGGCTCTATTGAGACCTCCACCACGACATTGTGGATGCCCGTATGGGCCAACAATTTTATGGATGTATAAATTTATCGGTTTCCAGGGTATTTTATACGTTAATTTGTAAGCAAATCTTCTTCGTACATAATCTCCTACACGGAGGTTGATGATTTATAGGCTATGTCTTGAAACGGCTAACGAGTAGTTGTACCAGCGGCGTAGTTTCTCATCTATAAGCTTTGAGGACGCTTAACACATCGCTTTCACATACTTAAATAATTAATCTCATGGTTTCATATTTAGATTTTCGCATCAAATGCCCTAAATAGTTCCTTTTTACATTATTCGTGTTTTGACCTTCTTCTTGGTTCGACACTTCGTTTTTTACGTTCCACGAATTTATTAGATCGAAAGTTCGCACGATTTCTCGGATAGGTGGATATTCAATTTTCAGACATTATGACTAGATACAATTTGCAATAAAATAAACCGCGTCAACTTATTTCACTAGACTGTTTCGATAAGATTACAAGCGCGGATTGCATATTTCGTTAACGATGATTCGACATGTTTCCCATATCCTCGTTAAACTACAGTTCTAATATTGCAGAATTCATTCTTCATCAGTGAACATGAGCCGAATGCCCGTATATAATTTTTTCAGTAGCAATGACAACCCATTAATAAGTTAAATTTTAGACATCAATATGATAATCGGTTAGAAATTTAAAAAGAACGAGTAACACTATCATCAGAGTAAATTAATGAAGTAATAGAAAAAAAAGAACGGTGACCGACTGATATCAAGGAATTTAGGGAAGAGTATTGCTTGCGTGTCTATATAAAGTTGAGAAAAATACGATTTTCATCGGATATAACATCCATATCGAAGGGATACAAGCAGTATGGGGAATTATCGATCTACAAACAAATAAGCCGGAAGTCGATTATGTCCAGAGCGTTATGCGATAATCGATACACGTAGAAGGTAATTTGAAATAACAAGGGACAGTGCATGTAGGGAGATAACAACGCGGTGTGGAAGAATTGGCAAAGACTAATCAAAAACTACCGAGAAGTCTGGGAGAGATACTAGAGCTAAGGAAGTAAGTGTCAGAACATGTGCACCGTAAAAAACGATTTCTCTGGCAAGAGCATCTCAGTAACATCGTTTTTACGAATTACGAAATGTCCGGAATTCTAGACGTCTAGCAAGCAAGTAGGCTGTCGTACCGTTAAGGGTTGTTTATCAAGAATTATATTTGAAGGACGAGTATTTAACGACACGTGGATACTTAAGGAATCCGATAACATTACATATTGATTGTTGGAATGAGAATTGAGTCGGGATAAGAACTGGAGGGACTTTTACTCGACCGCGAGATCATTCGAAGTGGGAAAACCAGAACCGCTGACACACAAGGCAAAAGTGCCACATTTTAATTGCGTCGAGGTTGTAGCATAGCAAACTGTGATATATGGTTAATTGTAACTTGCAAGTGAGGCAGTACGGTGGTGAATGTCCAATGAGTATCCCCCCGTTCGTTGCCTAGTTAATACCGTTTCTTCAGTTCTGTTTCTTTGTTCGCTATTTTCCAATATTCTAATGCCGGCTTAATCTATAAGGTATACTATTATTATCATTCACAGCGCCCAAAAGTACTACGACGTACGGGCCGCCGGCCAACAGAACGGCAACGATACGATGGAGTCCTACGCGTTCGGAACAAGAATCGGTTTCAAAGATTGGAATGGAAGGATTAATTTTAATACGTTACGATATTAACAAACGAACGAAATCTAATCAAATATTGGTAAAGTTATTTTTGTACATGCTTCGATTGTATTATTTGAATAATTTCATCTGTTAACAAAAAAAAAAAATTAATCCGAAAAATTAACCCCTTCAATCGCAATGTCTTACGGTACGTAAATTTTTAGAACGAAATTGTCTTTCTTTTTTTAATAATAGGGATATTTACAAAATGGATGAATTTGAAAAATATTTATACAACCCGTTAAACATGACCAGAATTATCTAATAAAAAGCAAAGCAAGTTATTACTTCATATCGCACCTCCTCCGATCATTTTCATTATCTATTTCGTATAACAATACGCGTAATTTTTGATAACGTGTACCTCGAACCCGTTCAAATGTCCACTACGTGGTATGTGAAATTTTAATGTTATCGACATTTTCGGCAGTATGTACAATAAACGCCTGTGTGACATTTATAATTTTGCCGCAAAATGTTGTATTGACTGAAAAGATAATCGAAGGTCCATGTTCGCGTAGATACAGTTGGTGATTTTTTCATTAATATTTTTGCTATCAGAACCGGACACACCGGTTGTAATATTTAGAACAAAGAGTTCAGAGCGTTTCAGATGTTGGAATGATCGATCGATCGATCGTGGTCGAATTATCGGAGATCGAAAAAAAAAATGGTCGCTTTATAAAGGGCGAATGTGAACAGCAGTTGTAGATTGTTGGCCACGGCAGGTAGGCGATACTTCTTTTTCTTCTAGGGCACGTTTTCAAGTCCACACATTTCTTCCTGCGCGATGAATATAGCGAAATTTTCAAAGAAGGCAATATACGATTTTACATGCCGGAACATGTTGCTAGAAGTAATTCAGTAGGAGACTCTCTGTATACCACATGTCCAGTAATCCGAAGTACATAATTATACAGTTAATAATAAACCGAACAAAATATAACACAATCACTAACAGTTTTTAATCGAGAAACTTTTCGACAGTTATGTCATTTTCAAGCACCAGTTAGTGATTGTGTTATATCTTGTTCGGTTTATTATTAATTAATAAAATCACTACTCTCCAACATATTCAACATATAATTATACAGACTTTGATTTTAATTGGCAAATTAATTTTCTCAGCCAACGGACGCATGCGCCTGATACTTTCTTTTTTGACCGAATACAGCGAGTTTGTTACAATGATAATTTCCTACTCATTGTTAGAAGATGAAATTATGCGAACAGTTCACGTGATCGGAAAGCGGATAATGGACCATATCATCATTATACACGACAACACGTCTACAGCGATAATTATCTGTATAGCATATTGAAAAGGTACTGTATTGCGAATTCACCGATATCCTGTTTGAATATGTTTCGGTTTACGAAGCTGTACACATTGTACGATCAGTATTAGAAATGACAAGGTATTTCTTCCGAGCAATTAACCGAATGAATTGATAGTTTTAATCGTCGAAAGATCAGAAAGCTTAATAGCAAGTAGCGATGTTTTTGTTTTGTGGGAAAAATTTCTTATATGATAATTTCGAATGCTTCAATGGTAATTACTTAGAAGTTTGTGTATGCAAAATTTTAAGATGACAAATCTATGGTTAATTAATTTGCTTCGGAGTACAGTTAGATAATCGACGTTGCAGGGAAAGCTCAGAGAGCCAGACGAAGTGTTATTTTTTTTCCCTGCTGTACAGCTAACAAAATTATTCGTACAAATTTGACGACGTGACTTCTGTCTATTAGTTAACGAAGTTCGAAGTTATCCCCTAACCAAAAAATCTCATCTTCGTTCGTATTATCAAATATTCGAAACAGGAGATTATTTTATTTTTTTCGTATAGTTGAAGTAGCGCGAAAAATATAAAATATACTGTCGATGTTTCGAACAAATAAGCCATCGATCGACCATTTGATCGACCGAGTTATTTGAAATTTTAACGAATTATTATAGTATCGAAATAGGCGTAGTTTGAACTAGTGAATTACAAAATCGCCGGAATTAGTAAATTATTAAAATACGGAACTACCTAATTACGGAATATGGCGAAATAACAAACTGCTCCGTTAAAATTAAAAAACTAAACGTGTCTTAGGTGGAAAAATCGTATTTCGTTCATTACATCTCGCCGGCAAATTTGCAAATTTTAGCGAAACACGTGGTATTCGTATTGGATATCGGCGCTACAATTTCCGGTTTGGAATGGGCGAAAAAAGCTACGGAATTCATGTTGACGGAATTGGGCAGCGCCGATTATTTCAGCCTTGTTGTATTTTCCGAACACATACTGGTAAATTCCGTTCGTTAGATTAATACATTAAACAAACGAACGGGTATAAATAACAAATCAATAATATCGACGGTAGTAATAATAATTTTTAACTAAAGGTTTCCGTAAATGACATCCCGTTCGAATAATAAAGAGATCGTCGTTGTCGTAGTGGCACATCAACAAGAGATAGCGTACAACTCATGTTATGCGATTTCTGGCACACTATTTCTTTAAAAGTTTTACTTGCTAAATTCCATGTTATCATTTGCAGTCTTCTTCTTCTTCCTCTGCAGGGTTGCCCTTGTATTTTCCCTTGTGCGTCCAAAACTAAGACTCCATTTTTTCGTATTTTATGAGCTACGTACTTCACTTTTTTTTTTCTCGTACTTGGGTTAGAATAGTACTATCGTTGACGAAGCCTGTTCGGGTTACCTTTAATAATCTGCATGGTCGACCTACCTATTTCCAATCAAACTTTGTTGGCTACATATGCCGATGATGTCGCAATGCTCGCATCTAATTCAGATGCCACAGATGCTAACATCGCAGTTCAAAATCAACTGAATCGACTAGAGGAATGGGCACGTCTCTGATGAATGTCGTTTAATCCAGCTAAATGTCAGCACATTACGTTTATAAATAAACTACTGACCTGCTTCGAGTTAAAAAATTTCCAACACGAATATTCCACAAGTAGAATTTGTACGCTATCTAACATTGCACATGGATAGACGATTAACGTGTCGTGTTCATGTGGATCACACGAGAAAGTCGGTACACTCGTGCCAGACTACTTTGGCCGTTGTTTTACGAAGGACATCGTACCTTAATCTGTCTGTAAAGAGAAACATACATGATCATAGCTCCAATTTAGCGTTATGAAAAAGTGGTATACGGAACTACTTGTCGCAGTAACCTTTATAAATACAACGGCAACAGTCAAAGATACTACGTATCAAACTACACGTTGCATACAGACTTAAAGATTCCGTTTGTGAAGGATTACTATGTTTAGCGGTAAAAAAGTTTCTTCGAGAAAATGCCAGTTAACGCTAATCGATGGATCTACCAACTAAATCCAAAAAGAAGGAGATGATGCCCGAGTGACGGAAGTCTACATAACGGTAGGCTAGATATTTCGGTTTAACGCCCTGAGGAAAATATGTCATCCGATATTTTTCATTCATATACGAACCTAGCATTTTCATCGGAGTTGTTAGATTTATTTTCTTTACTTTATATTCCCAAGCGATCACCGTTGTTTTATGGATAATCTGCTGGTACAATAATAATAAAAAAAAAAAACTAATAAATAATTTATATATATATATATATATATTAATATATATATTAATATATATATATTAATATATATATGAACATTAGTGAATCCACCCGCGACTGTAAGAAATGGATGATACGTCTTATGAAGTATTTACACTACAGATATGTTATTGAATGTGATCGTCTATACGCTATTTTATTACATACGAGGGAAATTATTAAAAAAAAAAAAAATTAAATATAATTCGAATTTATCTAAACGGGCCACTTAAATGTTATTTCGATTTCTAAACGAATATTTGTACAAAAATTAAATATTTTCTGAAATAGTAAAAATTCGGCGATAAGTATTTATTATTACTGGGAAAGTAATACGTCTCTTCAAAAAGTAACCCCTTAACAGGAAATTAGTAAAGTTTGAATTTAATCTTCATCTTCTTCTTCATCAGCTATTTTCAATCCACTGCTGGATGTAGCCCTCTCGAAGTTCCTTCCATTTTTTCCTGTCAACCGCTTTACTTGCCCAATCTTTTCGAAATTTATTTATATCGTCAACCCAACGTGTTAGTGGTCTGCCTATTCTACGGTTACCGTCTGGAGTCCACATTGTCGCTTTATTTGCCAAGAGTTCCTGGTGTCTTACCAGATGACCAGCCCATCTCCATTTTGATTCCTTTATACTTAGTATTATATCCTTTATTCTTGTTGTTTCTCTAAGCCATTTATTTTCTTTCTTGTCTTTCAGTGTTATGCCAATCATTTTCCTTTCGATTCTTCTTTGCGCTACTCTTAGCCTTTCCTCCATTGCTACTGTTGTATTCCACGTTTCACTCCCATAGGTCATTACCGGGAGCACGCATTGATTAAACGTTTTTCTTTTACAAAACAAAAATTAACGAAAGAAAGCGGAGACATCGAAAGAGTATAAATATTACAGAAAAGTATCGAACTGAATCGACCGGTGTATAATTTCAGTTGTGGTCTACCAATGGGATTACAAAGATAGCAGCCGATAGTGTCACACTCGGTTCGTCTTCCGGAGACTCCGAATTTATAATGGAAGCATCGGAGAAAAATGTGTACGACGCAGTTGACTTTATCAATAATTTAGAATTGCAATCAGGTTTTGTTAATACATTTACTTTCTTACTCTCCCTCACATACACACACATACAAGTATATCTATATTATAAGTATATACATAGACGTTTTTAACTAAAAGAGGTTACGAATTGATAAAATAAACTTTGTTCTTTAAATTGTTTGTTTATATGACGCAATCGATTTTACGTTGTGAAATTTTACAAATAAACCGTAAAAAAATGAGGTAATTATTAGTCAGGAATAACGTGTAAAATATCTAGGCATTCATTTAGGTAGTAACTTAATATGGCATAAGCGTGTTATTAAAAAAAGATAACACGTAAAACTGCAAGTGGTGGTAGTAGGGATAGTAGTGGTGATAGTAGTAGTAATATTTATAATAAATTTCCCCTCCAAACGTTGTATTATTTAGTTTCGGTAGTAGTGGTATAAAAACAAATTCAAACATCGTACAATAATTCTGAACCATGTCATAAAACTGTATCTTGAATGGTTTACCTCTGCCCAATATTTTTCTAAAAATTTTTATGTAATGATCAGTACTAGAGTTATTATAAGCGCACATTTATAACAAACTTGTATATTATTTTTCTCTAAGCTTATATATATATAAATTTAAGAAACACTTAACCACTTGCACACACACATACACACACACACAAACACACACGTGGTCAGTGGGACTATGTTATTCAACGCCCTTCCACTCTATTTCTAAGTACACTTGGCAAGTAACAATTACACACAGCTAATGTTAGTCGATCCTTCTCTATGAAGTAGAAAGATGGACACTGAAAATAAAACGTCTAGAAGCATTTGAAATATGGATCATTCGTAGGATGATATCATGGGTACAAAAGTTAAAAAATTCAACGGTTCTAAAACAACTAATTGCCAACATAAAGGAGCAGAAGATAAATTTGTACACATTCTCCGTGAAAAAAAAAAAATGTTTTTCTTTGTTTGATATTGAAGGGTAAAGTAGAAGGAGGATGGCGTGGAATCAGACGCAGAGCCATATGATAGTTACAGAACATCCGTAACTGGACAGCGTTATTCGTTCTCTCTGTTTTTGTGTAATGCTTCGTTTTATGATTAATCGCCGACGTTCAAGGTATACGGCAGTCCCAGAAAGAGAATATATCATCAATAGCCCAGTTCAATCGTCAAAACCAATCGTAAGGGAATTGTACTAATCAGTAGATTGCGATTTGGACATCATTTGTTGTCTGACCGTCTTTTCCATATGCAACTTAGAGAAAGTCCATTCTGTACTCTTCATTATGAACAGGCAGTCTGCAATCCCGACCATGTTTTTTTTAATGCTCTGCTATAGCGCCGCTGCGTTCGGAGCTTTACCTTGTCTTGCTACTCCGTTTATAATTTAATTATACTGTATTAATTCATTTTTGAAGTTATTATAGCTTGCAATAGAAATATATAAAATAAAACGAAAACAAAAATTAATACTTGTAATAAGTTCATAAAATTTATATAATACACCACAAATCAATTGTGTAATATTTTTATTTTCTAGGCTCTAACATATTCGGGGCTTTGCGCGCGGCTGTTAATTTAACTAAAATTGGCAAAGAAATTTTTTCTGAACATCAACCATTCGTGATTTTGCTTGCGCATGGAAAATCAATTAACGAAGGAACCAACTTGAAAATAATGTACGACGAAATCAACGACCTAAATTCGAACCTCAAGTACGTTTATTTAATGCACATATCGGAATATCCTAATGGCTACAGCACGGACATCCATATGAAGATCGACGACTCAAAAATTATCATCAGAATATACAGATATAAATAATGCTAATATTATCACGTGCGAGGCAATAGCAAACCATCACGCACAACACCATATGTGTGCCTAATTATAATATAGTACACTAACACAAGGCTGTATTGCGTTGTGACAACAACAAAGCGATTAAAATCACTTCTCCCGGATGTGTGTCTGCCTATAACGCTATATTAAGATTGCCTTGTACGACATTGTACAACAAAATATGTATAGTTAAGTAGTCGCATAACTCCGATATTGAGACGGCACTTAATGATGATGATGATATGTATATAGACATATATAATTTGCCCATTAAATTATAAAAGAAATGGAAGCAGATCAACAACACGGTGGCTCGATGACATTATGAAAATTGCAGGGATCAACTGGATCACAGCCGCAGAATTGGGAATATCTCAGACATGCTTACACCCGGTAGTTGTTAATACACCTTCATCTCAAAACTCTGGAATGAAAGTAATCCTTAACCTTTAATATTATTCCACGTTTCCATCCGACTATCCTTGCTATGTCATCATAATCACTAGCCTATTCGTCATCTGTTTTAATAATCGCTGATGTCAATTTTAAATTTTTGAACACCGTGTTACCGTTCAAGTAAAATTCCAAACACATTTGGCAGTGCAACAACGGACACATCTGTTACATTATAATTTCGGATTCTCAGACACTCAAATTTACGGTACTTGCCGCAGATGCAGTTTCGTACGGTGCTCCGGGCCTTATTCAGATTTGTTCTCTCTCTTATCTGATTATTGTATAACTTACGAATAGTTTTCCCGGTTAGTTAGCTCTTCATCCCACATTATTATCTCGCGGCTGTATTTCTTTAGACTTTTCTCACTCTAATTTCAATACAACTTACGAATGATCTTCCTGGTTAGTTAGCTCTTCATTCACGCGTTATTAGCTCGCTAATTCACCTACACCTCTGTAATTTAAATTATCTTCTATGAATATTAACTATAGCTAATTTATCATCACTATCCCGTTTACGTTCCGGTCATAATCCAGTTCAAACGCATCGTATTTCTGAATCTCCATATTGCTCGCAACCGTCTGACAAGCAAATCATTTCCGGTGTACGTCACATATTCTTCGATTGTCAAACTCAGCAACTTTATCTTCTAAACTCTTTAGTTTCAATTGGTTATCTCGTCCACCTTTTTCCATCGCTTCATTAATTTTCCCCAGTGACACTCGCATCTTCCTTCTAATCTATAAATTTCTAACCCAATAACGCATTAATATTTAACAACCTCGTATTACTGTGTCGTACTTACTTTCTGCATACTCAAATATACATACATATATTTGCATGTGTATACAAAATTATCTTCAAAATGTGTATAGAATTATCGTTATTTCAGGATAACGTTTAAAATTTATTTATTATATGATGTCCCTTAATTTTGTATATAGCCAGCGTATATATCGCTTATATATATATATATATATATATATATATATGCATATCGCATATTATATTACTGTGTAATCATCATGTTCTGTTTTTTGAATAATGATCGATTAAATTATCGATCAAAAATTAACGTTGGGTCCACATATCGAAGACTTAGCAGGGAAATCTCTCCGAGCCACCAACATTTTGAAGTCTCTAATTTTTGTTTGGTGGAGGGCTGATCCGAGTATACTTCGTATCATTTATTTTGCTGCCGTTCGATCTCGTCTAGAATATGGCTGTTTTCTCTTCAGCGCAGCCTGTAAATCCCATCTCAAGAGGTTAACAGTTGTTCAAAATTCTTGTTTGGGAACAATAACAGGAGCTCTTGTTTCAACTCCTACTTTTGTACTAGAGGCTGTCTTCCTCCCTTGGAATTAAGGTTTACCTTGCTGACAGATAGATTTCTTCTAAAACAAGTGGATAGTTCTAGAGTTTCTATCTTTAGTCTTTTCAGCCATGTTAACCGGCATTGGATATTTGTCCCGCATAAAATCGCCCGCTTAGCTGACAGAACTCAGACTTGGCTACCTTATGCTGACCTTATCATACCTAATTTTCCCCTAAAATATTCAACCATTCCCTACATGTGTGGTTTTTTGAAGATCGATATTGACACTACATGTTTTTCTTCACTATCCCAAATGAAAAATCACTGCAAAATGAATAGTTTATTTTTATCAATCACTACTAGTTTATGGCCAGATCACATGTTAGTTTTTACAGATGGTTCAAAAAATACGGTATATCAGCTCACTGGTGCAGCATTTTATATTCCTCATTTAAATTACACCAAACTGTTTAGATTCCCTAAATTTTGTAGTGTGTTTACATCAGAGGCTTTTGCCATTCTCAAAGCCATTCAGTATATCAGCGGTAAGGGGGATCAGAGGAGGGAAAATATTAATAGCGAGTGACTCTCTTAGTGTTCTTAAAGCCCTGAAGAAACCTAGGTTACCCTACCATAGGGACTACATTCTGTTATCTATAATAGAAAATTTAGTTTACTTATACAATAACCATGCACTGGTATCTTTCGTTTGGGTTCCCGCAGGGTAATGAAGTATGTGATCGGGCTGCAAAACTTGGGGCATTGGAGGGCATTCTCATTCCGTAGCCGACGCTAATCATGTGATTTTTTCTTGTGATTTGTATAACAGAGGTACAGATACCTTTATGAAGAAAATTTTGCAATTAAATATTTACCCCCCTTCTCGGTTGCCTACTTATTGGCCCTGAATAGCAATGATATCCTCACGGCTCTGACCACCTACGTCTTTATATCTGAAATTAGTCTGTAAGTCGTTTTTTTGTTTTTTCTTTTCTTTTTTGAAGTTTTTTAACAGTGCACACAATGGGTAATTTTGGTTATTAGACTTAAGCACAATTATTGAAAAAAAAAAAAAGAATAAATTATGATGACGATAATGATTATTATTATTCAACAGATGCACCATATTCGCTTTAGTACTAGACAGTTACGAATCCGACGGAAGTTTCATGTTTTTCGACGCTCTCGCCAAACGCAACGGGGGATATGCGCAAGCGATCGATATTTATGTCGAAGATACGAGTCGAATTTATGATTTTTACAAAGTAATGAGTTCTCCTCTCATGTCCGACATTTCTATTAAATACGATCCTAAATTGGTGAGCATGAAAAAAATATGTCTACGTATTTTTTTTTTAAATTGTTACAGTTGTATTCGTTAACAGTATCGTCGGTTCGTTATAAGTTTTGTACATTCTAGTTATTACAATTAATAATGAAATAAAGTACGAGTAGCGTGCAAAACTAGCTAACAACTGCTAACGGTCATGTTTGTGTGTGTGTGTATTATTGTCGCGAAATAAGTAAAGGAAAATATTCAGATAAAATTATTTCATCCGGATGAAGTGAACGATGAATTCCGTATAACCGTTTCAAATGGTGATTAACATAATTTTGGAATTTTTTCTACATCGAAGAAATTTGAAATATTGAAACCGTACACTTAATATAATTTTATTAGAAATCCTAAGTTACACATGTTTTTCATCAAATGAACTGGCAGTCACTTAAACCTATACATTAACTGCAACTATATCCGCGAATCTGATACAGTCGCTTCCATAGAAAAATACGGAACAAATAAAACAATATTTTTTTTTTGTATCTACGAAATGTTATCTATCACTACAACTAATCACCTTAGAGCTATCGGCTCTTATACTTTTCATCGAAGACTTTCTCGAGATAAATGGTTTAACAATAAACTTCATTTAACATTTCCTAATTGTCAAAAATCTTCACCGACGGTACTGCCTTCGTCATTGATAATGTAAGTCTAAAAATTCAAACTTCCTTCGGACGCTTTCGTTTTCACAGCCGAGTTAATGGCTATTGACAAAAAAGCTTGTCATTATGTACTTAACGTGCTTTGATAGTACAGTACCCGTTGTGTGTAGTGATAGTCTTAGTTCGCTTCTAGTTATACAGAACAGTCACTACGGTTTTAAGCTTAATGAAGCGGCAAATGTTGCTGCTAAACAGGCTTCCTTGTCAGGTATTCCACTGCCATTTATTCCGTCGTCAGAGCTAGGCTCTAAAATTCAACTATCACAATTCTTGGTGTGAATATTGGAAATTCTCGAATAAAGGTAAATATTTTAGAATTGTTCAGTCGCATCTTTCGGTATTTCCATAGTATGCTCGTATATATCTCTACCCCCTCATTAACTTCGCAGATTTGTTACTAATTTGCAGGTTACGTAGGGTAATTACTGTATAGAGTTAAACTTTTTCAAACGGAGATAATCAGGGGCAATGTACTAGTCATATTTCTATAAATTTCCCTGAAGATATAGATCACCTTCTTTTTAACACTTTCAGACACACATGATAAAATCGTAACAATAAATTATAAATTTTATAGTGGTATTTATTATTACTGCTTCTTGGGTGGGTGAAGCTAAGATAATTTTATTTATATCAATATTTTTAAAATTCAGACATTTCATGTATAAAAGTTTTTGTTAACATTAAAATTCCATGTCCCATATAGTGGACATTGTGACTGAAAGGGTTAATCGTCCTCAATTCAATTATAATAGAAAAATATGTTTTAATAAAGTGATACCTTTCGCAGTTTTTCCTCCATATTCCCTACATTATTTATTAAGGTGTGACTGTAAAGTATTATTTCTCAGTTTTCTATTTTGTAATACTATTATTTGAAATCATTATTTAGTATGTAACACTTAAATTGGAATCTACCGGCCACAAAAAGGTTTAGCTTCGCAATAAAAAAAACATTTTTTTTCCAATGTGCTATTTTTCGTAATATTGTAAATATAAATTAAATATTTTCTTTAATTTTATTTCATTTTATTTCATTTTTCGTTCATCCTTTTATATATATATATATTAAAAATAAATTATGTATATCATATTTTTTATTTATTTTTACGTCCACTTGATAATGGCTAAATAGCTAAAAAGCTTCGTTTAAATACCTCTTGGTTTTTTGCTTTTTTATTATTTATTAATACGGTCGTACCGACTGCGTAGGTAAACGAAAGCTCGATTACGTCGACGAACTTTTATAATTATTTCGACGGAACCGAACTGTTGATAGCCGGAAGATTATCCGATAGAAATCGACGAAGACGAAAGCTCGAAGCGCGATTCGAAGCGAATTATAAACCGCTACCTAAATACGACTCCAAAGTAGAAAAAATTATAATTGACGGAAAAGCTTCATTTTCATCTTCAGAAATCGGTTAATAAATATCGAAATTTTACATAAAGTCGATATTACTCGAATATCGATAATTACGCTATAACGTCGTGAAGAAACAATAATAAAAACCAGTCGATAATATCATAGAAATAATTTATATAATTTATAAATAATTTAATTATATTTAATAATCGTAATTTATTTTGCATATCATCGAACAAAAGTTGAAATAAATAATAAATACGTCAACGTAAACGTAGACAATATTATTCGAATGCGGTAATCGACGATTAGTAAGACATTTCTATTACCGAACATCTCACGAATCTAAGAGAGGTGCGTCATAATAATAAGGACTGGTCCGTTAATTTCCTCAGAACTGGAGTTTGTGCTTCATCGACAAATGAATAATCCAATATGAGGTTTGGCTTGATCATTGCGGTTGGGTGAGGAACTTTGTGTTGATAATTGACAGATTCCGTTGAAAAAATGATGAAATTTTCTCGGCTGTTTCTGTTCTAGTACGAATAAATACATGCGGTGTAAACATTGAAGCAACGCATTAATTATGTAAATTTGACAAGTTTAACGTTTGTTAAATATCTGAGGGCATACTGTCGATGTGAGTAGTGCGGAATGGTCTTGGGGAGAGACGAAGAACTGTGAGTTGGATGGCGTTTAAAGATTGTACAGACGGGGGAGGACTTGTCGAGGGCAGAGAACATCTCTGAAGCGTAATCTCAATTAGATCTAATTATTGTGCGATAAATTCGAATTAAATAGGGTGTGCCCCATACGAGATATGTACGAGTTTCCGTAATCGGTTCATTCCGGAAGCAGAGTTATTTCTATACGGGATTTCCAATATACCATTTTAACAAAGAGAAGTTCGAGTTAGTAAACGGAGAATATATATATATATATATGTGTGTGTTTGTGTTACTCATGATGGTTTTCTTGGAACAAAAATACCACAGTAGGGTTCCTCTTCTTTCTGTGGCGCAGTTCCACAGCCGATTGCAACCATTTTGGTCTCGCCTGTAGATGTAGCATGTATCGCCGTTTTTGTCTCCGTGACTACCTTTACTGCTTACTGATATACCTGCTGCCGTATATCAGGGACCGTTAGCTTCCTACCTGCATCCTTTCCGACCTTACCGCCTTGGGTGGCCCTACCAGGAGATGAACTCCCGAAGGCATTGCTCAGAAATTATGCAAGTAGTACTGAACACCACGACAAGGTGGATCCCCGGTGGGGATTCGATACATCGACTACATTCTACATACAGCGAGGATATCTTTTTTTTTTTTTATAATGGGGATACCTTTGTAGCTTACCTAACGTGATACTGTGGGGACTATCTACATCTTAATCAAGCATGCTGATTTCTCTAAAAACGTCGCTATATGGGGGAACAATTGTAGGTTATCCAGATGTAAAAGGGACGATACATTATACGGAGGTGTAATACTCGAAGAACGTAACAAGATAAATCGACACATCAACTGACGGAAACGGCCCAAAATCGGAATGAACGGAGGAAGTTTACAAATACTTATGATGGTCACGACGTCTGAAAACAGACAACGACGAAGAAGAAGAAGAATATATATATATATATATATATATAAAAGATGATGTAAGGGCAAAGATGTATGGAACTATAAAAAATGAAATATAGCTCTAGTGATGAAGTTTTAAACTGAAATGAATGCATTATATGCGAAATAAAAATATTTTAATTCGTTTTAACTGCAACTGATTTGCAAATCGCAACAACGATGAATCGGGCATGTTGTACGCATGAACGATTCGAGAATGTTGAAAAGAAATCATATGCACAGAACTCATAAGTGACAAAAGAAAACAAGCTTGACCCCGAAGACGCTGTGAAGACTAAATTGCCGAAATGACGAGATAATACTATCAACAATTTGCCATGTTCTCTAACAAGCTTAATAACTTTTAGAATATACGTCGGATGCGAGAAAGTTCTTAATAAAAAATCTTCGTCCGAATTTTCGCTACAAATCTAGACTAAAACTACCCTTAAAAGCCATCATCCCTTATACCACAAATTGGGGTTGAAACCGGTGCGATTTTCCGAGTAAAGTGTTACGACACCGGTTCCAGAATCGCGCGTTTGGATAAGTCGCTTAGGGAGATTTTAACGCGTATATATACATACCCCCGTGTTCAACCCCCGCACAGTATTTAAGGGTTGAAAATCGGCCTAAAATCGGACTTTTTTCACTTAGGACGATATTAAAAAAAAAAAAACGAGGCCTAAATCGAAAATCTGTCCCGACAAAAGTTTCTAAATGTCCTAACGAACATTTTCCGTCATAAATATCATCCCTCCATCTATCACCCGGGTCTCGGAAAAAGTCGAGTTTTAAAGGGGTTGAAACGACTACACTTTCAAAGAAAACTGTCCGACTAACATTTGTGTAAATAAACTGCAAACAAACGTATAAACCCAACAAAATATGATTTATAGCGCGTTTGGATTTATCTGCATAACCAGAATAGGACATATATCTTGCGTACCAGAATTCAACGATAATTCTATAATTATCGAGATGCAAGTGACTAAGCCGGATACGGATGTCCGTCTAATAATATATATATATATATATATATATATATATATGTATGTATGTGTGTTTATGTGATATGTACATATTTGTGAAACATGTAAATGAATGTGTACATTAGATGATCTCAATTATCAAAAATAATATCTAAAAACGCTTTTTCGCATTATATATTATTTTATACCACCGATGACGTTATAATTGTTTGATCTGTTTATAAATGAAGTAATATACAATGATCGTTTGAATCTAAAAAATGTGATATATGCATCACTCAGATTTGACACAATAGCCATGGGTAAAATTAATACCGGGATGTACGTCTATAAGACGGACAGATATTGTACTGCATAAAAGAGGGATACCACTTTCGGAATGCGTACGTCCATCAGGGGATCGCGAAAAATGGCGGAAAATTAAAAAATCCCTGGAGAATTTAATTAGTGTGACGACTATATATAATGATGAAGTTATATATTAATATATATGTATGTGTGTATATGTATGAATGTGTTTGTATGGACATGTATGTGTAAAATATGTATTTTTTTATCGTGCTTCATTATTAAAATATATTTCAATGTAATTCGCTTTATTTTTTAAATTACTTTATTCTTTTTTCTCTCTCTGTTTTGACAGGCGTTTTGGAACGTTTATGGGCGTTTTTACGAGTAAAACAATTATCGGACTTGGACCTAATAAACGAGGATCGAAATTCCTCTTTGAAAAACGAAATATTATCTCTTTGCCTTAAGGTAAGAGCCACTTTTAATAATAAACCTATCAGTGAACTTTTAACGAACCTAATCGCGGACAGTTCTGGTCTGTCTTATGAATCCAAATCAAGCTGCTAACGTCGTTTTCTCGTACTCTAGAAAGTTTTCTCTAGCAGAGATGACGTGAATTAACCACCAAGGTGGTACGTGTGAACTGTCTGACTTTTTCTTATCGGGTTTCTTTGAAGTCGCAGATCTATGTCAATAACAATCGATTGCCCTTAAAGTCAGCATTTTTAAATTCGCCCGTAACTATGCGGCAGAGTCTTTGAAAATAGGACCACACGGATCTGCAACACTGCGAAATGTGACGGTGGACATTCGGACGACGTTATATTCAACAGACAATGACATACTCGGACCTTTCAAATAAGAAAAACATAGCTTGTTTTATTCCATTCCAACATGCACCGGACGCGATCCTTATTAGAAAACACTATAGAAAAAAATGTTATCAATTCATCCAAATTATTATATATATATATGTATATATTTGTATATGAAACACTAAGAAGATAAAATAAGCAATAATAATTATTCTATTTTTCATCGACAATAAAAATCGTTAAAAATATAGTTGTGATGGTTTTCGCTTATTATTAAAAAATTATCGAATTTTTAATTAATTCGAATTGCTGCTCTTTTTTGATGATCTTTTTTCGAAATAAATACAAACGTTTTCAGAAATTGTCGATAAATTAAAAAGGATTCGTTTCGCGATGAATACGTTAGAAATTCTAGGTTATCTAGTTTTTAGACGTATTGAGTATCAGATTATTAGTAATTGCGTAGGGGCAAGGCAGCAACCTGCCCGTGGTGCCCACGGATACAGTCGTGCTAGTGTAACGTATTTAGCCGAAATGTGACTGTAACAAAGCGCCATTTCACTTTATATCCGCTATCAATCTTATCCACAGATGTAATGATATTTCGATTGTTTTCTTCGATTAATATATCCTAGCGGTGCTCTTCTACATTTTTTGACACTTTATATTTTACCATGTATAATCTGCTTTTCAAGACCGTCACTCCTTAAAATATACCCTACATATGTAGCCATCTTTTTTTTTTTTTATTCTTTCAGTCATATTTCTATTACGAGCTCTGTAGTACTGAGATGTTAAATCGCTTGGCCGTCCAGTGAATTTCAAACGCACTTACGCTATGAATGACTTTTTCCTTGAGAGTCCGACATTCTGAAGCAACACAACTTATTATAAACTTCGAATCAATTAATTTTTAGTAACTATATAGTATACATTTTTTTATTTATTTTTATTTATTTTTATTTATTTTTTTACAATAATTAAAAATAAATAAAATAGTATAAAGTTTGATCTGCATTAGATTCGGAGTTACCGTAATCATCGTATCTAGTAAATGATAATTAAATTACTTTTAAATATTTTACAGGTTTCATTTAGTGGTATTTTTTCCTGGTTACTTTTCATTATTTAATATAAAATAACGATGATAAATATATTTTACTATAACAGTTCACTGTGGTTAGGTATTTTTACCGGTAGTACACAGTTATCGTTATCTGTATCATTGCGGTTATACTATGCGAATATAACCCGTTGTTTTGTTTTGTTTGTTTTTTGTTTAATTTATCGATTTTTTTTTTTTTAAAATTAAATTATTACCGACGACGATAAAATAATATTTTTCTTTCGTTTGTAGTACTCGTTCGTAATACCTTCGTTGACATCTTTATTGTTCGTGCAACCGAATAAAACAGCCTACTCGCGATTTCAATCGATCGGCAAAAAAAGTAAATTCTATTTGTATTTTTCCTATTATTTACAAAACGAACACATTTATTACAGGCTCGAGGTAGTCATTTTTATATACACATCCGGCTAGTAATAAAGAATATAAGAATTACATCGAGGTATAAGATTTTTGTTTTAACCATTTCAATCACAATTTCCACTACTATACGGCACACGAAATTTTATTTTCATACTTGAAATGTCTCAATTTTAAACATATTTATAAAAATACATTGAAAATTATCTACGGTTCACCCAAGATATTGTGTAATAAACACCCCTATAAATTTTATTTATAATGTTAAGATTTGATGACGTATGACTGAAAGGGTAACATTATTAATAACGGCTTGCGTTCGGATGTCGAACATACGCAGCCTTTTTGCAGGCGAAACATTGTAAATGGTGTGAATACTAAATTTATGTCTAAGCCCGATAAAAAATTTAAGAACACTGGCCCGTTTTCCAATTCTCTGTAGGTAGAGTTGCTGAGAACCTGTGTGAGATAGAAACAGGTCACACCATACGCATTAACCATACACGTAAGTCCGGTAGTAGCAGCTTGAACTATGTACATATTGCCAAATTGAGCACCATTGTTCAGTGACCTCGGGGCCTGTATGATGTAATGTAACTCGAAAATTTAAAAGAATTATTATCTACACGAAAGTAAGAAATGTTGTTTTTGTACAAATTTCGTACGAAACTTAAAATTTGTTATCTTATATTTCGGTATATAACTGCGTACAAGCGCAGGGATTAAATAAATTAAAGGAATTATAATTCAACCGTGAATCCGCATCTTTTGTTCATGGTCATTGCCTCCATCGACTGTATTACGAATGTTGCAACTTTTATAATATCGTCTAAAATTGTTATTATTTTAATATGTATATATATATATTTATTTATTTATTTTATGCATTTCTGATATATAAATACACTTTCCTAATTTAATATGTAATGTTTTTTTAATTGAATTTTCTATTAGTATTTTTAAGAGTATCTTTGATGTATGTACATAACCTTTTTATTTATTTTTCTTTTTTGGATTGAAATTGCATATAATATTTTGTGTGTATAACATTAATTTTTATATTTATATGCACATATAAACTAATTTTACATACATTCTTGATGGTTTAGGGGACTATGTTTCTCATCCCTTATTCCATCCTATTTTTAAGTTATACACATTGCAGGAAACCATCGCACACACCTTTTTATATTTTGTACTATATTGGACGCTTTCTTTTGTTTTAGCTACTCAACACTTACACACAGTCATATCTATTAAAAACACTACTGCACCTTTATAATCACAATTTATTTAATATAAAATTTGTTCACTAAAAAAAAAAAAGTTTTAATACAAGCCATTTAAACCTTAATTAGCGTCGGCCTTGTTCGTGATTTACCAAATTTTCCAAATCTAAAATGATCGACTGTTTTCTATTAATATAATATTACAGGCGATTAAGTCGGATTTTATAGAAGTAACCATAAAGTTGTTAGTAAATATAACTGATTGTTAAACGATCTCCCGACTAAGCTTTTCGGCAGTGACACGTCGCCCCTCGTGAATTTCTAAATAACTTAACCGATAGTATTTATTAAACGACTATAAGAATAAATAATTAATAGTAAAAACGTAACCAAAAAACGAATTAATAATACACGGAATTATAATACCGTCATTCGGTCGATAAGTTTATTATTATTTTATGGAATATTTATCGATATTTTTTTAATTTATTATTCTGCCCTCTTTTCTTCTCTTAGTATCAACACGCGTTTCGTCTTTTAATAAGATACGATTTCAGTTTTACCGACGTACGCGATGACCTTCGCAGTTTCATTTTATACGATCCTTGTGATTTTTATTTTTAACTTTAACAGACGAACGAATTGGGCAGCCGTCTGAAGGTGTGATTCAGCTTTTTACCGAAGTTTTCCAACAACCGGCAGAAGACGCGATTAAGACTGATCATTCGTTAACGCCAACGACGAAAATCATCTCGGACACTGGTATTTCGCTAGAACCGTCGAAAGATGCAATTTTAACTGATACGTCAACGGTACGAGTTCAGTCTGAACCTTCGTCATCACTACCGGATATTACAATTTTAACGCAGTCGCCACAACGTCAAGAGAACGCGATAAAAATTTTAAACGATCATCGACAAGAATTTCCGGATGAAACCACTAGAATTCCGATCGAACATTCGCCGCAACGACAAGAGAACACGATAGCAATTTTAAACGACCATCGACAAGAATTGCCGGAAGAAACGACTGCAATTTTAACCCCGAAACAATCAGCGTCGATGGGAAACACGCTCGAAAATTATAGTTCTCGGAAACCGTCTTCAACGGACCCGATGAAAAATGAATTTCCACCTCCGATCGTATTTCTCCCGCTCGTGAACGGGGTATATAATATATAGTTTATTAAGCTACATAACGCTGGGAAGGTGGAATTTACTATTGGAGGGAGAAAAATATTCCATTTGATGTGCGACTTATAGGAAATTAACCGATTTAAAGTAGAAGTCGCCAACAATGAAATTATTATTATTATAATCTGGCTGTGCATACCATTTGGCCAGTGAAAGAACAAAAAGTAAATGTTAAATAAAGATAACGAACGAGATTAAACTAGAGGAAGAGAAAAAACTATAAAATACTAATATAATAAGAGAGGATAAAGAGAAAAGGAAAGATATAAAAATAAGAAAAGGATAGTTACTCCCAAAACAAAAATCAACAGTTAAATTAGATGATTAATACTAATTTTTTTTGGAATATTACTATCGAAACATCAACATCCAAAGATAACAAGGATATAAGATACAGTAAGTAACAAAAACACCAAGAAAGAATAAATTATCAAGTAAATCCATATGTCTATGTTCGAACCATCCGCAGCTAAAAAATAATAACTAAAATTAACGCTGCTATGATTGGTACAATGAATATAAGAAGGATTGACACGATTGAAGTTCAAGGGTAGTCTAGAATAACCAGAACGTAGCCTATATATGATAGTGATAAATCTGCTCTTACATGTCACGTAGCATAAATACAAGTTTCTAATAATTATATATAAATAAATAAAATCTATATTGCCAACAAACGGCTAATATTAAAATTAAAAATAATTACTCCGATGGAAGGTGTAACATACGTAAAGGGGTGAGGCAAGAATTCCCCATTGTTACCCAGTGCACGTGCCGAAGAAATAATAAAAAATGACGATTTGAAGAAAAAATAAATGAGAATGATGAACAATATTAATCACGCGGACGATAGGGTAGTAATTTCAGAAACAGAAGAACAAAGAATGTTGGATATCGTTAACAGTGAAGGAAAAAAATACGGAATAGAAATAAACACGAAAAAAAAAACGGAGATTATAAAATTCTCCACAGACCGTTAATAAGGATATAAAGGTGACAGAGTTAAAATACTTGGGCGAAATATTCACAAGTAATGGCCGGGACGTAAAAGAGATAAAAATAGTCGGCAAAGCGATCTTTTACAAATTTGGGACAAATATCACAGAACAGAAAGATGAATTTGAAGTTAAGAAAAAGAATAGCGCGTTGCTATGTAGGGTCCGTGATGGAATATGCAGCGAAATGTTGGACAATTAACACCGAAATCGAGAGAAGAATAAACGCATTCAGAATGTGGACGTATAGTTGCTTAAGATACCGTGGACCGATTCCGTTTCGAATAAGAACGTGCTACATCGATGTAACGTCGATAAATTGACAATTGCCGAAGATATAAAAAGGAAAAAACGAAAATATATAGGTCATGAGAATAAGACATTTTTATGTTAACGGTCCAAGAGAAGATGAAAGGCAACAAGAGGAAGGAAAAAGATGGAGAACATAGCAACCGACATAGGTATTGGTAGAACTTATGAAGCAATACATTCAGCCAGACACAGGAAGATATGAGACGGCTGCTGGTTCTTGATGTGCAACTTCCTGAAAGGAGATGCAACAAAATGATGATGTATATATATATATATATATATATGTATGTATAAATAAACAGTCAACCTCTTTATTGAATAGTTGCTTCAGATACTATCGAGCTTATATTTAGTTTTTTAAACCTGACTCTAGTTTTTGAAATTTTCCCGTTACAGTCCAAATAAAATATATATGAACCTGCTACGTATTGTTATATTTTAGGCCTACTTCGTTTGAACTATAATACAATTTTAGCTAACCACTTTCTACTACAAATGTGTATAAGGCTACCTGGTAGAATAACTTTGTGGAGAGGAAAAAACAATACATTCAAATAAACATATCACAAATTTCCGGTCGAAGAATATACTATAAGATCTACTTTTATCATAATAAAGTACTTTTTATTAAGTCTATAAATTGATTTTTTTTTTCAGATTTGTTGGAATTTTTATCAGCTTTGAAAGAAACGATGACAACGGATTGATCGTGTTGAATTAACTTAGCCGATTTGCGTTATAGAAGCAATATAATTTTCTTTTTACCTTACGAAGTCTCTTTTTATCGTTCATTTATTGATCTTTTACGCTAACGCCTAATCGCCTATATCGAATAATGCAGAGGTACGATGTTATATATTACATTATAGATGTTTGTGGATAAAAGTTTAACGTGGCATGATCATGGGGAAAATACGAGAAGATCTGTAATGAATAGGACTAGTGTTACCGTTGTTTGAACGAAAATCAATAAAATCTATTTATCGATTATATGGAACAACGAGCCGAAGTAACCTCCGCAGAATATAGCAATCCAGAATTCTACGTACAATGAGTTTGATATGTAAGCATTAGTCATGATCGCCGCTTTATAGGCAACAATCTATTACCGATTGGACATTCAAGATTGACGCAGGTCGACGAATACCGGAACTAATATGTAGTAGTCAGTATATACAATACTTATATATATATATATAAATCTGTCGACTATTTATTGCACATGTAAAACACATTGAATTACAGTAAATATATTGATATACAAAACATGAAAGAAATAGAAAAAAAAAATAATGTACGAATAAAATTTAAAAAATGATGTAAAATGTAGAATGTTCAATACGACATTACGGTATACCGCAGGAGGAACCTTTGCGATGCCAGAGGACTAGATCTATTTGACCTGATGACTCATACCGGAACACTGTAATTTCCGCGGTTCCCTGGTTAACTTATGATCCGTCGTATAATTATTATTATAAATTTTATTACGATGGATAGATCTTTTGAAAATCAGCTGGACGAAGAAAATGCGGTGCTGTGGCGTTTACGAAAACCCCAGGAGTTATTAATAATTTTAAAGGAAGGAAGATTGCATATCTGGGTTATACGATGAGAAAGTATACGTACGGACTAATACAGCTAATATTAGAAGGAAAAAGAGGAGCACGAAAGCGCGGGAGACTTTGGTGAGTTAATGTATAAAGCTGGATAGGTATGAAAATTGTAAGAGAATTAAAAAACGCAGAACGCAACAGAAAATTATATTAAACACATTGGTAGGCAACATTCGCTAAATTGTCGCGGGCAAAGGAGGACACAAGGAGAAATTAACTATCGCGAGACAAAAAAATTACACAAATGAAATTGTAAATAGTCTGCAGCAGAACACGATGCGACGAAAATAAAAATAATTATACGCAGTGTTGAAATAAGGGATGTAGTAAGAATTAAAGAAGATTTACGCGTACCAGGCTACTAAAAAAAATATTCGTTATATCGAGATAACAGTCGTAACTTTAGCATCGTTCAAAACAGAATAAATATAAAAACTACACGCAAAATAATTCGAATGCACATCGGGGAAAACGAAATTAATCAAATTCGCAAGAACATCTAACGAAGAAATAGATGTTTTTTTTTTCATATATTTGCTAATTTGTAACTAGCTAAGAGTGAGGCTATCTAATAAATGACGCCATAAAGTGTATATATATATATATATATAATCACGTGTGGTTGAATAATGGTACGTCAACTCAAAATGATTACAGGATTAAGTATCATTTTAGTTTGAGTCTTGATGACGATTCTGTGTGTGAAAGTTCGACTACCGGTTGATTTGGGTGGTTTTGCAACCGCATCAGATGCTTTTGTGCGAGCCTCCGGACAATTCCATCCACTGGATCAGTTTTCAAATCCCGATGTATGACTTCGTTAGACACGTACCATGGCATTCGGTATACTTTGCTCTGAAAACGTTGGATAATCAGTTGTTTGACGTCTTCGCGCAACGCCAGAGTTGCACCGCCTAGGACCATAATGGACGTATGACTATTCTATATATTAACCCGACGATTCTGCAGCGACAGTTTAGAGTACTTCTTTTTATTAATACTTTATTATTCAAATTAATGTTTGACAGCTTGTTACATTTACAGAGGTACAATACACTGCACCGCCAGTTTAGGCTCCTGAAATTATGTTACAATGAAAATGTAAAATCCTGTGCATATGCATATTTTTTTATAATTTCCGATAACTCAAAAGTAGAACTAGAAAATATAGCAAATGATACTTTAACCAAATTATAAAATTGATTAGATAGTGTTAAACTAATATTGTCGATCGAAAAAAGTTTTGTCACATTTTTCACAAATTCACTTAAATCGAAGAGAAACAACTATTAAAGTAAGATTTAAGAATTCAATTCTTAAAATAGTTGAATACTTTCAATACTTAGGTATTATCATAGATAACAAATTATAGTGTTAACCTAATAGCCAGTAAAGTTATTTCATCCGGACGCTGAGTTAATTTATTTTTTTTTGTATATGCGACTTCCATGTCAGTCGTTGATTCGTTGATCTAGGTAAACTGTTCGATATTTCACTTCATTGGTCCTTGAAATCGCTTTATTGTCGATTAGCACTCGTTTACTGTGTGGTGTTCTATTGGAGTACGTGATGTGTTGATTTCAGTTAATAATAAGTTTCCACTGTTGTTGTGTACACTGATGAACCTGATCAACACTATTCTGCAATTTTGCAATGTCAATTTTATCTGACGCGATTATCACAGTATCATCTGTAAACGTTGCTACCTGAGCAGATTCAATAGTCGGATAATCTACAAAGATTGTATAGCAGGGATTCCAGGACACTGGCCTATGGGACTCCGGATAGAATTAGATGTACAATTGATAGATTGTGCTAAAGATAGGAAATGAAACAAACGAAGCAGTTAAGGAATTCGGTTATTTAGGTTGTCCGTTCACGATAGATGGCCGAGACATAACAGAAATCAGATGCTCATTGCAATGGCGAAACGTTCGTTTTTAAACAAGTTGAAATACACCATGGTCCTATGTTGGCCTATTCGAGAGAAAATATATATATATATATAAATTATATAAATTAATCAATTTCCGTTTTTTGGATACTTTATGCTTCATCCGAAAATGTAGCGACGTAGACGGCTTTATTGTTTGCCGCAGTTACATCATCTGCATCACTGAACATTGGACCACGTGATCAAAATTTTTGTGTTCTCCGCAATTGCGCTTGTCGTTTTCTTCTATGTCTCATTTTCTAACATGTACATCACGTAATTCGAGTGCTCAGTCTGTTGAGTGACTTTACATGATAAGTTATGCCCAGGTGGCAAAACTTCCCGTAATTTGGCTGTATGTTTGGCGCTGCTTCGTTCCACATCCTAGCTGTTTCTGATTTGGGTGAGCCAACAGTGCATTTCAGTTGACTCGAGGAAACTGTTCCTTGATTTTAGTCAACTAGGGGGGAACATTATGTCAAAATATCAACCTCACGTTTTATCTCAGGCGGCACTGTAACCTCCGGATATATATATATATATTATTTGCAAGATACATTTACGTAACATGTTCTATCAACTTTCTTTATTCTAAAAAAAAAAAAAAAAAAAAAACTACAAAAACATATGAAATGTATCGCATTATTACTTCATTTTCCAGTTGGCGTATTCAATTTTAACGAAAACGATTTTAAGAACGGTTAATTTTTGTATTTTTGGACTTCTGAATTTCCACTTTTTGTATAAAATTAAAAGCTAACAGTAGAATGAAGTTTTACGGAATACGCAAAGCTGAAACTCATTGTTCCTTTATTTACTTATATGGCGCCAGATTACTCGAAATAATTGCTTCCCCGATTGAAATAAATTTTCTCGTGACGTAGTAGTCTACGCGCGAAGATTTGTACCCAGAATGAGTTTATAAACTAGATATAGCGGACGTCCTCTCATATATTATTTTATTACACGTTTTACGTCTTAGCCCAAACCGGTCATTTCAAGTTCATTCTACATTCTATACGATATATATTATATATATATAATATATATATAAGAGTTACGTTAAAGTTTAATATCGATATCTTGTCTATTGATAAGATAACGACTAAGATGAAATATACGCTACTACCTCCTTGTGTTGAATTTTATTATATAAACTTATAGTTTAAAATATCGAGATTTTGTCCAATTCAAATATGCGCGACCACTTAGTGTTTGAAATTTTTACGATTTTAATTTTCTTAATATTAAATAAATGTCGATTAACGACGTCTAAACGGTTGTCATTTATACTGCCATCCGAGGTAAACTATGTTTTTACATTAAACGTTGGCGCACCATATCGTTTAACCTTATTTCTCACGATTTTCTGTAATTTTTTGTCGTCAGGAGGCGCATAAATTGACGGAAAATGAAGAATACGCGTCATTAAAAGAAACGTGGGCGATGCCGGTAAGGTAAAAATTTTTGTTATCGTACGTATTAGAAGTACAGTAGAACTTTTTTCATTCGTCCCCCCCCCCTCTCGGGACAGGACCTGCGACGGATAACGGCGAATAACAGAAATCCCATTACAAACTACATGTACAGAACTATAGGAGATAGTAAATTATTTAGGAAAGAAATTTTAAAAAATCCATATTTAATTAGACAACATTTAGAGTACTGTATTTTTATTTAGAGATTTCGTATAACATAATGCAATATAGTACCTACGTCTCTAGCGTCGTAATAGTTTTCTTCTAAAAAAAACCACGTAATTTTCTTCTGTTCCTTTGCAGCTCGAGCTTTCTTTACGGCAATGTTCCGTATTTTTTCTAGAAGTAAGATGTTTGTAAAGTTTGCCTCCTCTTATCTTTCAAACCGATCATTGCACTTTACTAACATCGTTTCACCTTCCGAGTGGATTCTTCATCATGGTCGTCAATTTCATCATTATCGAACAGCTGAACATTAAATACAATATTTTTGTCGGTCAAAATTTTAAAACCTTCATCCTGTTTATCACACTCTATCCAATCTGTTAGGCCCGACTAAAGAATGACCAACACAGTTTAACAGACGAACGTTCCCGGCGACGCGTTCTCAAGGTCATCAACGCAGCTGCCGCTAGAGTGACGGATAACAGTGAGCGACGTGTAATTAAAAGAGTTTTACTGTCACTTGTCTGGCTAAAAAATAGCGAGAGCGACATGTTGATAAACATCTCTCAATCGGTCAATGGCTTCGGTTTTAAAAAGATCATATTTCGGTTATCTAGCTGAGTTTCCATAAAATGCTTTTATCTTCTTCTTAATTCCTCAATCTATTAATAGATTAATTAGAAAAATGCGGAATGTAGTGATTTTTATTATTAAAATGAACAACCAAAAATAAGTTAAAATCGCTAAAATTTTCATTACGAAAAATTTCAAATCTTTTCGGCTGTTAGGCCATTATCGACTGAATATTTAAAAAAAAAAATATATATATATATATATATAATATGAAAAAATATTAATTTAAGATTACATTTCGCAAAAACTGAGCGAAATGAAGAACATTTGCCGAGGTTATAATATTTTAATTAATTAAGTTAATTATTAAATTTTGTATCTCTTCGCGTTTTTTAATAATGAGGATTTCGTATTGTTCTTTCGTTGTGGTTTCGGCAAAGTTATAAAGTCATTTTCAAATGAGGTACTTAGACCAACGTCGTGAGTGGCCGAGTTATAATTTTTATTTTAAATTATTTAATGCTTTTTAATTATTATTCCTAATTTATGACGAATTTAAAAATATAACGAAATTTTATGCGCCCTGTTCTAGACGCCAATTTATAATGAAATTATGATTTATAACGCAAATTAAAATATTTAACGATTTCCACACATCATGTTATTGCTAGTTGATAATAAAACTACCCTGACCTAGACGCCGCTTGTAAAATATTAGTAGTGTACTAGTTCTGATTACGATTGTAAGAATTATATTGATGGATATCTAAACCTCGGTCGTGATCAGACGACAGTCTTTTACCGGTTACACGCGACATCGAATACCGGAACTAATGTAGTGGAACAGCCAACTTATAGGATACTCTTTTATATATATATATTTTTAAATTTAAATCTTTCGAATTTTACGTATAAAACGCATTAAAAATATAACGAATTCATTTATAAAACGTAGAAGAAATAATAAAAAAAATAATGAACAAATAAAAAATGTAAAATATATCAACACGACCTGACCGTATACCGCAGGTGGAACTGTTGCGATGCCGTAGGACCAGATCTATTTGACCTGATGACTTATACCGAAACGATCTGATTCAATTTATGACCTTCCGTGTGACTATTATTATTATAAATTTTATGACGATGTGATGATATTATCCAAAATAGTATTTTAACTACCTGAATCCAGATTATCATTATTTTTATTATTTTTATTATTATTTTCATTATTAAGAGTCTATGTAAAATATTTTTAAATTAGTTCCATACAACCAGAAAATTCGTTATATAAACGAGAATACAACATTTTGACTAGATGCTCGCTTGTTACGAAATTATCAATAAAAATGTAATATTATTTTAAGAAAGTTTTAACACCCGGCTATCATTAAGAAATGTAAAGTAGCGAAACGTGTAACATTTGCCGACAAATTTTTTCGACTTTAAAATAATATTCTTTCTTATCGGGCGATAGTTATTTTATTATATATATAAAAAAGCAAAAAATCTACTAATAAGTATTAATACATATTTTATGATCATTTTGCGTCTTTCTTCAAAACATCGTTCTACTACGGAACGAATATTATAACGGAACACGTTCTATACGAATGCGAATCTGACGAATACGATACTAACTTAAATTAAGGATTATTAATTTTATTATTATTAAGAGTCTATATAAAATATTATTATTTTAATCCCATACAACTAGATACGCGTTTAAGTTATTTTATATATAATAATATATATATATATATATCTTCTTCTTCTTCTTCTTCGTCGATCACTCGATCCGAGCATCGTGAATCTTATGAACCGATCTGCTGAACAAGTCTACGCCATTTTGTTCTGTCTTCGACCAATCTTATCCATTGACATAGTGGTATTCCGACCAGTTGCTTTATTTGATCAATATATCTTAACGGTGTTCTCCCACGTTTTCTTGTACCTTCCATCTTGCCTTGTATAATCTGCTTTTCAAGACCATTATTCCTGAAAATATGTCCTACATAGGTAACAATCCTTTGCTGTACCACGTCTTTCAACCGTATGTTTATTCCAAGCTCCTGCAAAATTGAAATGTTAGATCTCTTTGCCGTCCATGGTATTCTCATCATTCTTCTCCAACAATACATTTCGAACGCCTCTATGGTGCGGACGTCTTTTTTCTTGAGAGTCCAACATTCCGAAGCATAGAGGAAGATTGACATCACTAATGTATTCACTATACGTATTTTCGTCAGTATAGTTACATCATGACTCTTCCAAATTCTAGATAATCTGGACATTGCTGTCTTTGCAATTGCAATTCGCCTTTTAATTTCTTCAGTGCATCCTCCTCTGCTGGTAATAATCGTCCCGAGATACATATATTCGTTTACTACTTGTAGATCGCCCATATATTGTACATGGTTATTTTTATTTTGTTTATCGATAATCATAATTTTGCTTTTACTTTTATTTATTTCAAGTCCGATTTCTTGACTTATGACTTTTATTTTATCCAGAAATTTTAACATTTCATCTTCTGATGCGGCAATTAAGGTGGTATCATCTGCATATCTTAGATTATTTATTCGTTTTCCTCCAATCTTTACACCCCCGTTCCAGTCTTCAGAGGCTTTTCTAAATATCCATTCGCTACATATATTAAAGAGGATTGGACTTAATATACAACCTTGGCGGACACCCTTTCCTACTGTGAAGCTTTCTGTTAAACTATTAGCTATTTTGACTTTACCGGTACTGGAGTCATATAACGATTTAATTAGTCGTACTAAGTGTTGCGGCGTTCCCATTTCTACAAGTATTTTCCACATTTTTTGCCATTTTACACAGTCGAACGCCTTTTTATAATCAAGAAAACACAGTACGATCTTAACATTAAACTCTGTACACTTTTCTATTATCTGTCTAACATTTAAAATCTGTTCCCGAGTTCCTCTTCCTGGCATAAAGCCCGCCTGTTCAAGTGAGATCTGAGGTATTAAGTATGTTTTTATTCTTTGCAGTACAATATACAACATTATTTTGCTTTATATATATGTATCAAATCTACTAAAGAGAGTGTTTATACGTATTTTATAATTTGATAATTTTTCGACTCTCTTCAAAATCTCGTTCTACTACTGAACGAAAGTTAAGGCTGACTGCTACACACATCTTATCCGTTCTGGTATTCGTGTAAAATTCCCCGTTAATTCGTTAGTAATACAAGGTGTGACTAAATTTCTTTCAGATGCCACTATATGTTACCTCAGCGAACAAACCGTACTATTCGATAAATATCGAATTATTATCAAATTTTATTTTATTAGTAATTATATTTTATTTCCTACTTACTCTAAAATCGCTATAATATATGCGCATATATAGTAGATATATAATGTTCGAATCTTATTGCAAAAATTTGAACATTAAACATTAATAAAAGATGAAAAATCATTAGCCGAATCCAACTTGTGGATCTGTTAAAAAAAAAAAAATGATATCGCAATAAATATATTAATTGCATAAAAATTCACTTTTAAACATTCTTCGTTTTCGGTATGTCAATTTTTTCATTACGTAAAGTTTCGAAAACAATTACGTAATTTTAATTTCTAAACCGAGAGCGGTTGTAAAACACGATCTGGACGAAATTTTGTCCAGATTTTGCGATTAACAAGTGCCACGTACACATCAGTTTATCGAGAGGGTTTTGTCATCATTATTATTGCATGGAAGACTTGAGTAATGAGGCTCCCTATAGTAATAAAATAAGCAGACCGTCGTATCTAGTGAAAGATTAAATTGATTAAACCATCAATGGAGGTGGTACTCCTACATATATTAAAAACTCATTTCGATTTTTTTTTGTAAGAATAAAAATGAGCGGTATCAGACAGAAAAAGAAGATACATTGGTTAGTTTCGATGTAGTACCTTTATTCAGCAACCAGTTATGAACGCGATAAAAATTATAAAAACCCGTATATCATCAGATGTGAACGCGCATAAATTCCTCGACATAATTATCAGCAACGATTACTTCACTTTTGACGATAAAATCAATTTAAAAAAAAGGCTAGAGATTATTAATTTTCGCAAATATATATTCGTAAAATATTTGGAAAATTAAATAATAAAAAAAAAAAAAACGGTCTCTTAAATGTCGGCTTCTGTATCTGGATGATACTTTCGTTCATAGTAATCTTACTACGAGACACAGTGCTCGGTAGTTATAAGACATTAAGAACAGTTACGGAAAATCGGGAACATTGGAAAAGCATCATCGTGGGAAAAAGACCAGTCTTAGGACTGAACTATTTTTTTTTATTTTTTTTATTTTTTTATTTTTTTTTATAGTGCCGTGTTTAACTACCGAGGTTATTACGGCACTGGTGATTTAACAGTTAGATGTACTAACTGAGGTTGGAGGAGGAAAGGAACTGTATAACTGAACAACATATTTGAAGAACTGTTGAAGAGGAAAGCATATAGAGTACGCGGATGGATATTGGGCCGGTAAAGGAGGAGTGTAGGACAGTACAGTAAAATATGGCAGATATGATAGGTGTTTGGGACTAAACAAAAGGGGCAAAAATCCCCGGGGGGGAGGTTGGTACGTTGGAGCAGATGATCATGAGAGACTGATATGTGACCAAGGCGGAACCTGCTAAGTGCTATGTAGTTGGAACAGGTTAAATTGGCAAGTAGTTCCCAGAAGCCTACATTGGATTTGATGGCAAGAAGGAAGTTATGGTGGTATGAATTCCACTTCTGTTGCCAGTTGTGGTGGAAGAAGTATTTGAGGGCTGTGTTTAGTACTATTGAATGGCGGGGGTTTATAGGTTGTAGGGGAACACATAGTATAGAATGGGCTGCCCTACCAAAATCCTCTTATGACCTGGAACCCACAAGAGGAATACTGGATCTGTATCTTGTGATAATTTGTAAAGAAGAGATCGTATACAATTAATTAGAGGGTTCTTTTTTTTTGTGTTTTGGATGGCCAATACAGCGGCAAGAAAGTCTGTAACGATTAAAGTTTTGATGTCACTGGGATTTAGGAGTTAGTGCTGAAGACAGAAAAATATACCGTATAATTCTGCATCATATATAGAGCAAGAATCATGCAGTCGTATTGGATAGCATAAATTGTTAACGGAGAATGCACACATGCTGCAGGGCTATTAATAGAATGGGATAGGTATTTGGCGTCCTCAGTAAAACATAACAATGCTGGTAAATAGCTATTTATTAAGTTATTTGCTTTCATACTGAGCTCATGCTCGGTCATATTCTTATATTGCAGAAGGATACTAAAAGAATAGAATAGAATATTTTATGCGTATGTTTACTGGCTTAACAAACGAAAACCTTCGTGATTGTTTTATAAAAAGATTTTATCGATTCGAACACTTTTTTCGTTGTTCATTATTAAAAGTCACTACATTCAGCACTTATCAAAAAAACGAAAATGCTAAATATATATTATTAACTAGAAGTTACCCACGGTTTCGCGCCCCTAACGCAACAAAACATGGTTTGCATTGCGGGTGTTGATAGTGAAGGTACATTCGAACAGGAAAACGTGTTGAATTTTTCTCCTACTAATTAAAACTTTAAATTATCGTAATTTCTGTCCTATTTGTAATATCGAAGCTTAAAATGAATCCGATAATATAGGCTATACTTTTTTTGTACCGTACCATTAAAAGGCGCAGCCGATCACAATTACAATTATATCCATATTTATACTACATGATCTCCCGGACTGGAATGACATTGGTTCACTCCTCTATATTCTTGATCCATTCTGCTCGATATGCTTCCTACACTTCTTTTCCCTCCAATACCAACCCCATTATAAGTTGTAAGAGCTGCTAAAGTTTTAGTCATATAAAAGAGACTGCAGTAATAGTTCTTACTGCTTTATTTTGAAATGGTTGTATTTTTTGTAAGTTAGATGTTATTTCAACCCTGCAGATCGGTCTTGAACCTAACGATAACCCGGATCTATCAGTTAGCATCAGTGATATAGTTCTGGTTTTAAGACTTGATATAGTTCCGGTTTTGAGCTTGCCTAATAAATATTTACGAAATCGTTAATGATGAAAATAGAAAAACGCTTTACAGATATTTATTTTCTCGCGAATGTCAATTTAAACGTTTCGTTTTCTCTTAGAATTTACGAAATTCGTTCTATTTCGATTACAGTTAAAACTCCACGTACGAAGTTACATAATACGGACAGACGTCAAATATCGATTTGCGGTCACAACTGTTTCCAGCACTGTCGTAAACCCGGCGGACATTGATCAACAAGTGAACTTTACTGTAACTATTCCGGAATCAGCTTTTATCAGTCGATTCTTACTGTAAAAACATAAATTCGTAATTTTATTTTATTGTTTTGTCCGTATTTATTTAAACGTCGTATTAAGATATGTTAATAATTGACAAAGATAAAATAATTCCAAATCAGAAATTTGGTCTTCGAACTGGGCACTCGGCAATAGGTTCACAGAGTGGTTAAGAAAATTTAAGAGAAAAAAATCGTAAAAGATTAAGACAAAAAAAGAATCATAGGTTCGCTTCTAAGGCGATTGGATTTGCTAATGGGCAAAACTTCCATCTCCTGGTATATATCTACATAAAATCCGTTAGATAATTGTATTTAAATCCGGATTAGAGGGAATTAAAAAAAAGAAAATGTTACACGATTCCGCCACATACGAGATTGTCTCTGTATTTCTCCTCATTCGCAAAGGTTGCTCTCTGATAGTTTGCATTTGTACGCATGTGTGATTTACAACGCGTCTCCGATTAATTCGAATGCGACCAAGACCCATGTACATCCATCATCAAGATCAAATCCCGGCGGCACTCTATCTAATTGTTGGATCCTTCCTCGAGACGATTATTAAATGGTACGTGACTATACCGCTTTATTCCCATATCTATTGTCGCCCGGGAACGATCGTTCCTAATTCTTAATGGGGCTATCCAAACAGGCTTCTAAAAAAAATGCAAAAAAAAATAATTTTAAAAGAAAAGTCAGGAGACAATTTGTAAAAAGTGGGTTTTTACGAAAACTGTATTTCGAAAATTTAAATTCGGTCGGTGTATTTCGAAAATAATTTTTATTATCTTTTTCAAATTCAAACTGGTTTCGCCGATCTAAAATTATTTACGTTTCAAATGGCTTCTTTATCGTAGCACCGTAAACGGTACAACGTATACATCTCGCGTGACCGGAAGATACGAAGCCAAAAAACAGTACGATCGAGCTGAGCAAACCGGTCAGACAACCGGTCACGTTCGTATCAGGTACGTATCAATCTTACATTTTCTAAATTTCTTATTTGAAAATAAACAACTAAAATAGTTTAAAATCTCTAAATTTTTATGTTACATATAAAAAGAGCACACAGCTTTTCGACTATTAAGCCATTATCAAGTGGACGTAGTAAAAAATAGAATATAAAAATTTATGAAATTTATAAAAACTATAAAACGAAAATAGAAAATATCGTCACATTCGTTATTAGAATTATTTTATAAAAAACATTTTTTTTTTAATTTCGCTATTTTTCATTATATATATATATATATATATATATATATATATATATATATATATATATATATATATATATATGTTATATATATATTTTAATGAATTGTATTTATTTTTGCCTTTAAATGTCAGACTATTCTGACATTTAAGGGACGCGTTTCCACTGCGCACAAAAAGTACTGAAATAATGTTGTAGCAGTCCATAACATTTAGCATTAGCTAGGGTGGCAAATTATTAGAGAGAATAACGTTTTTTATCCTTCCGAAGATTTCCTTTATCATATATATATCTATATATATCTATATAAATCTATATATATATATATATAGATGTATATATTAGTGATGAGCATAATCGACTACTTCACATAACCGACTAATTAGTAACACTGATTCTATAAAAAAAAACTACTAATAATTCGGTTTTTTATTGAGTAACATATACTTTTATTTTATTAATATCGATATACATATTCAGACTTTCCAGTCTGTTAAACAAATCTACTACTAATTTTAGAATTGTTTGAAATTTTGTGAAATGAATCTTGTAATCATAAAATTTTGGAACTCAATTAATAAATTAAATATATTTTAATACTACGTGAATATATCGATGTTTTAAAAATTCAATAATTTATTCTAGTCAAAATGTAACTAAGAATCGCCCTACTAATGTCAATATTTTCTGCATTCCATATCCTTAAATTACATAAACCAAATTATAATTACTTACTGTTTAACTCTTATTTAAATCCTAGTAAACTTTGATAAATACAGTAAAAAAAAAAACCGCAATAGAATATTTCAGTCCAAATGTGGTTACTTCATTTCAATCGAACCGAAACAACCGAGTAATAGATATTAGTCGAAATGCACCTAATTCAATCGGATTTACGTCATCCTATTTAAAAGTAGTTGGTTTTTTATCCCGAAAGCACATCACACACTTCATAGGCGTATGATGTACAAATTAAATAAAACATTAGATTTACTTATATGGACAAAATAACATCTTTATAGGATTTATAAATATATATGTAAAGAACTTCTACAAAGAAAGAAGAATATTTAATAAATTGCTTAAATTAATAAACAAATTGAAAAGTGTATATTTTCAGAAAACGACTGCTTTATTCGGTTATTTTGGGAAAATCGAATTGATCGATTATTTAAAAAAAAAACGGATTAGTCGTTAGTCATAAGTCGGTTATGCACATCAATAATATATATACATATATATTTGATGAAAAACCGAAGTTGTTAAAAATAATAGTAAAAAGAAGAACACAAATGATACGCGACACGAAGAAGGGATGCATCCGGGAAAGAATGTGATTCGAAGGCCGTGAACAAATTACATTTCACAGATACTCCAAGATGTGACGGCGTCATCGTATGAAGAATTGAAACGGATAGTACAGAATTGACAGAGATGGAAATCAATGACAAACCAATCTTAGGATTGAGCATCATGATATATATATATATATATATATATATATATATATATATTTAAACCATATTAAAAAAGCTGCTTAAAGAAAATGAACATATTGAAGGACCGAACTTCGCTACTACGTATCTACCGCTGTTTGCTCAGATCAAAAACCGACTATGGAGCAGAAGTATATTCAACAGAAGTCCATCCATACTTAAGACCTTAAAAGTTACCCAAAATTCCGCACTTCGCTTGGCTACCGGTGCATTTCGAATCACACCGATTGATAGTCAGCAATCTGAATCATCAGAGTGGCCTCCTAATCATGGTCGGAGGCGTCTTCTAGCCAATTTGGCAGTTCAATCTCATGTTTCCCGATTCTATCTCCCTAAATTGTTTCCATCAACTGTTTCATCTTTCTCACCGCTATCTCAATCAGTTCCGGCATTTTTCAACAACATCTTATATGAAATAGATATTTCCAAACCGCAATTAATCGATTATTCAATTGCAGTTCTTCCACCGTGGAAGCACAATCTGATCCGACTGAATCATTCGATCCTCAGTTTCAGGAGAAAAGACCGATCTATTGAAGAAATAAGACAAGAAGTTATTACTCGGACCTCTGGATCATCAGTATTTAATACTGATGCATCACTATTCAACACGTTGGTTGCTCATTTGTCAAGGATGGAGCAGTCATCATCTGCTATTCGCTTCCAGAGACTCTTTCCGTTACTTCCGCCGGACTATATGCAATTTTCCTCGCCGTGAAATCCGTAATGAGCTCCGCTGCTCAGCAGTCATCGATTGCGCGTTCCGACTCCCTTCCATTCCTTAACGCTCTCTACGATGTTTTCAACCACGATCAGCACAGGGTATCTAAAGAAGTAGTAAAGTTGGTGATCTCACTCTGGAACTCATGGGAATGAACTTGCAGATCAAGCGTCAAGAAAAGCGGCTTCATCTTCATCTGTTCTTAACATTCCAATATCAGCATCCGACTTGAAGAAACACTTAAACAATGGACTTCAAATGCTGTGGCAGAGAAAGTGGCAACTGACTCCTCAAACGAACAAGCTCCGTCAGATCAAGAACTCAACTCAGCCTTGGGAAACATTTCTTCCAAACCGCAGAGAAGACGTCATCATCAGCAGATTACGATTAGGTCGCACTCGGCTCACCCACGCATATCTCATCAACAAGACCCTGCTCCAGAATGTGCTGTGTGCACAGTTACTTTATCTATCTCCCACACGTCCCTTATTCCATCCTCACACTTCCTTCTACACTCCCCCCCCGCTTTATAAAGATGAAAGCTCCTTTCTGTCTAATTTAGTTTCGTTTACCAGAAAGTCAGGACTATACTCCTCAATCTAATACCTCTGCTCCTACCGTGCCTCTAGCCTTAGCTGAAGTACACGGCACGTTAATTTAAGCTAATAATAATAATATATGCGTTAAATCAAGAATTCGTGATTAGTCCGCTTGTACGACTTTTTTTTCGTAATTTGAAGAATTGGCCAAGACATGAAATATTGTCTTCATAATTTTTTTCACATTTTCCACGGTACGTCACAAGTTTCAAACTATTACTTGTTTTATCACAATGCTGTATCTAAGTTTTGCGGACAAATCGTATGACCTCGATATTTAAAATCGAAACGTTGGTGATATTGTCTCTTCGAAAACAGGTATGCGAAACGAAGAGAAAGTTTTCGCGAAATATTTAAAAAGGGCAACGTTAATTTAAGGAAGTGTCGATATATTATTATAAATATATGAAGCCAAGTATGCGAAAAATACGTTTCGGGCGCGACTCTTTATGGTTTACAATTCTCGGTTACCCTAAAATAACTTTACCTATTTAGATGTCGTTCGTATTCTTGTAATGAGAATAATGCGATATTGGAAGAAATTACAACGAATAAGCTGGACTGAACAAACCCAGAAGTACGTTATCCAGCGGATAAAACAAGGACACTGGCACACTTGATATAAAAGGGACGATTAACCTGGATCGGAAGATATATATTCGAAGAATAAATCCACGGAAAGAAGGACGGGCAGAACATTTTTATGAACACATTATTGAAGCACACAAGCACAGACTGATAGTGAAAAATGAAAATACCTACAGAAGACCGATCAGGCCAGAGATTGAAACCAATCTTAGAACTCTGTCCACGAAAATGACCATGATGAATAATCGAGTATAAACCTAAGAGGAGCGCATTTTTTTATTTTACTTTCAAATATTTCGCGTATAATTACCCGAACTAAATATGTTATTCTTAAGTATGTAGTTCTGTGCTTAGCAACTTTTATTAGTTTTATGTTATCAGATTCAGTCGGTATATTATATATATATATATATATATATATATATATATATATATATATATAAAAATTTATTTCAGCGATGAAGATTCAAATAGATTTATCATTTCCGTTAGTGTACAAGCCAATACGGTTGTCGGATTCAATTTAACCTATGAACAGTTTCTTCGACGAGCATCGGGTTTTTACGAGGTTCGAACAATCATGACCCCCGGACTGGTATAATATTTACTTTCTTCCGCTTTAAAATTAAGATAAATGTATGTACTTGCTAAGTAACATTAAAAAAATGTATATATATATATATATATATATATGTTATCGCTAGTGAAATGTGTTCCCATGATCCTATCTGCTAATTAACAGCGTTATCAACTTAATCTTCATCCTTCATTTCATCTACTCTTCATAGATGACCATGTTTCATTACCGAATCTCATTGCCGAATCTCATTACCTTCCTCCGCCGTTCTGGTCTCTATTCCTCAATCTATTCCTCTTTTCCTATTGTGATCTAGCCTCGGACACGGCACGTTAATTTAATTTAATAATAATGATAATAAAGGTTTGGGAAAATTACTTATTTCCAGACTGATCCCAATTCTGAAAACCTCAATATCTTTTGCTAACTCTCAGTTCAGCTTTAGACCGAAATATGCTGCAAAATTGACTCTTCATTTGACTTTTTAGAAGGCAGTTGTCATACGATCGCGTGGGGCATCAGGTCTACTCTTTAAGTTGAAATGTCTACCTCCATGTCCATTCGGTATATTATTATTATTTGGTTCATACTTAGGTAACAGATATTTCCAATTGAAGTATAGCGATGAAAGAGTCCAATTTCATGTGTCTTTTCTTCTTCCAATTTACTCTTACGATATCGCAGTACAAACATGTACGGAAGTAGCTGCGTATGCAGACGCCATAGCATACTTTTCCAGTGATATAGATTCGGTTGTAGCACCATTAAAGCTAGAGTTTAGCTTAGATGGTTTTCATGTTTGAATACAAAAATAAATAAGGCAAAATTCGCTCACGTTACACTCACAACCAACGTGGGTACTTGTCCTCAAGTTTGGTATTATAATACAGTATACTGAACACCGTTATTTTTGGATGTTGCTAGGTAGGAAATTGTGTGGGAACGATCGTATTACTAAGAAAATAAGAAACTGGAGCTCCGATTTAACAAACTGTACTAGCCCCAGTAAAAACTCCTATCTTTACGATATAAACTACTAATGTGTAACACCATGATCAGCCCTATCTCGGACAAACGGCTAATAATTGTGGCTGCTGTCTCTATTTCAAATATTCAAATTATATAACACTTCTAATCAAAAGTTTTTTGATCATTGATAAACGTAACGAAGTACATTCGTAATGACAATATTCGTCTCATGAAATGTACCATGTATCTGTGATTTAAGAAAACAGAAGACACTAATTAAAAATGCTGAAAAAAAATAGTAAATCCCTCGCCAATTAATTTACTATATAGTAACCAGTAAGTCAAACGGGTCAGTCGACTAATCCTTAATCACATTGATCTACTATTTCTGTTTTTAAAGATAGTTCAGAGTGTCATCAATGGACTGTAGAAGGATGTGTTTTATACGCTTATGCTTATATCTTTTATACCTGTGTCGTAAAGCTTGGTAATCGTAATCCCCTATAGAATTTACCATTGGAATGTCGAAATTTTATCCTTAATCATTTCCTGTACGTAAGGGAATTTTAACGCATCATGGAGAGATTTGATTGAAGTAAATCGCGAGGTTTATTCAAAATTATTCGAAGGGGCAATGGTTTTGGACTCTTTGCATGTGGTTTATATTACTACTGCCAGTATAAGACGATATTTGGCAGGCATAGAGTGTAGCTTTGGTAAAATTACCATTTTGCTACATAAAAATTTGTTTTGCGTTGATAGCGCATATAGGAAATAAACAACCAATTTTCCGTATTGTTTTACTTACACAATCATTAATATGTTTTGTAAATGTGAGTCTCCTGTCCGTGCTTAACATGTTCCTTCCAGTCAAGTTCAACGTCTTTTATTTTAACGAAACGATTTAATGAAGGCCTACGTCTGGTAAAAATTATTGACTCTGTTTTCCTCAATGTTAACTTTTATTTTCGATTTATGGAAGAATTTAGACACGACGTCAATTGCTTTAGTTAATCTATTACTTATAGTGTGTATTCTATAAGAAGATACCATTAGAGAGGTGTCATCAGCATAGAAATTTATATCTACTCCTTGTATTGTCGGTAAATCATCTATATGTATAATAAAAAGGAATGGTCCTAAGATACTGCCTTGAGGCACCCCAGCTTTAACGTACCTTATGTCAGAGTTATGGTTTTTCAGTTTCACATAGAATTTTCTATTCATCCGATAAGATTTAATAGTAAAAACAAGATATGGAGGGAAATTATATTTAATTAATTTATATATGATTCCATTAGTCAAAAGCTTTTTCTTTGTCCATCAAGACAACATCCGAATGTTTATTCTAGTTAAAGTCATCGGTAAATTTTGTCACAAACACTGGCCAGTTGGATTATCGTAGTTTTGATCTAAAACCATATTGCGAATCAGCTATGATGGATTCTCCCTCACTAAATGCCCTCAATCTTACTAGTATTATTTTTTCAAAAACCTTACTTATATGAGTAAACTCACAGGTCTAACAATTTGAACCAAAGAGGAATCTTTCCCAGCTTTTGCCAATGGTACCGTTATCGATACTCTCCACGGCGCAGGATAATAGCATAGGCGTAAACATGAATTAAAAAGAACCTCCAGGGCGACTATTGCTTTTGTTCGTAGATGTTTGATCATTTTTATGCCAATTTAATCGCGACCGACTGAATTTTTAAGCCTGAGAGTGGAGATAAGGTTTTTGACTTCTTTACGAGTGAAATCATTGCAGGAGTGTGAAGTGAGTGATTTTTTATCGTCTGTTTCAGCTGGCGTTCTTGATACCGGGTTGACATCAACACATTTTGACTATGAACAGTACTAAAATGTTCAACTAAAATTTTCGCCTTATCTTCAACGGAATAAGCTATCCTATCTGAGTTAATTGAGTCTTTAATAGGCGGTAATTCGGTTTGTACAGAAGTATTTATTGACTCTCCGTAAACTATTATCATTTGAGGAGAGGTTTTTGAATAATTTATCATACTGTAAATTCCTTTCATTTATTAGCCTTGTTTTAACTACCTTATTTAATTTGATATACAGCTTCTTATACTTGAACTTATTTAGATCATTAGCTCTTTGATAACATTTACGTAGTTTTTAAGTTTAATAATGTGTACCTTTTGAAATCGAATTCACTTTATTCTTTGTAACAACCAGTGGAATAGCACTGCGCGCAGCTTGCATTATGGTGGAATTTAGATGTAGAATGTATTTATCTATAGATTGCGGATTAAGTAAAGTTTTTGGTATATTAATATTTTTCTGAATATGTTCTTTAAATATGTTCCCGTTTGCCCTGGAATAATTGAAAGATTTAGTTAATTTATTTTACTTAAGCTTATTAGATATAGTAAACATTATCGGATTATGATCCGATAATAGTTTACTTAGAGATAAACGGTTACTTAATTGATAGTATAGTTCTTGGCAATAACAATATCAATGATGGTAGACAAAGAAGTTGAATTCCCGGGGAAAAATGTAGACTGTTTTTATCCGAAATTTTAGCCTGTTGCACATGCTTAGGAGTATGTTCCCTGCTCTGTTAGCATTATGACAATTCCAAACCCTATTCGTTGCATTTAAATCCCCAATTACTAACACGTGTGTTGATGTATTTAATAAGTATCTGATATCACTTTCGAGACTAGTAGGTTTTATCGGCGGTCGCAGTATGCTGCAAAGATAACTAATTATTTGTTTCCTAGCTGAAATTTCGCTCCCATAGCCTGTACCTGCCTGGTATGTGGTATAGGCAGAGGGGTGTAGTGTAAATTAGTGTGAACTATTAAGGCTACTCGTCACATTTTGTTTGTTAAATCATTTCGGAGTATTTTATAGTTAGATAATTTAAAATTAATTTTTTCTTTCCGAGAGACCTGCAATGTGTATGTTATTGCTCAGCATAAACTGTTCAACTTCTAATATTAGCATTTCAGCAATTACATGCACTCCTTCTTCACACATATACAGATATACACATTTATATGAACGTGTCGGTTACACATTCGATAATTATGGTGATTACGGTAACTATATCAGAACCACGATTTGATTTTAGTTTAGATATGATATTTTTAATACCTAGTGATTTAAATGCTGTTATACGATAAGTCATTACTCGCTTTCATGATTGCCTTCTATATATATATATATATATATATATATATATATATATATATATATATATATATATATATATATATATATATATTTCTATTTAGAACCTGTACCTAAGTACGCGTCGTTTTATTAATATTTGTTTTTCTTAAATTATTATTATTATCATTAATATGATTATTTCTAAAATTATTGCTATTTATATTATTTCTATAGTCGTGATCACTATTACTAGAGTGTGATTATTATTGACGTTATTTACGGGATTCTTATTTAGTATATTATTCGATACGGTTTCGAGAACTCGGTTATAAACGGGACAACTTTTCGAGTTAACTGTATGCTCATTTGCAGAGCTAGCGCATTTTACCTGATTATTTTCATCGCACTCTTTAATAGAATGCTGGCCGCCATATTTTAAACTTTTTTTTTTGTTGAAACAATTATAAGATACGTGCCCATAAGTTTGGCATCGAAAACATTGGATAATTTTATTACCGAGTTTAAATTTTTCCCAGAATACTATACAATAACAAAGTTGTTTGATATTTACAATATCTTTAATATTTGTGTTCGCTGGGAAATATAACAGTAAAAATAGGCAGTTTAATTATCTGATATTCAGAATTTTTAACGGATTCGTTTGTTTATTATTGCGAACAGATGATCGATAACTTCGATATAATTGTAAACATTGAAGAGTCCGCGCCGTTGACAAAGTTAGCAGCATTCAGTTCGACCGGTGCTCAAGGTATAAAGGAGTTTAAATGTAGGTATTATTCCGAGATTAGAATTGGGAAATATACACGTACACATACTTATATATATATATATATGTATAATCAGTAGAAAATTCAGTTTTGCTGTTTATCATATATCTCTTCGTTTTAATCGGGTTTTTTGTATTTTTTAAATACGTTGCAATTATAAGTGTTAAATAAGTAAGCATTTTTTAAGTCGGTACTTTACTAACGCAGTACATATCTCATACATGCACACAAGTGTGAAGCACTTAAACGTTTTTAATTGGAATTTTCTCAATTCTTCTTCTAATATTCTGAAATTATATAAACCACCCCGATTGAAAAAACTCGACCCCTCAGCATCTCGGGACAATCGGAAGTGAAGATATAAAGTGTAGCCGAGGAGCGACATTTTCAACTCGTGGATCGACTAACGACACTTTTACCACTTTACCTGCCTGAAATAACATAAATAGACGTAACGTCCGGAAAAAATTTTATTTAAAAAACAAAAAATATATAAAATCGATAAAATAACTGAAAATAAAATGTTAATAGAAAATGCGAGAAATATATAAATAAGAAGCGACGACCACAAAAATATTCTAGTATGTGCTGATTCTCTCTCTTCAATCATGTGCTTCAACTGTTACCAAATTACATCCTGTTGCCGTATGAATCTCTTATATACCGTAACCCTACTATTAATATAATCTTATTATAGAGCCAAAGTCATACAGGTTTTCTACTAAATGAACTAGCAGACAAAACAGCTAAAGAAGCAGCCACTAATCAACCATATCCATTAGGTCCTACATCAGAATCTGATGCAATCCCCTCCATCAAATACAAAACAAATAAAACCTTTTGTGATCTGTGGATTGTTATTCTTAGAACAAATCAGCTTAAACCTATCCGTTCTCGTCTTTTTTCTTGGAGATCTTTTTTTATACAGTAGGAAGGAACAGTTAGTTCTATCTCGTCTTCGTATTGGTCACATTAAATCGTGACTACGTTATAAATTAAACAGATCCACCATTATGCGCCCGATGCGTCCAGATACTATTAACATTCCGACATTTATTTCTCGAGTGTCCCCAATACTTAATCTACCGTCCTCAAAATTTCAGTTTTTTTTTATTTATTTTTTATTGGTCGGGCTGTACGTATCATTTTGCAGTATAACGAATGAATTAAATTAAACTAAAAGAAGAGAAGTAACTATAAAATATGAATATAGCAGGAGAGGATAATCATAATAAGAGGTAACATATAAAAAGAGGAAAGGAAAAATTACTCCCAAAACAAAAACCAACACTTAAATTAGAATATGATTAATACTAATGAATTTAAATAAAACTATCGAAACACGAACATGCAAACATATCAAGGATAGGATACAGTAAGGAGGAAAAACACCAATAACTTCTCAAGCAAACCCGTACGTCTATGTTCGAACCATCCACAGCTGAAAAATAAATGGTTAATATCTTCTCTAAAATTGACGCTACTATGATTGGTACAATGAATATAAGAAGTATTTACAAGATTGAAGTTCAAAGCTACTCTAGAATAACCGGAACGAAGCCTACATATGACAAGATCTGCGAATAGTAGTGATCGGAATAACAGTGGAAAGGTGTTTGAACCAGGCGGGATATGGGGCAATTCAGTTTGAACCATATTATAGGTTTTACCTTTGATTGAAGAATTAAGTATACTTTCAACCCAGTCAGTTTGAAAGGTTTTCCTAGTCATGCCATAGAGGTCGCTAGAGGGAATATATGAAAAACAATCTCCAGAATTAATAGCACTTTTCGCCAACGTGTCAACTCTGTCGTTCACGGAGATGCCACAATGACTAGGTATCCATAAAAACTTCAGGTTACCTCCACATTGAGAGATAATCAAACATTTCTCCTTAATTTCTAAAACGAAGGACTACATATACAACACGAGAAATTTTAACCGATAAACCAGTTGCAGTAGAAACAGTTCTTCAATTTCTCCAAAATATAGATACGGTCAGCTTTACATAATATTCCATAATTACCTTTCTGTATTCCTAACCATAGCAGCAGTATACCACCAAAAAAAAAAAAAAAAGTATGCTCGTGGTAATCAATACGGTATACTTTAATATCAGCAGCCATTAAAGTAGTGTCGCTCTACATCGACATAGCCGATGAAATGGTTAACCCATTGGTTAAAGCTTTCTTAAATTTCAATCCCATCCAAATCAACTTTTATTTGTTTTCTTTTAATAAGTTTTACTCGAATTTTTTATTTGTCTTCGGCTTATCCAGTGCTCGATAATTCGACGATACATAGATCGGGTGATAGAACTGCGCATATTCGATGGGGGTCGAATCTTACTGAAGGACCGAAGGCAACCGATCAGGATGAGATGGAGCGATTATTAGTAATTCGTTACGACGTCGACAGAACAAACCTATCTAATCAAATATTGGTAAATTAATAAATTAGCAAATCGCGAGAGATACTTTTGTTGATATTATTAGTTAAAATTTCCAAATTTTGTATTAAAAGAGCTAAAAAAGCTTTCCGACTATTAACACTTTGAGCCCCGAGCCACATTTTAAATCTTGATGGTAATAAATGTCAGTCAATTATGACCGACGAGTACGCTTGTGATAAAAGATTCAATGTCAGTCGTAAATGACACTTACTTTTAATTTTGTAACCATTTCGATTATAAGTTTTGTTTCGAAACTGATAACAAGGATGTTTTGTTTGTAATGTAAAGTTACTCGTCTCTAACATTTTCGCGTAAATTTTTTTTTTCAATCTAAAATAATTTCGAGTGCATCGAATGGTAAATATAATGGGGTACCGAATAATGAAAGTTTCAGATGAAAACTTTATACTTTCAAATCTAAACATACGTGAAAACAGAAGAATGCGTCATTCATAAATGACACTGACGCGTTTTTTGAGGTTTTGCTCCGTTTCAAAAAGAAATAGAAAAATTTTAAGTTAACCACAGCGATTAGAACGTGATATTTATAAATACTGAGTAAACATTAAAAATTAGCGCGTTATCACATTTATACAAAAAAATCACATGGTCTGATGGACAACGTCAGTCACATATGAGACTGACCACGTGGCTCAAAGTGTTAAACCATTTTCAAGTGTACGATAAATAAAACGTAAAAAATAACGATAATTTTGAAAACGTTGTAAAGAATTCAAACTCGAAATCGATAATATTAACCTATAAAACGTTAAAAAATGTATTAAAAAAAAAAAATCAAACTACTAGAAAAAAATGGCGATAATAAAATAAAGAGATAAAAGAATTTTGACGAAAAATAAGTTTTAAAAAGCATATTGTAATTTTATTTTTTTTAGCGTTTGGATTCTTCGGTTTAGATTATTACGTATGTTGCCGATTGATCGAGTTGTTTACCGCATTCACCATCAGCGGGTTAATTTCTAAATCTGTTATTTCTCATTACTGATCTTCGTAATATCGTACATGTAGATTAAGTATTTCTTTACATTTTATTTTTTGCAACATTATTTTTACTTACTTCGGCTTACGTACGCTTGAAAATGGTTTAATAGCCGAAAAGCGTTGCCGTGTCATTTAATACCAAATTAAATAGTTTTAACTACTGTTTTTTGTCGTTGATTTATTTAAAAAAAAAACACATCTGTGCCTCGGAGCGCAGGGAGTAAGTGAAACTTAAAGTTAACTAAATTCGATACGAATTTTTTTTTTAATTTTACCCATGTGTGTATATAAACACACACACACATATATATATATATATATAAGAATAAGCCTACCTATGTGTATAAACGTGGTTTGGTGACGGGTGTTGGTAGCGCGGTACATGCGAACGGGATATATATATATATAAAATAAATATGTTAAAAAATTTAAGCAGTGTTCAATATCAAAATTTAAAAATTCACAGCAATAAAAAGGCAAATAGATCGACTTCGTAAAATCGATTAATGGTTAGCTTAATAGTATTATTTGGAAGGTTAGCTATGTAGGGTTAAATATATATATAAATTTTTTATTATGTATCGCAGGTCGGGAAATCACATTTCGCTCATTTCATCGCGCCTGGAAATTTGAAAACTTTACCAAAATATTCGATATTTTTAATAGACGTAAGCTCGTCGATGGTCGGTTCGAAATTATCCCGGGTCAAAGAAGCCTTAACCGGAATATTGGCCGAAATACACCAAGACGATTACTTCAGCCTATTATTATTCTCGCGGATAATCGAGGTAGTCCCTGTTTAATTTATAAACCGGTACGAAGGACAAATTTGTGAACAAAGAAATTAATTCCAGTTTTTATCGAAATAAACACATACTTCCAGCATGTAGTAGGTCTCGTAATTTTACAATCAAAATGCCAGCCAAACGATAAATCACACAATTCGTCAAATTCTTTAAACGCGCCTTATCTGGTCTTTTAACCATTTCAATCGGACCGCTATATCGGACATGAAATTTTAATGTTATCAAAAAATTTTTATACGTTTCGTCTCAATTTTAAAAATATTTATATAAATACAATGAAAATTAGATAATGTTCACCTGAGAAGCAATATTGTACAATAAACACACCTATAAAATTTATAATTTTATGTTAAAATTTTATGACACTGAAAAGGTTAAACCTTCTCCCACCTCAGAATCAAAAAACTTAATATCAACGTGGAATACATCATAGGTACAAATAACTAAAAGTTGTCCACGACTAAGCCTGTGTAATTATCTTTTTTTTAGTACACTACCTCTTTCTTTTACTAAGCGAAAGCAAAAATCCAGAACGGACGGATGATGCCACGTTTTTACAGTCGGTCTACCGGATAATAGACTGTTTCCCCGATTTTAGGTGTAGCTGTTAAATTTTAAACATTTTGACAGAGGTATTATCTATTACTCTTTAAAATTATAAATTATTGCAGTTTCTGTCCTATTTGTGATATCAATGCAAAGCAAAGCTTAGAACGAATCCGACAATACAGGATATATAAGCTGTGCTAATTTCGTCATTATTGCTTTAATAGATTTTAAATCGGAATAGGCAGAAGAGACAAAATTAAAAAAAATAGATTTTCCATTTAAGTGTGATTAACCCAATGTAGTGATTATGATGAAAATATTTGCAAATCACAGACACTAGAGTTTTATATATTAGTATAGTTATATGTGTATGATTTAGGTAAATACACATACATATACTATATATATGATTTACGCGAATACGTGTACATACACATATATATATATATATATATGTGCATATACACATATACATATATATATGTGAGTTTTTACAATGACTTAATGTATATCTATCTCTGCGTGTATATATATCGAATGGCGTTTTAAATGCTGAAAAAGTGAACCCTTAAGTGTCCAATCATTCACATTTTGTAACAAAATTTCCAACAGTTTTGATTCATGGCGCGAATAATATATAGGCGTAATGAACGTTTCATTTATACTTTGCAATATTTATTGATTCATTTTTTTCCATTCCTCTTGCTGTTGCTGCTCTACTGTGATTTCATCCCCTCCATATTCGGGCTTAGAAAATGTAGAAATATTATACCGTTTATTTTTCACAGTTATGGTCGCCGAACGGCGGAACAGTCGAATTAATCGATGAATTATCCGAATCGGAATCCGGATACATAATTCGAGGAACGCGGAAGAATGTCCAGGAAGCGATCGAATTTTTAAACAACGTACAAGTTTTTTCTCGTACGTTATATTTTCATCAACGTATACATACACTAATAAATCTTTATCTTTAGATCGTTATTAATTTATAAGTTGGAAATTTGAAAAACGATTTAAATAAACAAACAAAATTTTTTTTGTTTATTTTAATTTAAATTTATTTTAAATTCTGTAATGCGTAGTTATATTTGTTATATATAATATATATGTATATATATATATATGTGTGTGTGTGTGTGCTATGAGCGATGCGATACATATGGAAAGCAAACACGAGAAGAAAGCTGCTCTAACATAGAAAGCCCGTCAAAGAGTAATGTGGAACATTAAAGTGTTAAACGGAAAATACACGGACAAAGTAGCGACTAAACTATCGGGTGTAGTTAAACGCGTAGCGTAACTAAAACGGAACTGGACTGGCCATATGACAGAATGAAGCGATGCCAGGGCTAAATGGAATAAATTACATAATGGCGGGGAACACACCGAAGTCGCAGTTGGTCGAAAATAGGATGTCAAGATTTTATATATATATATATATATATATACATGTAGCTCAATCGGTGTGAGTTTTATATATATATATATATATATAAAAATTGCAAACTGGCTTACATAGCCAATTGGTGGCAGGATTGAAGATATCATTCATCTATGATACTCGGAATTAGCTTGCCAATCAGTCAAACCAATGTGGAAAGTCTAAGAGGTGTAACGGTTATGTCCAATCAGTGAGATGAATAAAAGAGACCTCGGATCGCTACAGATGCAGGAAAAGGTACATCCAACGGCATTGATACATATAAATATATATATGTATGAATATTTCCATTCCTATTGTTTTTCTAAATGTAAAAACCGACGAATACGAGAACAAATTAAATAATTAAATCTAAAATATGGTTTTTTTAATAAATTTCAACCAGACGATCTAAGAGTACAACCCTTATAAGTGGATTAATATAATCTATCTCTTTTCATCGGCCGTAAACTCTGGAGGTTTACATAAAGATAGAAAATAAGAAGAAAGCTTTAAAGAAGATTAAAAGCCGGGAATAAAAACTTAAACGAAAAACTTGGTCGATTCAAAGTGCATCGAAAAACATAAATAGAGACATTTGTCGAGGAACAGGGGAAAATCGAAGATCCACGGATTTGCTTTTGTGAGCGTGCTTATTGAACGAAATTTCTCGTTAAAAAGAAACTGATTAAAACAAGTATTTTTGAAAGTTAAAATTTCTATAGCCTCGATCACAACGATACATAGTCGGATATAATTATGATAGTACGGCTGAAATTGTTACTCGAGGAGATAGTAAAAAAATAAAAGACAGTCAGCAACAAGGTGGATACCGAGATCAAAATAAATTTGAACAGTATGGAATGTAGTGATTTTTAAAAAATAATTTTAAAAAGTAGTTACAATCACTGAATTTTGATATATAAAACATTTAAATTCACGTACGAAGAACGATGAAAAATCATTATTATTGTAATTTAACCGAAAGTATAAAATTTTTACACAGCCAAAATTTTACGAAAAAACAAAAATACTCTGGAACAAATATGGAAATGATAAAAGAAATAGATAAAAATAATGTTTTTATTAAATTCTACGTTAAATTTTGACGAAGAATTAGTTTTAATAAGTATATTTTGAAATTAAATCAAATTTTTAATATCAGATAGATATTCGGTGTAATTTATGTATAAATTTTGTATTGCCGATTTTTCAATCACGTTGTTCGCCGCATTCGCTATTACATTATTTTATAAATAACTGCTTTTGCATTTTTATATTTTTTTTTTTACAATATCGTACGTGTCTAAAACTTACATTTTATTACGAGTTTTTTCCTTCATTTTCTTTTTTTATAAACCCCGCGTGTATTTTATATTTAATAATTTTTTTACGTCCACTCGGAAATGTCTTAATAACCGAAAAGTTTTCTGGCGTTTACAAAAAACGTCGGATTTATCCTCCGATTAACTAATTTAAATTATGATGATTTTTTTACACTAGATACCAATATTATCGACGCTTTACGTGCCGGAATAAATTTAGCGATCGTTAACAGACAACTACGTCCGGAACACCGTCCAATCATGGTTTTCATCACAGATGGCGATCCGACTTTTGAAGAACGCAACAATAACGTCATAATTAAGAACATTACGCAATTAAATAGGAACGTTAAGTACGTTTCACAAGTATGAATAATAACGCGTCTAAATCAAGTTATTCCCGCCATATAGCAGACGTGTAAAATATCTCACAACATATAAACAGATTTAATTATAATTAAAATCATTATTTTCGTCAAGAAATAATAATCCCAATCATAAATAATGAGGTAGATTGTGTACACTATATATATATATATATATATATATATATATATATATATATATATATATATATATAATATATATATATATATGTATATATATATATATATATATATATTTATATATATATATTTATATATATATATATATATATATATATATATATATATATATATATATATGTATATATATATATATATTAAGTGAGAACCCTAATACTTGCTTAACAAATTTCTACCGACTTCATCGCTCCACACTTAGAATCCTCGTATACTAATATATATATTAGTATACTGCACTATTATTTTCTTTATCTATTTCAGTGATAAACTATTAACACGGTGTTTATAAAGAAATAGTTTATTGTATAAAAAATAATTCAAAATATTATAAATTATATGTGTGCTAAATGAACGAATTACCTTTTTACACTAACAATTTTATCATGCAATATTTTTAATATATTTCTATTCTTTAATTTTTTATATAATGTAGAATGTAGTGATTTTTTACAAAAAATTAATTAAAAAAATTAGTTAAATCACTAATATTTATTTTCTTATAGAAAACACAAAGCTTTTCGGCATTTACGCCATTATCAAGTGAAACATTTTTAACAAATCATAATTTTAAAAATATAAATTAAATATAATTACTTAAAAATATTTGATGGTGATTATGAAAATATACTCCAAAAATGGTGTTCTGCTTCTGTTCTGTCTATTTTTTGAATTGTTGAAATTTAACATCAATATATTTGTTTATTAATTTTGTTTTTTTATATTAATTGTTTCTTCAATATGAAAAGCATGCGATTGGAAGGCCGCGAACATAAGATAAGAATCAACAGAGAAGGAAATCAATGAGAAACCAATCTTAGGATTGAGCACAATATGATGATGATATATATATAATATATATATCTTGCAATTATAATAGTCTTTATTTTCATATTTTAAAAAACATACATTTATAATATTACACATAATAGTTACTTAATGTTAATTTGCTGTACTATGATAAAAGTATAATTATATTAGGAAAATTAACCCATTTGTCACCAGCATTTGCCTCTTCCAAATATTAGACGTCCACATATTTTTTTCTCAGTTATTTTCATTCCAAACGATTCTGTAGCCTACATATGCAACATCGTCTACCCAACGTGTAAAGTATATCCATTCATTTTTATCCTGATTTTTTCTCCATTTGTTAGTAGGCTCGGTTTTAAAAAATTTAATTTCAGTCCCTTTGTTTTCGAGTTTCCTTCTAGCTTCGGTTTTTAATTTCTTTTGCAGAATATCTGTCAATCTTAAGTTTTATATAGAATATATATAAGTTCCGTCAATATTTCACAACTTTGTCTCCGGTTCAAATCTCTAAATATTTTTTCGGGGACAACATTAAATAGAACTGTTACCGATTTCGTTAAGGGAAATTTTCAGCTTCTTTTTCCAATATAATTTTTCCACATAAATTATCGGATATGTTTTCTATAGTTCTCGTGTACTTGGTGTTGTTTTATTAGTGCTCGATACAAACCGTAACCATAAAACGAATCAATCGCTTTATGGATATATATATATATATATATATATATATATATATATATATATATATATATATATATAAGGATATAGAGTGATCGTAATTTATCGAACACTTCCAAAATAAAAACTGTCACAAATCCTAGTGTTTTCAATTCTGAAACGAGTACGTTCGATACTGAAACTGGAGTCTTTCGAAAGGGAAATATTGCGCACACCATGAACGACGCACAGAAGAAATAAGTCCGCTTTATAGGAATTAAGAATTGATGAATGAATGATTCGTACAATCAGAAGGAGTAGAATTTTATTCTTCTTCAGTCATATAATTCGGGGTCAATAAATTGTAAAAGCAGCAGAGATTATACAAGGCAAAGTGAAAGGCCGAATAAAATAAGGTATCCGCAGACTATGAACTTGACACGGGAAAAGAGAGTCGACATTCAATCATTATAGAATCAGAACTCGACGCCCTGGGTTCGAACTACGACATGATGGATTTATATATATATATGTATGTATGTATATATGTATATATATATATGTATGTATGTATATTTGTCGAGTAATCAAGTAACACTTTTTGCTGCGGTTACATAAAAATTCATGCGAAAAGTAATACGAGAAATAATCAGAGTTACGGCAAAATTATCAGAGATTAAAAATTGTGTCGATATACATGCACACAGTTGCACCAATTTCCTAATTCTGTTATTAATTGGCGTGTTTTCGTAACAAAATGGCCTCCACTGGATAAAATTATTTGACTTTCATAAGAATAAATCACCCGTATAGGTAAAAAAATTTTTAATATCGCGAACGTATTTCTAATTAATGTCGGTGCATCGAAGAGTGGTGATTTTATGAATTAACAAAACAAACTAAAACCACAAAGTTCTTTCTTGAAAATGACGCTAACGTCGAAAAGGTTTGCATAAATGAAACTTTTATAGCGATTAATTTTGTTTTTATTTTGCTTCGTTAATATTTCTGATTACTTTTGAAATATTTATTACTTTCTTTCCTATTTTTATTATCTTTCAGGTTTGTAGTATTTTCAAAAAATCGTTTTTTGCCGCAGTATTTATTCTAGACATATCGAAAAAGATGAATACATCGTCGATACAAAAATATTCCCATTAATATAAACAACAAAAAAGAAGTTAAAATCACTAAAAGTTTTTTTAAAATGAAAAATCACAAAACATCTCGGCCGTTAGGCCATTATCGGGTGAATGCTTGAAAAAATTTAAAATGAAAAAATATTAATTTAAGATTACAATTCGCAAAAACCGAGCAAAATGAAGAACAGTATTTTTGTGAATTGTAATCTAAAATGAATAATTTTTCATTTTATGTTTTTTTATTTTTAATGTTAATTTGATAATGGTCTATCAGCAGAAAATCTCGGTGGTTTTTCATAAAGAAAAAATTGAAATAATTTTAACCATCTTTCACCTTTTTCGTTGTTTTTTTAATGAAAAATCACTACATTCCACATTCTTAAAAAAAAATCTCACGTGTATTCCGCTTACGGATGAGTCAGTGGAATACATTTTCTAAAAAGTTTCCACGTTATATCATTTAATCGAATTTCGTCATTCTGGTATATAATGAAAAAACTTTTTTGCTTATTTTCTTGTAGTTCTGCGTGCGATCTTTCGAATTTTTCAGTTTTTTATTTTCGCTTTCCGATTATTAATCCACCCGTACACTCGTTATGTTTAAATTTTCAACTAAAATAAATCGATCGCAGGAGTATCTAACAAATATTCATTCATTTTGAAGCCGATGGAGAAATTTTTCACTAAGCGAACAAATAGACACTCGGCGGCACGATTCGATCTATCCATCGTTTCATTAATACTGTTCTTCATTTTGTTCAGAGTTTTTTTGGTGAATTGTAATCTTAAATTAATATTTTTTCATTTTATATTTTTTATCTAAATATTCACTTAATAATGACCTAACAGTCGAAAAGTTTTTTGATCTGTCACGAAGGAAGATTTAATAGTGATTTTTAAAAATTTCATCGTTAACTTTAATTTATCGTCGAATATACGCGCGTTACTAATAATTTTTTATTACCGAACATAATTCGTACTCTAATTTAAGACGATTTATTTCAGCTGCGCCATCTACAGTTTGGCTATCGGAAAGGACGCTAAAATTAAGTTTTTGGACGCCCTGTCTAAATCGAACGACGGTTACGCTAAAACCGTTTTAATAGACGACGACTCCTCGAATCGGCTGACGGATTTTTATAAAGAAATAAGTTCTCCGTTGATGTCTAATGTATCGCTGAAATATGATTCGAAATTGGTATGTTTTTTTCATCTTTTTGAGAAATATTTTACTTTAAAATCTTATTTTTATTATTATTTATATAAAAGGAAATTTTGGTGTTCTTTTTTTGGCTTTGAATCCTTTTAGCCAGTTTACTGCGATTACAATTATTACATTCTTTAAAGTATTGTGTGTCTGCATGGTTGGTCATTTATCAACATTGTTATTATGCGGATAGGTTATGTGTTGGACTAGTCTTTCGATAAACTGTTTCCTCCGATTTTGGTTTGTATTACATCGTCGTAAAAGATGATTTATATATTTTCTTCATAATTGTCTTTTACAGAATCTACATCTGTTTGAATCGGAGTTGTTTAATTTTCTTAAAATGCCAGCTATCTTGCAACGTCCAGCTCTGAATAATAATCTGTTTTACGTACTTTTGTAAATTTTGATTATTCTGAGTATACTACAGGTTTTTGAATATGTCGGTCTTTTTGAACGATATAGTAATATTTTCCTATATATAAACTCATATTCCATTTTATGTTTCGTTACTATGTTAATTTTAATAGCAGGTACGTGTATATTTACGGGGGGTACTTAATTTTTTCGCATTTTCGATCGATCGTGTAACATTCCGTTGTTTATCAACAAACTCATTTCCAACTATACCGCCCCTCTGGTACCCGCTTGAAAGTAACGTATATAATTTACTCTTTCATTTTATTAACTATAGCGCTGAAATATTAGTTATTTAGGAAATTGTTGTTTTTATTTGTTGTATTGACGAATTAATTAACCGACGGTTAAAGTGATCTAGTTAGCCGACTAATATAATGTATTAGACGTTTCCAGATTGAATTAGTGTACCGGTTTTTATTATCTATTAATATCGCGCTTCGGACAGGTCTACGTGCTGAAGAGATAAGGTCCGCTCCAGTATCGAGACTAAAGGCTGGTAAATCACCTTTGGACAATGGATGAATTATTAGTAGAAAATATGAATGATGTTAATAAATGGGAAAGGAATTTAGAGCATAGAACAAATTCTAATTATATGCTTTCGTTACACTTGGGATAGACAATTTGAAATTCGGACGTTGTTAAATCTACGCGAGTATTTTGTAGTGTACCGAAATAATCTATATTATAATATATTTGATTAATTAAATGGGTTTCGTATCGATTAATCAACACCCGCTGTCGATTAACAGCGATGTACTTTTGGCCATCCAGTGATTATTGTTAACCAGTTGGGTTTAATAGTCTAAGTGGATGTCGTACATTTGGTCCAAATTGTTAATAAGTTAGACTGCTACATCGCGATTGATTAGTTAGTTGCTCGATTGATTATCATTATTAGCTATTATTATTATTATTATTATTATTATTATTAAAAACTGATCTTATTAATTATAAACGTAGACGTAGAAAATTACTAATTGAATACTTACTAGCTAAGATTTGTTAATTGTAAATTAATTAGATTCGTAATATTTTTAAGTTTTGTAATACAAATACTTGTCAATTTAACGTACACATCATTGTAATACCGACAGTCTGATTTCCTATAGCTCGTGCGCATACCTATTATATCTCATATATTTTTACTTAGTTTTTTTTAACAAAAAATGTACTACATAATAAAGTAACAATTTCGTTTTGAACAGTACTACCTTATGTTGCAACCTTTAACTTAATTTAACTTAATTGTAGTTTCAATGTATGTAAATAATTTTTAAATACCCAAGAAGCCAAATGAGAGTGGATGGGAATGTTTGAATGTTTATCGGAAAATGTGTATATAATTTGAGTGATAAAACTTATTATTAATCTATTTAATGTAGACAGTCGCTTATTATATAATATCTTTGCGGACCTGGTACACGTGCAGAATTATAACCGGGTTATATGTTCAGTACATAAATATAGTCTAATCTATTAAGTTCTCTATTACGTATAAGCTTCGTTTAAATATAAGTTCACATTTTTATTTATTATTAAATTTTTTGTTTTACTTCTTTGAAGAATGTCATATGTTATGTTTCGAACTGGTTTCTTTTTTAACGTTTGTATATATTCAAATGTACTGAACAAAAATCGAATAAATTGAAATTGAAATTGAATTGAATTGAATATTCATTAAAATTTGTATTCAGATCAATCGCATAAACTTTTTGTGCAGATCATAAATTTAATGATATTCATCACCGGCCGTTATATACGAATGTTACGCTTTTATCTCCATAATAATAGGTAAACGAGAGCTCGATTTCGAGGACAAATTTTATGAATTATTTCGATGGTTCGGAACTGGTCATCGCTGGAAAAGTAACGGAGGATAATCTCCGTCATAGAAAAATCGACGTACGGTTGAAAGCCAATTATAAATTATTTAACGGACGCGACCATATTCGAAATATCCAAAAACTCGTCATTAATCAAAACATTTCTTCGGGTACTGGTAATGAATAGTTTTATTTCTCTTTTTTTCGATTTGGCCTATCAGCAGTGGTGTAGAATTTACAAATAAATATATATATATATATCAAAGATATAAAGCTCTTTAGTAGATATAATTCTCTAAGTGATATTTGATTGATATCCACCTGAATGAATACAGGAAATTCAAGTTTTATTTATATTCAATACGAGGGCGCAAATTGTAGTAGTTCAAATCTCCGTATAATGTATATTACACACATATATTATATATACTCTTACGTGTGTGTGTGTGTGTATGTATCTGCATATATAACTATTTGCCATCTTTAAAATGTAACAGTATATAACTTTAAAAATGAAACAAAATTAAAAACCATTTAAATCGCTATAAACTTTTTTTTTTTTTATTATTTGAGCGAAGCTATTCGACAATTCGTCATTATCAAGCGTACACAATCAATGTTAGAGATAAACTAATTCTAATATTTATATGAGAACGACTTATATTCTGTTAGTGAATTCTAAGTGAAGAGCCAACTAATCGCAGGTAAATTAATTTTAAATTATTATTTTTTCTAATTTATAAAACTGATTTTAAAATTAATTCTTTCGCAGAATTTATCGTATTATTTAATAAATATTTCTACGTTTAATTGTGCGTAATTTTTCTAATAATTTTCTTTTTCTAATTTTATATTCAACGTGTAAACTAAAGTGACTTGTCACCATTTTCGTTGTTATACGAAGTTAAGTGTTCTTTTAATATATTATTTATTTTTCGCTCGCGTAACATAGAAAATATATTAATATGAGAGATAATACAAAAAAAAAATAATTAAACATAGAAATATAATAACGATTTATTTAATAATACGATTTAATTTCGAGGAAGAATTAATTTTAGAACAAGTTTCATCAATTAAGATTTAATTGATTACCTCTAATCAGCGGCGGATTTGTACGTAAAGGTTGCACGATTGCGCACAATCACCAGAAACATCTAGAACAGCGTAAAAATTGATTATGTGATAGAAAGTAGTTACGAGTAGGGATTATTTTACGGAGGTTAAAAACGAAATAAGTGAATTTTAATTATATATTTTTCGTAGAATATATTATAGAAAGTAAGAAATCTTTTAAAAAGCTCTTTGAAACGCGTAGTTACAACGGTTGATAGTTGCATGCTCGATGCAACCTGAAGAAGACGTTAATCATATACAGCGCTATGTCGTAATTTTACGTCTAACGCTACTACGGGTTTACATAGATAATCGATTGATAATCGTTTTACAACCCCGGAGTCCTCGATGTGAACACACTCGATGCGACGGAATAGATGTTTCTTGTTATGTTGATAACGCATGGATGCGGTACCGGCCAACAAACGAACGACTCGACGACTTGTATTTCATTTCTATTCAAACTAAAAACAATGAAATAAATATAAAAGTTCGCCAAATGTACCGACTAATAGGTGTAGAAAATCAAAGCTGGATAATAAACTCACCGTATACAAACAAATACTTGCTCCTGTTTGGAGATACGGGTGTTGTCAAATATGGGGGGGCTGCAGTGCTAGAACAAATATAACACTAATGCAGCGATTCCGGAATAAAACTCTACAAACTGTTGCAAATACGCCATGGTTTTTGTATAAAATAAAACTTTACATAGTGACGTGTTCCATATGTATGTGATAAAACAGGAAGCAATAAAACATGCAACAAAGTTACACGGACAGCATTCAATTTACTTGATAACTCGTCAGAGCTGCGAAGATTGCAGAGAGCCAAACCATTGGACTTGATCAAATAAATCCAGTACATTCTATTCAATGGAAGGAGTGCCGCTCAAGTAACTGCAGATTACTCACTATTGATAGTACTAGCTAGGTATAGAAAATAAAAGTAAAAATCCTTTCCGAGATTAGTAATAAAACATGCAACGAAGTTACACGGACAGCATTCAATTTACTTGAAACTCGTCAGAGCTGCAGAGATTGCAGAGAGCCAAAACATTGGACTTGATCAAATAAATCCAGTACATTCTATTCAATGGAAGGAGTGCCGCTCAAGTAACTGCAGATTACTCACTATTGATAGCACTAGCTAGGTATAGAAAAAAAAAAAAAGTAAAAATCCTTTCCGAGATTACTTGTTCTTCTTTACACTTCTATTGGTGTTTCTTCTTTTACTGTGTACGTTTCCGTGTACGAACTGTTTCATTGCTTCTCTCCAATTTGTAATTACTGACCGATGTGAATTTCCTTCTTGAAGCTTTATTATTTATGCGGTAATTCATTTTTCATTTTCAGAAGATTGTTTTTTGTATATGATGAAAAAATAAGAATACTTAATTATTAGTTTTTTGTTTTTTCAGTATTTAAAAAAATTTCATACTTTTCTAATTGTATAAATTCCGTACTTATTCGCTCGGAAATAAATTTCTAATATATTTCGGTTTAATATAATTTTTCAATCTTCGGATTGATTAACTTTAGTTTTTCCGATTACAGTTTCAAATAGTTCCTGAATTCGATATATTTTTTAACCACGAGCCGTCACTGACTGTGATTAGTTGGTGTGTCACGTAGACTACACTCACTAACAGAATACAAGTCGTCGTTGTTGTTATATAAATAGAATTAGTTTATCTGTAACATTCCACTCGTGTATGCTCTATAATAATTGTCTCGAAAATCTTCGCGAGTTTATAGTGATTTATTTAGATTTTATTTTTAATTCATAAAAATCACTCTACTCCCCAATAATATCAACATATCTTTAATGTATACTATATATTTAACGCATATACGCGGATGACATTATATTATTAATAGCCTGGAAAAATTACAAGAAATGATACAGGCAGTCAATGATAAATGCACACAAATAGGGCTTAAAATCAATATAAATAAAACTAAATATATGCGCGATGAACTTGTAAGAGATAAATACAAGGATATAAATATAAACACGAAAAAAGTGGAAATAGTTGATAAATTCATCTGCTTAGGAGACAATTAATTAAAGTAAACAACGACTTAGAAAGTGAAATATCCAGAAGAATACAATTAGCATTGATTCTCAAAGGTTAGAAGCACACTTAAGGAAGTTAAAATTAAGCCTGAAAAAGCGTTTGTTCGATCAGTGTGTAATGCCAGTTTTAACATGTGCTGGTGAAACACGGATATTAACAAAAAAAAAAATGGAACAAAAAGTAAAAGTTAATCAGCGAAAAATAGAACAAAAAATAAAAGTTAATCAGCGAAAAACGGAAAGGTCTATCCTGGGGATCACTGTTATGGACAAATGGACGACAAAGCGCATAAGAAAAGCAACAAAAGTTAAAGATGCAATAAGTATTATTAAACATAGTCAATGGAGGTGGTGCGGACATGTAACCGAAGACCGCTAGATAAGTGTGTCAACATCGTGGAAACCTGTGAGCAAACGAGCCTTAGGACGACCAAGGATACGGTGGACAGATGAAATCCAAAAGTTCAGGTCAAATTGGCGGGTTGAAGCTCAATATCGCGGCGTCTGGGAAAAGTTGGGTGATGCCTTCGTCCAGCAGTGGACTGATAAGGCAAAATCTTTATGTAAAAATCCTGACACATAAACCGCGTTATTACCTATACTAATATAATACGTTGATTTAAACGCGGACATTTCAAAGTAATTATTTACTACCGGTAAATAGATAATTTTATCTTTGCATTAATAAAATAAAAGTTAGATTATTTAAATTTAAAAAATTGCCATTTACCACCGACATACTTTTGAAGAATATCTGAAAAATCTGTTCAAATCTAATATAGCACTTACTCTATACACGTGTATTAAGCGTGCGGTAGATATTTCAATTTTAGAACGTGCTCGAATATTACGAATAATTTCTGTTGTACTTTGCAGATCATTTAGAACGTATATGGGCATTTATGCGCTTGAAAGAATTATTGGATCAAGCCAAAATAAGTGGAACCGTCAATTCTTCTATTAAAAAGGAGATATTAAATTTATCGATGACGGTAACTGTAATCTAATCGTAATACAATTGTATCCGCTATTCATCGAGCAGCATATTTAGAAATAATGTTCGCTATTTCAACTGGTTTTTTTTTGTAATGCGTAACCTTAACAAAATATCAATGGGACAGAATTGTTTCAATGTTTTTTTGTTCTTTTTTTGTTTTTTGTTTTTTTTTGGTCGGGTACTATGTACTGCTACTATAGATGCACCCGAAAGTAAATATGAGATGTTAGATGAGATTGATCATATTTATAGTTTGAAGAAACTGAACGCTTCCGCAGCAGTTAGCTCATCAAATAAAACTGTTTTGAATGAATTACAAGTGAAGTTTTTGAAACGGTATACGGAATATTGTGGGCAGTCAAAAAATAAGTGTTGGAGTGTTAAGGGCATCCGGACGACGCAATGATCGCACAAAGGTTGATTAATACGGATACGGGACAGGACTGCCTGTTCTTTTCTGCTATGCACAGAATACTTCCAAGGAAGAGGAGAATAGATCTAAGATGATTTGTAGAGGGAATTGCAATTTATCTTTTATATATTTGATGGAGGATGCCTCTTTAGCTGCTTTATCAGCTAAATCGTTGAATGTAAAATCTGTGTGACTTGGAATCCATATTAGAATTATTTTCAGAATAGGATGTCGGTATAAGAGATTTAAGATTTGTATAGCAATAGGATGAAATTTGGAAGAATTAAAGTTGAAACACGTAATGGAAGAGAATGAATCGGAACATATTAGAAGATCATTTCAGTGACAGCAGTCAAGATAACTGAGTAATTATCGCGATATTTTATCAACGATGAATGGATAACTTTTTAATTTACGACATTTTATTGGACTACGAAGCCTAATTAATACGTGCATTTACCGAGTTTTCGATTATTTATAAATACACTTTGAAATAGTTTCGAACTAATTTTTGAATATTAAAGACGTGGTTTTTTTTTTAAAGGGTCATTCTGTCAAATTTTCTTATCATGTTCATGTTCGAAAGACGGTTTCCAGTCTAAGGTCTGCGCGCAGGGTCTGACGGGGTTTTTAAAATTATATTTTCAAATCAAAATTCTTCGGAATTTTTTCATTATTTTGCTATAATTACAGAAAGATTTCTATTTTTATTGGCGGTTTTGAATTTTATATTACCGTTCATTCTGTCTGTTTCCAGTATTCATTTGTGACACCGTTGACTTCGCTGGTTGTCGTTAAACCTAACGGAACGATTTACTTGAAAATTTCAACCGAAAACGGTAAGTATCTATATCCCAGATGACGGAATTATTAAGCCGTGTAATCACAAAATTGTAATTATATAAGAGGAAAAATTCGATACTGAAACTAATCTGGCAATATGGCAGTGAGCTGTCGGGACGTTCCTCAAAGAGAGCAACATTAAAAAAAAAAAAAAAATACAACGGTATCATAATAAAATACTACGAAGTATCCTAGGCGATCCACGATATGTTGTCTAATTACACGTTGCATAATACGGAACATGAAATCCATCAAGCTGTTTGCAGTTACTTAACGAGATTTGAAACGCATGAAAATCCGCATGCAACCGTTTTGCAAGCTTAATCAACAATCAGAAAGCTAAGAAGAAATTATCGACGTCACAGATAATGCTTTCGGGTTGGAATTCTATCACTGAACCGACTCCTTGTAAAGTCTTTCACATTTACTGCATATGGTAGATGGCAGGTTAGCCACGTCACTTCTAGATATGAAGGAAAGAATATATATATATATATATATATATATATATATATATATATATATATGGGTAATACCAACGCCGAAAATAAAATAATTCGATCGATACCAATTGGACAAACAGAATTTGAATCATTTGTGGACAATTTTAACAATTAATATTTCCGTTTAATATTTTATTTGTTTATTTAAATACATATCGACTACATAAGCTGAGTTCTAATTATTATAATTAACTATCGCACATTGTTTAAGGATCGCTTCTGTTTTCAGTACAGCTCTACAGTTTTCTTTATATGTTCAACATTGTGTAGTCGGCATAAAACTGAAATATTTTGTACCTGTTGACATTAAGTCGTAATTTTATCGTCCGAAACGAATTTATATTCTATATAGAGTAAAACAAATGAAGGAATAAAAAGAGGGAGAGTGAGAGCAATAACTAGAAATATTAAGACGCGAACACGAGCAAACAACCATTCACAATAGCAACTAAAGAAACAAAATCACCACGTTATATAGTTAAGAATTTGCCTAATGTTAAAAATACAAAAAAATCCAGAAATATAAATGAAACATAAAGAACAAGCAAATGATAAAAATAATGAGAACATTAAACTCGGAAGAACGAATTTGATAAAACTAGAGAACGCTAAGACTTAAATTTATTGGAATTAGACAGAAGTGAGAAGATTAGGCGAATAGATTATAAAAATAAGAAATCGAATGCTTGTCACCTATAACGGGGAAATAAAGGAGCAAAGAGGAGTTGAATTTATAATGTCGAATAGTTTTAAAGATAAAGTAAAAAAAAATGGAGGAAGTTTCGGATAGAATTTTCGAAATTAATTTTGAAACTTCCTACAGTTTTAGAATGATAGTGATACAAATATATGCCCCAACTTCTGATTCATCAGAAGAAGAAAATGATGATTTAAGAAAAGTGAATGATAGAGAAAAGGTTGAAATTAATGTAAAAATACTAATATTAGGATATTTTAACGGCAAAATTGGAGTTAGACAGAAAGAAATCATAGGTCCTTATGGATATGGAAAGCGGAATTATAGAGGGTCAAAGTTGTTGAAATTTTGCCAGTGTGAAAATTTCAAAATTGTTAACTCATACTTTAAAAAAATAAGAGAGAAAAAATACACCATCATAAACTAGTCGCCATAAGTTTAAAAGTAGAAAAAGGTAAAAGAAAATTAGCAAAGTTTGGAACCAAGGATAGGGATAATGGACAATTAGACGTTTAAACAATCGCGTGAACTCTAATGAAATGGAAGTACAATGTTATTATGATATTTTGGTTAAAAGTATTGGGAAATCAACACTATCAGTTATAGAAGAGAGTAACACTAAATATAAGAAGAGCTTTCCGGAGAATGTAAAGACGGGTATTAAAAAAAATGTGAACGGCTTAGACAAATAAAGAATAAAACGTCAAAGGAAAAACCAGAATTTAACCGTTATGTGTAAAGCAGCCGGGTCGAACGCTTTCTCATAATCTACAAAACATGCATAGACTTCTCTGTTTGCATTCAAGATTCTTTGTATTATTATTTTTAGTATTGGTTATTCGCAGCTGACCAATATATCTACTGGTCGTTCCACTATCCACCACCTGTGGACGCGCCCCGTTTCGGTTAGAGCTCCAGACCCCAGAAGGTACGTAGTACCCCCTGGGGGGAACTTGCATATAATACAATCGAAAAGGCAGATGAATACGAAATAGAATTATTTTTTTTGCATTTGTCGACGTCCAGACTTAAACCGGTCGATTTTTCTACATATTTATTTTCCTATTAATATAGACTACTTATCTTTCCTAAACAATAATAATAATAATAATGCTACTCGAATATTTCTCTTCTATTATTTTTACTCTTCATAGCGATAATTTAATGTGCCCTGACGTTATTTATTTTCTCCTCTAGATTTTATTTATATGTGTATATATATATATATATATATATATATATATATATATATATATATATATATATATATATATATATATATAATTTCTCAACAGCGTGTAAATAATATAAATTATATCTTATTCAATAAATACATGTCCGATGAACAAATCATCATGGAATCTAGGTAACTGTATTCATTCCGTGATTGGGTATTTTTTTCTGAACACTCTCCCAACAACGAACGTTATCCGTCTTGAATAATTGTCAGCAAAAATAAAATGAGCAATAATACGTCTTTACTTTGTTTCAGACGAAAATGAACATCAATCACGACGAATTACAACAGAAACGTCAATATCAACTGGTATCGACAATTATAAGGTTGCAACTGTAACTTTATCTCTTTCGGAATCGGAAATTCTCACAACTTCAGAAGAAAATAATCCTCCGAAAAATCCAACCCCACTAGTCAGTCCGAACGCATTTAAACTCGCGGCAGCACACATACATACTCTTCTGCCATCGTCAACGGTTACAGCAACTACGACAAATTCGCACGAATTTTTCCCAAGTATACACCTACACAATATACGTGTTACATATAGACGGATTAAAAATTTATAAATAATTACTCTGAATTCAGGAAGCATTGAAAGAGAGTGTTCTTAGGTAATAAAGATTATAGATCCATATTTTACAACAGCTGTGCCTATTCGATCGATAAGTATATAATATTTTTTTTTAATTTCCTAATTAACGTCTTATTAGCAACGAATTATTTCAACTTTAATTTAAACCTTTCACATTACCATCATTATCTGCAATCAATCCGAAGATTCGTTTGTAGCATCACGCTATTATTTTCCGCTTTCTGCCAGTCTCCACTGGTCCCAATAGCCTGCGGTACTTCTATCATTTGCGACCTATATCTCCTGCAAGGTCTTCCTATTGAGTTCCTTTCGTAAATTTCTCCTTCTATAACAGTTTTCACGAGGGAGTCGCGCCTTAATTGATGGATTTGCCATATATTAAAATTTTTTCTACTCTAACTTTTTACAATTATTCTATTATTATTATTATTATTATTATTATTATTATTATTATTATTATTATTATTATTATTATTATTATTTAGAACCTATCTCCTTTCTCCTTTTCTGGTTTCTTAACCAGCCGGCGAATACCTTTTACATTTCGAATTAACATTTTAATCTTAAATATATAACAATTTGAATTATCTAGCTCCCATGCTCAATATATACTATGTATATGTGTAATGTTGCCGCTAGTGTTTATTTTGTGTGTGGACCGTGTTAGTTTTACTGCTTCGTAATTCGAAAAAATTGCAGTTTTCATTTTGAAAATTTGAAAGTGAAAATTCAAAATTTGACACGGATAATTAGACACGTGGTTGAATTTATACGAGTTGCTTCCGAAAACACGATACAAAGGCTTGGTGTATACAACAACCTTATCAGTGCTTGTAAATAGGGAGTCCTTGATAATGTATAACGTCGTCAGGATAGCCTAGTGGCTAGATCACAGACTTCTATATGCAAAATACCGAGTTCGAATACGATCGGCGATGTAAAAATTATCATCAGAAAATAAAAATATAAATACTTCTAATATCGCGTGGAAGGCAATGGCAAACCACCTCGCACAACACTATATGCGCGGTAGTAATAATACTACGAAAACACATCAATCTGCATTGGTAAGTGACAACAAAGCGATCGCAATCAGTTCTCCCTAGTGTATGTATGTGTGTCTATCCACGCTAGTGCCATATTACGATTGCCTTGTACGCTACTTACACAATGACACTTAGTGATGATAATGATGATATATGTATTATATATTTACACATTATTTAATAGATATATTGTAAATCTACTACAACTAATTTAGCATCGTATGTTCATCAATTAACGGTGTCGTTAGAATGAGGATTTTATTTTTGAAGTTTTTGACAAATCATTCGTTCGTTTTCTCTGACAAAAGCCAGGATTCTAACTATGGATTGATGGTTGTTTGAGAGGATCTTGTATGTCGGACCCTTTATTTTGTGTTCTAACCTGTATGTAAGTGTTTGGCAGTTGTAGATTAAGTGTATGACTGTTGGTTCTGTTAAGTGTCCGTATATGGGGGGGGGGAGTTTGATGATGAAGAACTTTTGGTTTATAGATAATTGTATGATATGGCTGTATGACTCACACGTAGACTGTTTAGGGTACAAAATTCTTTTCTGCTAGCGTCATCTAGAGGCCACTAAGGTTCTACGGTTGATTATATGCTCCTCAGGAAGGAAAATGCGTTTATTTGAGATCTTGCGATGCCCGTAATATTCGATCTTTCGATTCTACTATAAAAATGGAATAGCAATATTTAAGGAATGATCATGATGGATTTTCGACGAGTTCCGATCTTATTATAGCGTTAATAGATTTCTAGTTTCTGTTGTAACTGATAAATACGCAAAAATTATCCGGATAATATAAGTTTTTCAAGTGAACTATAGAAAATTTTCGATGTACGTATATAAATATTTTTAAAATTTTTTAGCACTAAAATTTCTTGTACCGTATAGTGGACATCGTGACCGAAATGGTTAATTAACCATCTAGCGCTTCCAGATAGCGTAACAAGTTTTAATAGGTGTTTTGAAAAACGATATACTGGAAACGAAGACTTCAGACTAAATTCATATTTATTCTATACAATTCACTTTTTTATTGACTCTAATATCCGAATGAATATTCTTTGGTCGCGTAGATTTTTACCGCTGTTTTCATCCTTCAACTGTATTCATATAATCGTTTTATTAAAATATACGTCATTCGTTTGTCAACTAATAATTTAATTTAATTCTTTTTTTTTAATTTTGTTAATCAATTTTTTATTTTTGTTTACTCGGTTATGCTACATAGTACTAGGTCTACAATTAGTGCTAAATAAATAAATTAATGTATATATATATATATATATATATATATATATATATATATATATATATATATTTATAATAAACATATGTATATATAATACACATGTATTACATTATTATGCTATACCCACATGAACCCATTGCTGGTTATAGGCATGTCCCACACATTTCCAATGATTCCTGTTTTGTGCAACTCCGATTCAATTGATCCCTGTATTTTCAACAATGTCATCTCGCCACCGTGTTGGTGGTCCACCTCTTATTCGTTTTGAATTCAATGGGCACCACTCCAGAATATGTTTTGTCCACCTGTTATCGTGTCCACCCCACGTCCATTTCAATTTTACTATAATTTTGTCCGCTCCCTTATCCAAGTAACGATTTTTCAGTACTATTCTTTCGTGATCTGTTTGCGTTTTCGTGATTATTCCAATTGTGAAGCTCCATGTTTCTGGTCTGTATGTTAATACCGGTACGACACATTGATTATAAAGTTTGCACTCTAAACTGTTCGTTATATCTTTATTCCGGAATAACTTTCCCAATACAACCCATGCGAGAGATAATCTTCTTCATATATCTTTGCATAATTTCTCCTCGCTCTACAGTTATTTCCTGTCCTAAATAAATGTACCGCTGTAGCTGTTCGATGTGATCCCCATTTATCTTTATTTATGATTTTAGTCATAACCATTGTTTTCTGATTACTTATGCTTAATCCTATTTTTCTACACTCAATTTGAAGTTCGTTTAACATCAATTCTAACTCTTCTGGATCCCTGCTTATTATAACGATGTCACGTGCGAATCTTAGGTAATTAAGTTTTTCTCCGTTTATTGTTATGCCTTTTGAATCCCATTTTAATTTACTGAGTACACCTTCTAAGGCTACAATAAATAATCTTGGTGAGATAGTATCACCTTGCCGCACACGTCTTTTTAGAGGCATTTCTGCAGTTCGTTTCCATAGCTTGACTTTCATTGAAGCAGATTCGTACATTGTTCCGATAATGTTCACACTTCGACTCCAAAGTTACATATAGACATTAATACTGTCCACATTTCAACCGAGTCAAATGTCTTTTCATAGTATACAAACGCCGTATAGAACGGGATGTTGTATTCTTCTCAAGTTTGTATTAATGTCCTTTCATTGTGTTGTACCCAGATCTAAATTCCGCTTGTTCCGTCGGCTGGTTATAGTTGATTATTATAATTCGGGTAATTACTTTATATATTTGGGACAGCATACTAATAGGTCTATAATTATATAGTAATTGCGTGCTTGAACCTCTGCTCCCTTCCATATTGTGGGTATAGTTTTATTCATACGGCACTGGTTGAATATCAGTACATCTGCTATTACAGGACCACGATATTTCAGCATTTCTATCGGGGTCAGGTGCTCTGCCATTTTTTAGCGATTTAAGAGCATATACAACTTCTTCATACGATACTTCTGGAAGATCATCTTTATCATTGTGACCAGTTCATTGCTGTTATATATACGGATGAAATATTTTGCAACTTCTTTAGTTACACGTCATATTATGCATAGTGCCTGGATGTATATTTACATTAAATGTACGTACTTATAATACAGAATTATATGTGTGCCTCCAGAACGATCAACCTTTACTCGGTATTTTTTTCTTTTTTTTTTTTTTTTTTTGTTATGTTTATTAAATTTTTTTTACAGGTCGATAAGTTGTCGACGACGTGAAATGGTTAAACAAAATGACGGATAGGTTAACATTACCGCGGTCTAATTACGTCCTCGATACAAACTGTGTAATATATTAAACCTTTCAGTGGTATATTATAAAATGTTGACATAAAATTATAAATTTTATACTATTATACAATACTTTTTTCGTTCTAAACTGAAATGTATTCACCGTCGATAAGATCGTTTTTCTAAATCCAGTACACGAACGACCTAGAGATGCTGAATCGACGTCCGCTATTTAAAATGTCAGGTGTGTAAATTACGAAGGAGGCCATGTATCAACAAATCGCAGTCGTCTTGTCTACATTGTACAAATAAACATTCAGAAAATTATCACTTTCGACGATACTTCACTAAGCGAGGCTTTAAAAAAGATAAAGCGTAGTCGAGTTTCAGAAACATTTTACCATATTCAGGTATTGTTCGCAAAAGTAAACATCCTCTACATACTCGTTCCTGAAAAATACGTTTCTCAAATCGTCGCTCAAACAATTTAATCTCTCCACCCAACTTTTCCGACTACATGCGCTGGCTGATTTTCAAATTTGGAAGACCGATTTCACATAACGAGCTTAAATTAGAATCCAATGTCGATACTCTTTGTCAGAATCAATGCGACCAACAAAGCATATAACCGGGTATTAATTACATCATCACTTTTATCACAGTTTGTGACAATTCTGCTGCTGCTACTCTTTGGATGAACAAAACGCATAATATTAAAAGACCTAATTTAAATGGCGAAAATAATATTATTAAGGAAAATAATCGACAAAGATGACAATAGTAATTATAACAAACACGACAATAAAAAAAAAAAAAATTATCTAGAATATGGTTTGACTGATATTTTCAATTTTTGTAATAAGACTAAGGATACAATACTTGTGTCGATGTTATCTGCGCTAGTTCTAATGGCTACTTTTTGTGCACGAGTAACACTTTCATCCATCTATTACTCTTTAGTATTAGCTGTAAGGTTTGTTATGTGAGATAAGAGGTTACCTATAAGATCTAGATCCCCCCCTTAATCTCTTCCATCATTTTCGCCTGAACGCAAAAATTGGGGGCCGCAAGTTGTACCTACTGCCGATTAATAAATAAAATTACTGAAATAATTTTTACAATATGTGTTCTGACTCTTGAATGTACACTATTACGTGCGGCACAAATGGCTACACTGATGGAAGAAAAAAATGCAGTTTTGATTGTTGTCGAGGTAACTCCGACTATCATTGACGAATGATATCTCCAATCCTGTCACGACCCATATAGACAAATTGCTTATTGGCTATGTAAGCCAGATTGCAATTTTATATATACAAAAAAAAAAAAAACGTTTGAGACGGTACAACTACGCCGATGACTAAATATCGATAATAGTAAATGATTATTGTTAAGCGACAAAATAAAAGCCGGTTTCCTTATTATGAATGATAATAAAATACAAATTATCTCACCCTTATCTCCGTCTAATCCGTAGAATTACACAAACGCAAACAAACAAAGTCTATGCAATGTCACTACGGCAAAGAAAACACGGGTAGCTGAGCCATATCGCAACCGCAGTAGTAGTAGTAGTAGTAGTAGTAGTAGTAGTAGTAGTAGGCAGTAAATATGTAGTAGTTGAGTGGTCGGCTCTTGTGGGCGGAGCCACTTAACACCGCGAAGAATTATCAGTAGATAATACAGGTGATTAAATGAAATGTTCCTTTAGAAATATTTAAACGCGACGATTTTAAATGATTTTTCCTATAACAAAATTCGAAATAATTAAAAAAGTATATGAGCTAGAATATCGGTGTAAACGGTAAAAGATGCCGAACACCCGTTTACAGAAATTAATTAAATTTAATCGAATAAAAGTTCACTTAAAACACCAGATAAAGCTAAAAAAAAAAACCAACACGCGGAGTAAATATTAAAACGTGCACACCGGACGACGAGTACGACCAGACTGATGCATGTATATTTATAGCCTTTAAAAGTACGCCTATGTTAACATTTACATAAACGTTTATATTCCTACATTTTACGTATATGAATAATATCTTCAATTTTTTTACAAAGTGTTTATAAATTTCTTTTTTTGTTTAATGTGTTTTAGTAGAACGTGTAATTATTTGTAGTACATAAATGTATTATGGCGAATTTAGAGTAGAGGCCTACATTAGGAATTTGAAATATATCAATTAAAATCTAAAAAGTTAAAATGCAATAATAATAAACATTAACTATACATATATATACATATATATATATATATATATATATATATATATATATATATATATATATATATATATTCCTTGGATGAATCCGTCGTATTATTCAACAACGATTGAAAATCAGAATCCGACTACTTTACGAAACGCGCACCTATAATAGACACATAGCTCACTATAAATAAATATGATAATAACATAATATGGTTGAATCTCTGTCTATTGCTCCGTTGGAAGTGAAATATTTTTGTACATTTAAGAACATTACAAAATCACGCAATTTTCCCTTCACTAATCTTCATCGGAATCTATCAGTAGACGATACGTTGTTAATTTAGGAAATATCATACTTCCTCGTCTACTTTACAACCACGTTGATATTCATAAGCAGTAATAATATTAACAATCTTCGCAGCGCACAAAATTGTTACCCACCCTTCGCGATAATACCACGACCTAAAATATTATCGTTCGTGTTCCCGATTTTGAATTTGTTATTAGAAATTACAAATGTTGCATACTAAGGCGTACGTATAAAAACTACAACCGCGGTTAGTTCGAATATTTACTTTCTTGGGGATGCCGTGTACAGCCGTAAAAGCTATCGGGAGCACAGAAAATGAAACTATTGTAGATTGTGATTATGGCCAAAATAATAATTTAAACACGATAAAAAATCAGCTAACATCACTAAATTATTATAATATAAAAAGACTATTTTAGCTCCATTATCAAATGGATGTAAAAAAAAAAAAAATTGAAGTGGTATAACGTGTGTATTTATATTTTATAATAATAATAATAATAAAAAACGAGAGAAGTTAGTAATCGTTTGTTTTATTTTGTTTTAAAACGGAAAATAATTAAAAATAAAGTACTTTTTTTTTAAAAAGTCAATAATCTACTAAAAGAAAGCAATGCGTCGAAATAAATACATATGTATGCATTTTTCAAAAAATTTTACATATTCATGTAAGCAGAGAAGAGGGAATATGAAAAGCACTAGCTTTCGCATATGTATGTATACATACATATTATCGTCTACAGCAAAAATGGATGAAGAAATCAACTACAGATGTAACCGAGCATCAGCAGCAATTGCTAAATTAAATAAACGCGTTTTAACATTAAGGATTTAAAACTCTCGAATAAAATATCCGTGTACAAGGCGGCTATTCTCCCAAATCTAATGTATGGAAGCGAAACATGGTTGCTACACAGGAAGCAGATAAAGAAATTGGAACGCTTTCATCAACGGTTTCTACGGCGCTTATTTAAAATTAAATGGGATGATTTTGCGTCAAATCGTGACGTTCTCCGTCGTAGTGGAAGTAACCCCTAGAACAATTATTGGCTGCAATACAGCTCCGCTGGATAGGCCATGTAATACGGATGAAGGACAGCAGGTTTCCGAAAATATTATTGTATGGAGAATTAAATTCAAGGTAAACGGAAACAAGCAAGGCCGCACAGGAGATACAAAGATCAAATACTGGAATTAGTCAAGTTAATGGAACTGGACAGTAACTGGGAACAGCTGGCGGCAAATAGACTGCAGTGAAGAACAAATTGCGTCAAGAATTGCGAGGTCGTAGTTAAAAAGCGAAAGAAGCAGGCGAAATTGAAAGCATCGAAAATATCTGTACCTTGCAGCTGTCCTATTTGTGATCGTATTTGCCATGCACGCATTGGACTAATCTCACACCTTCGTACTCATAATTGATTTCCTCTTCCTATCATTCTTTTTCTTTGAAGACGACTTAACTCGGATACGAGTGTCGGTATTATTATATATATATATATATATAAATATATATATAAATATATATATAAATATATATATTATATATATATAAATATAATATATATATATATAATCGTTTTTAGAGTTCAATTTTGCCAGCAAATAGTTATACCATCGGTACGTTACTGAAAGTCCACAATCCTTACGAATTTATGCATAGAAACCGAACAGAATTCTCTATAAGTCATGTTAGGACTTAGATAATTAAATATATTTTAATTTGTTCCCATTAATGGTATGAGAGTCAGAATTCCATTAAATCATCTTACATTTTAGAAGTATGTAATATACATATACATATATATATATATATATATATTTGTTTTATTTGATCAATATATTTAAATGGAGCTATTCCACGTGTTCCATTTTATCCTGTATAATCGGTTATTCTATACCATCGTTTCTTAAAATATGATAGACATATGTAACAGTAACTCTCGAAGTATTCAGATATGTGGTCTCTTATTCTCAGCATTATTCTACAGCCATATACATTTTAAAAACGTTTATACATTTTACACAATTTTTCTTCAGCTTCCAACACTTGAATAGATATATATAGAAATATCGACATGACTATTAACTAAGCGCATTTTTGTACGAATATTTATAGATTTTCGTATTGCTGGTGTTTGCAATTGCAGTAGGCCTTTTAATTTATTCGCTGCATCCGCCTTTATTGGTAATGAATGTTCCGAAATATATACACATATCTACTACTCGTTATCGTCCCGCATGTTGTACACAGTCATTTCTATCATGTCTATTAATGGACTTACTTCTAACATTCCACGCTTCAACCTTATTTATTACCCGTTGATATTCCACGTTTCAATTATTTCCCAGAAACCCATTTCCGTCACGTAGTTGTCATAACAATCACGCCTTCTCTCTTCCAATACGGCCGGTAGCGCACTTAACGCTTCTAAACTCGAACAATAGGAAAAGCCGATCGGTAGTTAAATCGCATGACACCATACCATGTATACATAATTCATAATATATTCACGAAGCGTTTAATAACGTAATGGGGCTTCAAATTATTAGACCATCCTTAAACTAAGAAACAGACGCCTTTACTGGAGTACAGACGCCACTTGGTTGGACGCTTTTCCCAGCTACTCCGCTAAGACCTGTTTGAGGAGCGGACGCAAATCCATAATTTAGTCATTATGAAGGCAATACTTAAGCTGAGGAAAACTTTTTCAAAAAAAAAACATGCAAGAACAAAATGGAATATCGATAAACTTAAGGATGACACTGTAAAAATACATAACTCGGTAGAAACGGGTAAGAAATTATTATAGAAAGAATATGTACTAGCATTAGCTATCAACGTAACAGCTGAAAAAAATAATCGGTAGAATGGGATAAGTTAAAGGCGAGTCATGGATTACTGAAGAAATGCTATAAAGAGTAGTTGAGAAAAGAAAATACAAAAATGATACAAGTAAGATGGGAAAAATACAAGTCATTGAAAAATTAGATTAATAGAGAAGCTAAAATAGAATAGTGGAACTAGTGCCAACAACTCGAGAAACTGAAACGGCCAAGGAAGGCAGGACTTGGTGTATAAAAAAGTAAAAGAGCTGACGAAAAAATATAAAGGTATCAAAACAACAGTAATAAAAGATAATAATAACGATGAAATTGTGAAAGTCTGGCGGACATATGTTAAAAAATTGTACGAAGATAAATCTTCATTAAAGTGGTTCCAAAGGAAGTAGGCGGTCAGTTAGATAACAGTGTAATCAGACATTGACGTAGCTCTCCAAATGCTAAGAAATAATAAAGCACCGGGTACTGATAATGTTCCTGCAGAATTGATAAAAAACAGCGGGAAAAAGTTAAAAAACGAACTTTTAAAATTAATTGTTGGAAGTATACATACAGTTAAATGGCCCGAGATGATCACTGCACAACAGTAATGGAACCAATAGCGAAAAAAAGATTTTAGCACAATAAGCCTAATTCCGCATGCTTCAAAAATAATGTTGCAAATAATCAAAAAACGATTGAAACGATATATAGAAATATATCTAAATAAATTTCAATTTGGATTTCGTAAAGGCTACGCAATGCGGAATATTGGAGAGCGAATGATGAGTGTAAATCGTGATATTTATATATGGCTTAAAAGCATTTGATAAAGTGCGTTGGAATAAGCTTTTCCCGCTGTTGGAGGAAATAGGATGTGCTCAAACTCGGACTTATGATATAACCTTTATGAAATACAAAAAGCGATAATTAAAATTAATGATGATTTATCAGACCCAACAAATGTAAATAAAGTTGTAAGGCAAGGATGTTTGCTGTCACCGTATCTTTTAAACGTGTATTTAGCGTTAATAGTTAATGAAGCATTGTAAAACAGAAACTATGGAATAAACATAGGAGGAGAAAAATTAAAAATAATAAAGTGCGCGGATGACCACCAGGTGATATTAGCAGGATCTCCTCATATATCTCAGAAGATGATACACCGTTCAAATAAAGTAGGTAAGATATTTGTTGTGGAAATCAATGTAAATAAAACAAAAATAATGAAGATTGGAAGGAAACAAAGTCCATTTTTCAACAAAATCGATGGAAAAAATATTGAACAAGCACAGAAAATACCTCGGCCAGATTATAACGGAGGGTCTGTGCTGTGACGATGAAATTAGCCGCTGGATTGGTGTAGCGAAATAGGGTATGACAAAAGTCGATGCCGTTTAATCTTCGAAAACGGATATTGAAGATGTATGTGTGGTCCGTAGGTTTTTACGGTGCTGAAACGTGGACGTTAAATAAAAGCAATATTGACAAATTACAAACGTTGGCGATGTGGGTTTGGAGGAAAATGGAGCGAATAAGTTGGGAAGAAAAAGTCAAAAATAAACAGGTGCTCATAAATCGAATAAAGAAAACACGTATAACTTGGATTGGTCATGTATTATGACGGATTGCTGCGAGATATCTTTGAAGGTAAAATTCAAAGAAAAAGAATCAGTGGAAGGTGTTGAAATACGTTTGTAACAACTTTGCTAGAAGACACCGGGGGTTAGAAAATTACACTAAATTAAAAAGAACTGCAGAAAACCGGGGAATGTTATTATCACGGCGATGGACAGTCTTAGGACTGCACAAAAGTGATGATGATAATATATATATATATGTACTTATGTATACACATGTAAAACGTTTTTTTAGAGTTCAATTTTCATGGATATGGTTGTGAAATTTATGTAAAAAATTCCGGCAGTATTCTCTATAAATCATGGACCTCTATAATTATATATTTTCTTAACTTCTTCCTCTTAAGGGGGTTAATAGTCCGAACTCCAAGAAATGCTCTTATATTTTATAAATATACATATATATATTAATTTATGTATGAACGTGTTAACATCGTTTAAGTTGCAGAGGTTAATTCGTACAACATAGTTATAAAAATATTTCTGCGTATAAAATGTTTTCCTCAAGACGTCACAAGTGGTATTAGTACCGGAATTATTCAAAACCGGTAATACCGGGATGGCCTTCCGAGAATTAATTTTTTCTTTTTGGACGTTCTAGTGAGAAGGCGACTTTACACTTCCTAATTCTAATCGCGGATTATTTACTCCGATCTAAGTCTAGTAAAATGCTGGCCGTCGTTATATTGAGAATTATCGCGTTTTTAATTATTTTAGTTAATATCGATAATTACATATCCGGCACGTCGCGGTCTGATTCTTCTTCGAATAACAAGAAGATTTCCATATCAACTGTTCGGGTAATATTAAATAATTATTTATTTTTCCTATTAATAAAAAATCCATTATAGATTATTTTTCGTAACCTAGATGATAATTTCGTTTGTTTTCAAACGACCGAAAATTTAGTTTACACACTGTCGTTCGAGTTTGACAGTTTACCGATAAACGCTCGACAGTTAGCTGACAACAATAGTGTTTAAATAATGGGTTTTACTTTCTATGGAAAAAAAAAAATAGTTGATTTTCTATGCCTCTAATCGACATATCATCGATCCCTTTCGTTTTTTCTCACTGAAAGCCAAGTTTATTCTCACTAGATTTTCTACCAATGATTATTCGATGCGTACCTTGGAAGTGCTGTTTAAGAGATATTCTTTAAAATCGGTTAACACCTATACTGGGAAACAAATGTGCGACTACGATATTTTTGCTGATTCATCGGCTTCTATATTGCCACGTATACCACCGTGAGATTGAAAATAAAATTATGTTCTTAGACGTGGTTTGCAAGACGAAAATACATATTATTTCGTTAAAAACTATATTATATATATTAATATATATATATATGTAAATTTTATTAGGCTTGCGAGGTGATATACCCAGCGAACGTATCTGTTAAGTACGCTAACTTATACTATTTACTCTATGGAGAAATTACGTACAAATATTTTGAAATATAAAAAGTAATATTCGTAAGAACAGGAGAAAATATATGACGAGAGAGACATATTGAACAGCCAAGTCGATATCAACGGGGAAATAATACATCAACTCGTTATAAAGCTTGACATGTTAAGGAACACGAACATTAGAAGAGGACACGATCGTCATCGGCTACGAAGTTCACATCGCGTGGATGAGAGCAAAATGAAGAAGAAAGAAGAATAGGCTATTTTAAATAATCGACGTGGAAGCCGACTATTACCGGGACGTAGTCTACGCATAAATAAACTTTATCGTGTTTTGTCGATCGAAGTACTGAATTTATAAAACCGAGCTATGAATATATCGGACTGGATAGATTTAAACTTATAGACAACCTTAAGAAACTGACCGGAATGATCTCCGACATTCTTTACGAGTAGTTTTGATAATAGTAAGTAGATCGACACAAGTACGGAATAAAAGTAGTTAAGAGTTCGAAAGAACTAGCAGTCGGCTGAGAAAACAACGAGTTACCCATAATATCCAGTGGCCAAGAATTCGTGTATAACCTCAACTGCTTTACTAACATTGTGTGTAACTTAACTACAAGATTATTAATAATTCTAATTTAATAACGTATTTAATAACCGAAAAAGAGTACATACGATAAAATTTTTATTTCTATCGACATATTTTAATTACACTGCGAATTTAGTTGCGTAGTATTGATGGCAATCATAATGTAGCTAGTAGAGCATTTTAAACGACTACAATCTAATTTCTGAACAACCCGTCGTGCCCTTGTAGATGATTTCGATCCTTCTGTGCACACGAATTCGTAGTCAGCGTGATTGGCATCAATCATCTTTGATGGTTCCATCATCTTGATACTTTTTTCTTTACCAACGATGTCCCAGATACACTTGCGAGCGTAACTGTGAAAATGATGGAAAAGCGCAATTAACGAGGTAGTTTTTTTTTATTATTATTTTTAAATGGGCATCAGCGATTCCACCCAGGGCTGTTAACGAGATAGTTGATCGTTAGAAGTCTGAATGAGTTTATGCCGGCTGGTAAGATCGGTATTTTCCTGAATAGCAAATCCCCTTATATCGTTAACTACCTCCGAACGTCGTACCTCCTTATTGATGACTTTAATACATTCGTATAGGTGAAAATTCGCAAGCTACGGGAGCTAACACCTATAAGTTATAATATCGCGCATTATCGTCAGTTTACATAATTGTTTTTTATGTTTTTTTATTTATTTTTTAAAATTTTAATATTTCTTTCGATGGGACGTGTGTTCGCAGGACGAATATAAAGCGAGGAAGAATTACCGTCGACTATTCGACTCGTTAAAGCGAACGAGGCGGACTAGAACTAGAAGTAAAAAGGTAAGTTGAAAGGTTTGTTCAATCGTCCTAGGCTGACGTATATTATCTCGTAAATATTCTGTTAATTTTTTTTATTCAATTCTTTAGGAAAATTGGAGTTCAATTTACTTTTAAGAGTATAATAAAATCTAAACGGGATTATGGTTTCCCGGCTTATTCATCCGCTAAACAATCAGGACTAACACTATTAAACCTAATTCACCACTCAGCCTTAAGGTTAGTTTTAGATGCTCTTCGGTCGACATTTATAAACAATCTCCTTTATGAAGCATAAGAATATCCTCCAGACCTACACGAATTCTACATACTCCTAAATTTCTACATTCATATTCATACAACCCTTAACTTGTCGTGCTCTTAACTTCAATACCTTCTGATCTTACTATACTCAAAATCCATGCTCCAGTATAAACGAAAATCCATTCTACGCAATAAAATACGTATCTCATTATCTACCTTCTATAGCAACAGCCAGCCTTTTCCCAATACCGCCGGTCTCGCCCCATCCTTTATCTTTTGATACCCTTCTTTCCTGGATCTGAAAGACGTCTACATTCTTCCTTTGAAGATTTCACCAGAATCGAAGATTCGTGAATTGTTTTGGAGTAATACCTCCAAGCGCGGTTCCAAAATTCCTTGTGCGAAAACTTAATCTCCGATAAAATGTCCCTAACAGGTATATTCAAGTAGAATGAACCATTCTGAAGCGCACTTCTAGCAAGATCGTTTACGATATCATTCCAGTACCTGAGTGGCTGGAATCCAGAAAAAAATTGACATCAACGCATTTCGGAGATAGATCATAAATATTTCTTAGAATGTCGAAGAATGATGATTAAACGAGGAATTTAAAATAGTTTTCAGAGCGCGCTATACGACATCCCGTTCGTCCCTCCAACCGTTTACGTCTTCCATTAGTCATTTCGACGGGAAATGAAAATAATAATTTTCAATATTTATACAAATCTATCAATTAGCGATATTTTCTCTATATAGATTTATTTATTTTTTCAACTACATACTTTCATTACGTTTCAGCCTCAGCTTATTCCGAAACCGAGCATACAAAATTATTTAGTGGACGCGAATATCAAATACCGATTCGCAACTACCGTTGTCTCTAGCACAGTTGTAAATCCAGCTAACATCGGTCAGGAAGTAAATTTCTTGGTGACGTTACCCGAGTCTGCATTTATTTCGCAATTTCTCATGTAAGTTTATTATTTTTAAAAAAATGTGTACACACGTGAATGTATATATATTTATATATATATATATATATATATATATACATGATTTTAATAAATCAACATTAGTAGGTAACTATTTTGACTATTTATTTAAGTTAAGATAATGTACATTGTCCGCCAGAACAAAAACATTGCATGCGTAAACACAAAAATAAATATATACATATATATACATATATATATATATATATATATATATATATATATATATATATATATATATATATATATATATATACATATATATACATATATATATATATACATATATATATACATATATATATACATATATATACATATATATATATATATATATATATATATATATATACATATATATATATATATATATACATATATATATATATATACCCCTGACGGTGCAGAATTACGGGCAACTGAAGAATTCCTAGTTCCAAGGGACAGAGCGCGTCCTCAAGATAGTGGAATGGCCTCAAATTTGAATTTTAGCTTTGGAGCGACAATGTTATCAGGTTTAACGGAAAAACTTTCGGAAAGTTTCTCTAAAAAATAACTACATAAATCCTAAAAGCGAGTTCTGACAAGACGAGCTATAGTCGCCGTATGCTCTCCTTTAATAGCTGACTTATCAGTCAAGGGAGATAAGTCAAGTGGAATAATAAAGGTTTGGAAGAACAACATAATGCGCAGTGGAATCCACAACAACCAACAGGCTAATGATTCAGTGGTGTGCGAGGCAAAGGAAAACTAGCACACTAATGTTCCAATGAAATAAATGTTGTGCCATATTCTCGATGTTCCAATGAAATAAATTTTGTACCATATTCTCGGTCTGTTGGTGCGAAATATGTTACTGGCCGTGCGAATGTGAACAACCATGTACCGGAAGGCAAAATGGACGTCTGAAAGAAACGAGTAATACAAAAAATAAAATAGACAAAAAGCGCAGTGATTTTTATGGTTTATACGTAAGTATAAACTTATATTGGGTTGCCAATCAGGTGAACCTAAATCCAGCCAACCACTTTGCATCGGCAATTACAACTTGAATATAGTGAAGCTAAACTAAGATACACTATTAATCGTATTAGTATGCGCATATTATAAACCTCTGTCTTTCGAACGACACTGGTGATCCACAAATACTGAAAACTATGGCAAGAATATGAATCAAAATCTAACAAACGTATCTTGAAAAATATTATCGTTACATTATAGGACAAAATACGTTTGCTACGCCCTCTCCTTAAAAAAATGTTGATATCGTCTTGATTATATCGTACAGAATAATCACTAAATCGCTAGGACTGCGTAAACTCGATGAAGTAGTTTAGAAAAGAAAGACTGGGAAGTTGTTTGTATCTTTGTGAGCGATAGAGGAACTACTTAAAGATCACGTTAAAGGCTCCGGATATGCAGTACGCGGACAAAAGGGAAAGTAGAAGAATCTAACACATCTAACAATAATTTGTAGAGGTAAACATACATGTAGAACAAGGCACGATGTACTAAAATGTTAAAAGGCAATTAGTGCGACGAACTAGAGGATGACAAACTAACACACATTCAAGCGTAAATTACTCGGAATATTCGAACAAGGTCGAAACATTGACGTGGAAGAAACTGTCACTTTCGTAAGATTTTGAACAATGCTCTAGCCTTGTTCAGTCACTCGATATCACGTATATCGTCTGTCCATCTAGTACAGGGCCTACCAATACTTTCTCGCCCTTCACTAGAAGTTAACTCAATAATCCGTTTGTATCGTCTGTTCTTCTAGCTATGTGTCCTACTCAGTTGCACTTAGGCAACCCTATATAATATATATATATATATATATATATAATTTTTTTTTTAAAATATTTCACGATTATAAGAAGGATGTCTTTTTACAGGATCATAAAAAATGAGACGTACAAAGCTCATGTTAGCGAAAAAATGGAAGCCGAAGACGAATACAATCGGGCAAAGCAAACTGGTCAAACGGCTGGTCACGTCCAATTGAAGTATAATACACGAATCTCTACTATTATTTATTTTTATTTTACTCCGTTTGAGGAAAGTTGTTCTTCATCATTATGCATTATATCGAATTATTGTTACTATTATCGTTATTGTTATTATTGGTTTCTTAAACCGAACTTTGCACATCGTTAGTAGATCCATGTGGAACTTACTGCGTACCTTGTTCGTAAAATAAAAATGCGCTAAACAGTCGGATGAAAATTAAAATATTCGCATAACCTGTCAAAAAAGAAAAATCGTTAAGACGATGCTGTTAGGAGAATATGTAAAATACCAGCGGTGAAAAAAATAAATCTGAACTTTTCATAATAATAATAATAATAATATACCAATAAATACGAACGAAAGTAAAACGATATTTATTTTTTACTATGAATGCGGGTGCAACCAACATCGTTTCAGTTGCAACGTTTACCGTAGAGTAACGAAATATTATACGTAATAATAAAAAAAAATAACTACATGAAATTCGATTAATACGTTGAAGTATACAAACGGAAAACGAGTTTCGATACACACGCACACTTATCGACACTTACATATCACGGGTGCAAATATGCGCAAACACGCCGTCCAGACTATACCTAAATATAAAAGAGTCATAATGAAAATTCGCGCGGTTATAACATTTTAATTTATACATATAACCAATAAAACAAATAGACATAAAAGTAAAAAGTAAATAAAAACAACTGTATAATATAAAAATTGACGAAATTTATAATATACTCTTTAGAACACATTTGTTTATATTTTTATATTATATTTTTTATGTTCACTTGATAATGGCTTAAGAGCCGAAAAGATTTGTGATTTTTATTTTAAAAATTCACTAATCGTACCTCCTTTTTCGTTGTCTATTTAAAAAAAAAACTAAATTCCATACTTTAAAATTATACAATTTACATGTATACGAAATTACGTCCATAAGCTCCAGACAAAATGAAATTAATGTGGACCCAGTCGAAATATATATATATATATGTATATATATATATATATATATATATAGTACGGTTTCGATGTTAAACGGGGAAATAATGGGGGACACTAAAGTTATTTCCAATTACGTTATGCTAAGTTTATTATAAAAATCGGTAATGAGCCTATATGTATCGTTTTCCTTTTAATATTTCCTGTTATTAGTAATTATAATATTTCTATATGTACTTCTACATGTATATATATATATATATATATATATATATATATATATATATGTATATATATATATATATATATATATATATATATATATATATAATGTATATGTTAAAAGTTTACCTAATAAGTAAATCATGTTTTTCCGTCACATATTATTTACTTCTGCTTTTTATTGTTATCGCGTTAAACACTGAGATGTATACGTTTTTGTTCTTCTTCTATTTGCAACGTAAGAATTGTAAAGAAGACTTAAGGCTACGGATGCACATTGTAAAACCACCTTACGTATTGACGGTAAGACTTTGTACGGCTAAAACGTGGTGTCGAACGATGAAAAGTTTAGAATCATTCGAAACACAGTGTTGAAGACACAGGTGTTTCTCGTGGATGTGATACGGTAAATTATCGGTGTGGATGAGCTATTAAAATTTGTAAATCATGATTGCGTCTGAAAGGACGCCTTTTAAGGAACAGTTATCCGCTGATGGATCTTATAGAAGAAACGTTGATGGAAGAAGTAAGAAACGAAATAAATGTCAACAGTTAGGCGCGACTGAAATGAGTAGGAAAAAAATAATCGGATGAGTCAATGCGCACCGGGAATTAAGCATGCGACAAGAAGAAACGATGACAGTTAGACGAAACGAATAACGGAATAGCTAGCAGGGGAAAGATGTAGAAGTCGCAGCCGGGTATAAGATCGTAGGATTATATAAAAGAGATCAGTCGGTATAAAGTGGATGAAGAGGCTGCTGATGATCGCCATAGATGGAAGAAAAGGGGGAAAATTTACATGCAGCAGTAGATCGATATAAGCGTATCGTTGATCGATCGATATATATGAGCGTGATTGTATGTGTTTATTAAATGATTCGAAAAGGAAAAAAAATAAGTTGTCGATAATAAATTAGGTCTCTATTTCTGTTTCAGCGACAGAGATTCGAATCGATTTACAGTCTGTGTAAACGTAGAAGCGAAAGATAACGTAGTATTCAATTTAACGTACGAACAACTTCTTCAAAGAACGTTAGGGTTTTACGAAAACAAGATAGTCGTTAACCCCGGACAGGTACACGTTAAAAAATTATTAATCCGTAAATTAGAGAAAGATTTTTTTTCGGCTAAAAATTGTTACGTATGCGAAGAAATTTCGAAAATGAACTTTTTTGAACTCATAAAAGCCTGAATATTATTGATTCCGAATGTTGCCAGGAGGTCTATTCATGCGTTTATTTTTTACACTCCATTTAGATATCAAGTAAATGGACTGAACAAAGTACGAAGACTTGATACAACGCGTAATATACTTTATTAAAATAACTGGTTTAATAAAATTATTGTAGACTAAATATTGTATTGTAAGTAGAAAATAATTTTTCTTTTGTAATTTATTGTATTTAATCTCGGTGGACGCAAATGACCACATGTAGTCGAGCGTCCTAAAATAAAATAAATGTGTAAAAAAGAAAAAATACTTTGAAACCATTTTAATGATTATTTTAGTAACAATACTCAATTGTTGGTTACGATTAACAGCTCTAGCCAATTGGAAAAAAAAATAAAATAGTTCAAAATAAGAATCGTTGATAAAAAAATTTAAGCAAATTTTAACATATGTCATCCAAATAAAATACAAATAATCATTTTTTTTTTTATTTCGACAATTGTTATTAATACTTTTATACAAAATTGAAATACAATTTTTTTTTGCTAGAACAACTTGTGGATTACTTTTCGGCGAAAACCACGTTGGAACTTGTCGCCGGCGTAGTAAATCCCCTCGTTTACGGTTTAAAAGATTGCAAGTATTTCCGGGACGACACGCAGTGATTCTGACGTGGTTTCCACCGAAAAAGATTCAACGAGTAAAATTTGAAAAGTTCATTATTACGTAATTTACAAAAATTTTTCGAAGCGCGCATTAAAATTTCTCTCGCTTGTAAATAGGTGGTAGATAATTTAAACGTAAACGTGAACATAGAAGAATCAGTTTCATTAGCGACTTTAGAAGTAGCCGATTCGAAGACTACGGATGGCGTGAAAAAATTAAAACGTACGTACAATTTAGTTTTTCTGCATAACGGCTTCGATGCAATACGTATTAAAAATACACATATGTACCCGTCCATATTTTATTAAAAGTCTTGCTCTGGTCTTGTAGCTAGCCAACGAAAATTCCTTCCTACCGCCTACTGTATTATTAATCTCTTTATTAATACGTCGTCCGCATTCTTCTTTTTAATCGATCCGTTAACTACTTTCTACAGTTTTAGCCGTTTTCTTCTTTCTTACAATTTTCTTTCGAGTACGACTGTCATAAAACGTTATTGAATAATTTTAACGCGGACAAAACTAACGAGCTCGGAAGAGTTTAATCGACGTAAAGTCTAATTTCCCGTCACGAGACTACATTCGTCGCGTAAGACTTGTCCTACGTTTACTAATTTTTCCCGCGGCAACGTGCTATCCGGTACGTAACTTATTGAACTTTTAATATTCATTATCCGCAGTAAATTATCGTTTCGTTCAACTAGTCTAATTCCGATCTGCATAGCGTGTTTATTATATTTATTTATAGAACTTACAAATATAACCATAAACAGACCTACCGATAAAACAGCTCAAATCCGATGGAATCCTAGTCGTACGGAGCAAGAAAAAATCGTCGAAGAATTAAATACTTTCTTCGTCGTTCGTTACGACGTCGACAGACGGAAAAAATCTAATCAGATATTGGTAAATTATTTAATTTAAACAATTTTTAATATTATTCGTAAGAAAATCGACTTAAAAAATTAAATAATTCGATACATTTATATATATATATATATATATATATATATATACATATATACATAATATATATATATATATATATATATATATATATATATATATATACATATATACATAATATATATATATATATATATATATATATATATATATATATATATACACATTATATATATATATATATACACATTATATATATACATTATATATATATATGTATATATATAAACATATAAATTATATATATATATATATATATATATAAATATATGTATATATACATATATATATATATATATATATATATATATATATATATACATATACATGTTCAAGAAATTTTTAGGAAACGGAAAGAACAAGCCCTACATCGAATATTTAATCGTAAATATAATCGGAAACAATTGGGAAAAACCTTAGCTCGGAAGGGCCTAGTATAAAGATTGAAAATAATAATAATAATAATAATATTTTAGCTTCGATGATAGTAAAATAAAAATATCAATAGCGTGAAAATAAGATCAATGAACAGTCATATATATATATATATATATATATATATATATATATATATGTAACAATATTAAAATGAAGAGACAAATAGCTATAGTAAATAGAGCTTATTATTCATTCATTCGTTCATATTATAACCACATCTCTTCCTTAGTTAAGTAACATAATCTGTATGAATATTTTAATATTCGGAGTTACCTTATCGGTCGTTAATTAGAAAGCCGTAAGTTTTATATAAAAGTAAATAAAATCATTCAATTAAATAGTGCTCGAAATTCGCGAAATTAATAGAATTAAATACGGGACTGGCAAACTTGAATGAAAAAAAAATTAAAAATAACGATTTTAAAAATAAATTTATTACATTCGATAGAGATTACAGAGATTCTTCTTCCCGAGATGATCGTATGTATGAGGTTTTTAGCGTGGACGATTCCAATTCCATCATCTTCATCATCGTCATCGTTGTTTTGTTTATTGCCGAACGTCAGGACTAGCTATTATACATTTTATTCTTACGTACAAAATGAGCTAGCACGCAAGGCGCTATTTATATGATGTTATAGAGAGTGGGGTGTCACTGCTTTCTCCGTAATAATTAAGAATTAAATAACGATTAAAAATTTTCTAAGTCACGTGTTGGTTTCGAAAGCTCGACCGTCGAGTTGACCAGTCGAGCATTCCAGCAACTACGCCACCGAAAATCATATTTAAAGTTTTCACAATCCACCGACAACATCTCCAACTGAACATTTCTACTCCCTTTTCACAATGTGCTATACCGTTTTCCTTCAATTCATAGTTCTAACGATTCCGATCTTCGAGCTGCGATTAAATGTCCGAAATACTCGGTGTTTCTTCGGCCGACCCGACGTCTCGTAACGTTGGTCAATTCTAGTACGTTTTCATTGATCAGCTTCTGCGTTTACGAAATCCACAGCGATCTTCAGCGTAACCGCATTTCGCCAACTGTCAGCTTTTCAAACGTCTTTGTCGTTAATATTGTCGCTTACAATCCATAAAAAAAAAAGGTAAACGTGTGTGTATGTATGTATATGTGTGCGTATTCACATATATATGCATATATAGATAAAAAATATATATATATATAAATATATCATTTGTTTGTATTTAGGGATTAGTAAGAATTTTATAAAAGATTTTTGTTGCCTTATCGTTTTAGCGTGACCGCGCATATTCGTAATAAAACAACATATCATAAAATAAAAATAGCACATTTGTCATAGTGGTGTATAATTATTTTTTAAGTTTAAGTTAATTATTCTTTAAATTGTCATCAATTGAAACTTGGATAATTTAAGATAAGAAATTAGATTTTAATTATATTAGAAAATTGTGTTAAATGTCAAAACGGCAATAATAAGATTTATTGTATCGTTATTTATAATTAATGAAATGACGCACATAGTCGGTAATTACCAACCTTTACATACTTTATATCATTTATATATGCTTGTAATGGAAGTTAAATTTGAAATAAATAAATCAATAAATCAATAAATTATTATTTTTATTATTATTACTATTATTAGTCGGTAAATATTGTAAAAAGCAACTTCCTTTTTAAGTTTCGTTTCATTGTTCAACTTGTTTGATTTCTTCTTTTTCATCTTTTGGTCGCTCTTATTTTTCAACTTATTGTATTAATTCATTCCATTTTTTCTCATTACTATTTTTTTATTATTATTATTGTTATTTCCTATCTTTGGTCGAACCGTATATATATATATATATATATATATATATATATATATATACATGTGTGTTTGTGGGCGTGTATGTATTATCTATACTAATATATAAAACTGTAGTATCTGTCTGTGATTTGCAATTATTTTCATTATAATCACGGCAATGGGCTATTTTTATCACACATAAACAAACAATTTATTTTTTCAAATTTTTGTCTGTCTGTCTATTCCGATTTAACTTAAAATCTAAAAAATAATAATTATTAAATTCGCACAACTTATAGTCTATATTATCGGATTCATACTAAGCTTTGTTTCCCATTGATATCACAAATAGGACAATAATTACAATAATTTAAAGTTTTAAAATAGTAGACAGCGATATCTCTGTCAAGTCGTTTAAAATTTAACAAGGTTCGGATGTACCTCCACTACCAATACCAGCCTTTCAAACCACATTTTGTTCCGTTAGGGGCGTCGGCGAAAGAACGGACGGATATATATTCATAGATATATACATATATACACACACACACACACATATGTATATATACATATTGTTAAAAGAATGAAACAGAAATAATAATTACACAGGCGAAGCCGTAGATATCTTCTAGTATATATATATAATATATGTATTACAATTTCATGGCTATCAATGCGTCCAAGTTGTAATTAATTTATTTCGTTATGTTCGCGGTTAAATTATTAAATAAAAATTAAATTATTAAAAAAAAAACATAAATTATTATTATTATAAAAAAAATTTAAAGTATCTTTTTCTCAAAAAATATAAATAAACTGTTAATTATATTACTAACATCGATAATTTGCTTTTTAATTCGAGAAATGTTATAAATTAAAATTTTCCAATTAAAATACGACAGTAGAAAACACAAAATTTCGCCATTTTGTTGTTTGTTTTTAAACGTTTTTAAAATTTCCGATTAGGTTGGAAAATCGCATTTCGCTCATTTTATCGCGCCGGGTAATTTGACAGTTTTAGGGAAACACATGCTATTCGTGTTGGACGTTAGCGGATCAATGAAAGGTTCTAGACTGAATCAAGTTAAAACGGCCATGAAGAAAATATTAGCCGAGATTAATGTAGACGATTATTTCAGTCTTATATTATTTTCCCGTAATATATACGTAAGTGTAGCCTCTAACTATATATTAAAAATATAATAATTAATTAATGTTATATCGTCGCGCCTAAAATCACTTATTTAAAACTATACAAAGTAAGAGTGACACTGAAAGAATTTCCTTTTATATCGGATTGGAAATTATACCTCGAGCACTATCGTGCACCTGAAATTTTTTTTTAAATCGTAAAAAACAGGAAAACACCCGATTCGTTCTCCGAATTAATAATTTTCTTCTGAGTATTAAGAACAAATCTTTCAGTGCCGACAGAACTAGACGAAGCAATAGAATTATGCAAATTGTACGAAAAAGACGGATCCTACAATTTTTTTTTTGTATATATTGTAAGAAGAGAAAATCTAAGAAAAATATTACGGTAAAGCACCCGGTGCAACTACTCGCTAGACTGATGGCTGGCGGAATCAATTTGGTACTGTAGCAACTGCAGTCGCTACAGTTCAGAACTGAAATCTATGAAGAGCACTCTCAAACCATAGCGATCAAAATTGACTGAATACAAAATAATGGGTGTGGAATATAGTATAGAAACCTGAAATGCAACTGGGCTGGTCACATGATTCGTCCGGATGGTTTGACAGTAAATGTAACCAAGTGGATTCCAGATTACAATAAAAGAAGTGTAGTTATACAACCGTTAAGGTAGGCTTCAGACAGCGGATGGGTTCTACTTGGCCAAGATATAGAAGAAAACGTGCCAATTATGCGGCGTTCATATAATTATTATTATTTATAGGTGTCCGGTATGCATGTTTATATGTAATATTGTTAGTATATTTATGGCTGGGAGGCCTGCGGTCGATATTCGGCGAAATAAAGGCTATATATATTTATTGTTATAGAAAAGTCTAGATATCTCTAGCAAGTGTTTCGATCTACCCTATTATGATGTAAGTAGGAAAACACATATCAATTGTACGCCTGAATTTCGAGATATATGATATGAATGAGACCGTTTATGTGAAAAAATTTGGAGGTTACAACGTACGCCTCGCAATGTTCATTTATAATATGCTGCGCAGTAACAAATCGATGCATTGAATATATTTATTTATTTATTTAATATTCCACGTCACTTAATGGATTTAATAAAATCCTTGTACGAATCTAACAGCGGCAGAGTAAAAATTAATTACAGCCTGACAGATGAATTTAATGCAGAAAACGGAGTCATATTAAGTCCAATCTTTTTCAACATATATACAGTGACTGCATACTAAGAAGAGCAATGGGTGGATGGGACGATGGTGTGAAAGTCGCTGGTAATTAATTAACTGCAATATTCCAACGATGATAATTGCTTCGTCGAAAGAAAAATTGCTTCATCTAAAACGCTGGATAGTGTAAGCAAAGAAGCACGTTTATTAATCAATGGAGATAAAACTAATGATCGTCGATGATAAAAGCAAAACAGATAATCCACAAAGCTTAGGCGACCTCCAAGTAGTTGATAAATTTGTTTACTCGCGGGCACTTATAAAAAAAATGGTGGTTCAACAGATGAGATTAAAAGACTAATAGTAACAACGAAGGTTGGACTAACTCAATTAGGACAAATCTGGAAAGGTCACGACAAAACGATGGCCACTTTTTATCTGTTATTCTCAATACCTAGAGTTTCCTGATTTTACATATAATACAGATTTCGTTAAAACAAAAGATCTAGTCTCGTCATTTTTTGACCGCATCACGCGCTATTGTAGCTGAATAATAATTGAAAAACGGGTTCGTTCGAATTTTAATAGTACGGGAAAATTTTCAGATATGGTCGCCGCAGGGAATTACAAAAATTCAAAATGACGAAGATGTTTTTACAAACGGATTCGTAGTCGAAGCTTCGGAAAAGAATATTTACGACGCTATCGATTATATCGACACCATCAAAGTCGAATCCCGTAAGTAACACTCGACCGTAGCGTATAGAGTTGGTAATAAACTTAAAATTAAAATTTATTCCAACTTTCTATTTGATTCGAAGTAATTTTGATGTATAAAATAAAACGCCTACGTAATGCGTGAATGGCATAATATAAACTTCAGTCACTCACGTCGTAAAGGTATCCGACACATTCATTATATATATATACACACACACTTGAGACCGCATCTACATATAATACCGTAGTTTCATACAACGAAAATTCAAATTCGATAAAACTGATAGTTATTAAATAAATATTATGTAAAGACGGTGCAAATGCGATGAATCCTATAACATCGAATAAAAATTAACGTGATATACAAAGAAGATTCCCTATTCGTATGCGTAACAGATAATATATACGTATATTCTCGTATAATACATAAATTACCATCACCATTAATGCTCTAGTTAAATGCGATAACGTTGGGTTATATATATATATATATATATATATATATAAAAGAATTAGAGTTAATAATGTAATAAAGGTAGTCGGAATTTCCCTGATATTAAAACGCGAAAGCTGAATTAATATTACTAACAATCATACAAGCGCACGATGCGCTTACGTCTATTCACTGCCGACGTAATCGACTTCGCGTTTTCTTCTAACCGTATCGATTTCGAGTCGTATTCGTGATTAATACATCGTCTTCTGCGCAACAAAAGATAACGTAAGAAACATTACCTACCAAAGTTCTATTTCTAGCCAGCTGATAGTTGTATTACATTTGTAAATTTACATAATTTCAGTTTTTTAACAATCCCATTTCACACGGTTCCACACGTTCTTATTCAAACATCGGGAGCACACATTCTCCGCGTACCTCGTTTTTTACCTGTTTATTTACCTGTAGATTTACGTGTCAAGTACTTCACCTAGACCCACGGTAAAGGATAGAACGTAAGATTAATGAGAATGAATGGAAAGTTGAAAGAATAAACACGAAGAACGGATTGTTGAATTAGTTGATATAAATTGGAGAATTTAAGAAAATTTAATAAGTTATTGGATTGCGCGTATAGGAATATTTAGGAAGCTGAATCGTTTGTTTGGGAATTGAACTGAACACATTCAAGGAGAACGTGGTGGACGGTAATGAGGACATTACAAGTTGAACATAAAGGAGAAGGAGTTTTTTTAGAATATAACTGTGTGAGATAACCTAGGCGCAGACGGGCAAGTAACATCATATCTTCGGTTTGTTGGGTGAGATGAAGTCCGGAGGAATATTCAATGAAGTTTGTTGGTAAGCGGAATAAAATTACACGAGTAATATTATGTTTTTCGAATTATGCCATTTGGTACTATAATTTAGAGCAGATTGTGACAAGTAATGATGGAGATGGGAGTCCTTAATCACTTGGAATCGGAAATAAAAATTTCAAATCTAACATACGCTAATGATACGGTGCTCTCTAATGATACAGTACTCTTTGCAAATACAGAAATGAAGGAATTCTTAAATATAGTGGAAACAATAAGCGCGCAAGTGAACTTAGAACTGAATAGATTTAAATATTCCTCGATGGTGATTGACAAGATCCAAAGATCCTAATAGTCTTTAATTCAATAACGGGCGTAGATTGCAACGGAGAAGTAATCCACCTCGGAGTATTTACAAATGAAGAAGGATGCGAAGGTGAAGTAAAAAGCAGGCCGGGAATGACGAAAGCGGCAGTAACCAGATTAAGTTATACCACAATATATCAATAGAAACTAAAAAATATATATAATGAAAATATTAGTATCCCCAATAGCGATCTTGGGGTTCAGAATCGTGGGCACTGAAGGCATCCTCTCTACGTGATATAAATGCATTCGAAATGACGGCTTATAGAAGAATGATGAGAATTTCGTGGAAATCTTTTCGAACAAATAATACCATTCAACAAGAATTTAACAATAAACCGCATCAGAGATTAGTATACAATGGCAATGTCTTAAATTTTTCGGTCGTATTGTGAGACAAACGACATAGAAAAACAAATTATTCAATGCATAGTAGAAGGTAAAAGAACCAGATGAAGACCACCAACACTTTACATGGACTAAATGGATAACAAAATTACAGTTAATGGAGATTATGCGTAATGCTGAGGCGTATCGAGTTAATAGGTATCAAATAATAAACTGGTTAAATTGTTTATTTAAAAAATTTCATCGATGAAATCAATAAATTAATAAAAATTGTTTTCAGCGTATCTAGAGTCGATTTCGTATCATGTTAAAATTCGCATATTGATTTTAGAAAGTTTTCAACATTTTCGACGTTCTTTATGTATAAATTAAGTTTATATATATATATATATATATATATATATATATATATGTGTGTGTGTGTGTGTGTGTGTACAATGCATACGTGTTAATAAAGTTCGTATATGTTTTTCTTTAAACGCGAGATACCAACATCATAACCGCTTTACGTACCGCCATATCGTTATCTGAAATCGGTAAAGAAGCGAATCCTCAACACGAACCGATTATGTTCTTCTTGACGGACGGTGATCCGAATGTAGTAGAAGTAGATCACGACGTTATAATCGACGAAATTACCGAATCAAATTCAAATGTCAGGTAGGAAAACTAACGCTTACAACTTCTACGAATACAGCTTGAAGCGGATTACGGTTTTTTTCTCGATAAATATAAAAATATTTAAAAAGAATAAAAACATATTTTAAAATTAAAAAACTAAAAAAACCTACGTTCCGTACACGTTTACACAGTCCATTATCGAGACGGAACTAGTCAGTTGATGTTCTGCCTCGAAAACGGACTGTCTAAACGTGTCCAAAATATATAAAAATGTATTTTACGAAAAGGCTAAAATTAAAAACGTGTAAGCCTTTTTTAAAATAAAACTTTTGGTATCGTTGCGAAAAAATACGAATATTTCTTAATCGATACAGTGAATTATTCACTTGAAAGACCATTCACCTTCTCCGAGCCGGCATACGTCAACTTTTCTTTCTAAAGACCTAAACAACTTTCCAGCCAGGTGACCTGGTTCGCATTTGAGGAGTTGCGGAGAGCTGTCAAGTAACTAAAACTAATCACCTATCATCGTCTCGGGTCCGAAAACCGAGCTGGTAATTAATTACAATTATCATTCAGTGAAACCCTCGCTAGGGGCCACTGCCCCCAGCAAGAATTACGGCTTGTCAGGTACTGGATGACATCATCTCGGGTGATGAGTTGGCGGCCCTGAGTTGTACAGTGCAAATTTCATATCCACTTTCAAATGTGGTCCTATAGAGGAAGCGCAGGAGATATAGGCCGATTGATCAGGTAGGTTTCCGACAGAAGAAATCTGTCCAACTCTCCGCCAGCACACCAGGATTAATTTGGTGATACCGATCGACTTTCGGGAATAGGGGTCGACAAACGCACTTACGAGGTGTTTCCCTGGGAGAGAAATGCTCCTCGTAGCACGCAAATGGACCGTGACACGTTCCGAAACACGTCAACGCTCTAAAGGTCGAAAACCGTTCGTATTTTTCACGATGAAATAGACTCGGCAATAGATTCTTGACAGCACCGTTAATCGATACACTTATCGATAGTTTTTAAAATAGTAAAGAAATAATTTCGTTACTTTTTTAAACATTTGTGAGAAAAATTCCAGATGAAAAAAATCTTCGCCGATAATTAAGATCGGTTCAACATGTATATACGCGCATATACGCATCGAAACACGTAAACCTAAAATATAAATATACGCATAGATAAGCGGAAACAATACTTTACAATACTTTTTTTTTTGTTGTTTTTTTTTTAAACATCGTACCAGCACTTAGTGCTACTAACAACGTAGATCACGGAGAAGAGAGGGGTTTAATCAAGTACCTCCATTAAGGCACAAGACTGTGATGAGGGAGAAGGAATGTACAATATGGGAATGAGATTGGACGAAATAATGATAATAGGAATAAACAGGTACAATAATAGGAGAGAAAGACATACGCTATCGTCTGGAAGGAGAAGGGAGACTGAATTCAATTAGGTGATAGGAATAGCATCGCGACACCACTTTCTTCTCAAACGTCTTGACGGATTATCTGGAAGACACGATGTGTGCATTCTGCGGATGATAGGATTGCTGCTAACCTCGAACTTGTCGAATAATTTTAATATTAAGAATATATATATATATATATATATATATATATATATATATATATATATATATATATATATATTAAATAGCAGTGCTGGGAATATTAATTATTACAATCTTAATTTTTACAATTAATTTAATAACTATGTTAATACACGATACTTAGTATGCACATACATACTAAATACAATTAATGCGACACACTAGTCCAATGAGTAGGCCCTTAACCGCACTTTCATTATAACTACGTATTAATTATAAGAATTATAAGTCTGGGTCGTCTGTCTTACGACGCTTAAAACGTTTATTGTTGTGTTCTGTATTGAGCAGCTGTACAGCTTCCTCATTAGTGTGCTGTCGTAGTCACCCTTCGTATTCAGTTGCCATATCCTTTAATAACGCCTCTTATGTATGACATCTGAAATGGCGATGTATATCATCATTGAGCGAATATCAGATACGCATTAACTACTATATGCAGAATGATATTTTGTCTAGCTTGAATTTTTTTAAATTCGGAATTGCTTGTACATCCCCATAAAACAGCACCGTATTTCCAAATCGGTGTGATAATTTGATTATAAAGTAGCAGCTTATAGTTAGTCCGGACCAATGAGCCAGTGTAGTTCTTTAGTTTTGTTCTTTGTTTGTTTTTGTTTCATCCTGACACGGGCTTCTCAAGTGAATCTTTTGTCTAAGTACATTCCAAGGTACTTTACAAAAGATGGGACCGTCACGTTTCCTAAATATAATATATAATTTGGATGATCGATTTGGTTAATAAATGTAATATATGAACCGACTTCAATTCATTAAACTTGATCCAATTCGATGCCCATTCGATGAAGTGCACGTTGGAGTTTTGTTACGGAATCAATCTGATGGTTAGAAACTGCAAGAACTGCAGTATCATTGGTTGTAATATCGTCGTCTGTTGGTAGATCTTTTATATACAGTTAGTACAAGATCGGTCCCAGCACGTTGCCCTGTGAGATCCTTGTTTGTATAAATAATAATAAGATGTATTATTAAGACAGATTTTAACGCGTCAAATAGAAATATTTGTTGCGCTTACATCGGCACCTTGATATGTCTGAAATGTTTCGATACACCGTGACCTGCACGTAATTACTGTTTTCGAGGAGATTAAGAGAAGTGCCCAACGCTTTTTAATAGGGTTGAAAAGCATCAAAATCCTTTGACCATAAATTTGCTCGATAACTCGGAAGAATTGCGGTTATTAGATCCAACCGATCTTTTAACTGTTTCAGTGAAATAAGGGAGTGAACTACTGAGTTCCTTTGTCTTTACACGTCATATATCAAATATCAACTGCTTGATGGCCTCCAGTTCGGCTAGTTGTAGTGGAAAATTAAAAAAAAAAAATAATAATAAAAAAAATTAATATTATTTTACTTATTACGCGAGTAAAATTAGTCCGACGGTGTTTTCGCACCCTTGCGTCGTACAGATTGATAGTCGCAATTAATTATGACACACGACAAATATTAAAAATGTTATTCGTTGTTTTCATATATATATATATATATATATATATATATATGTATATATATATATAATTTCTTTCAGTTGCGCTATATTCAGTCTGGTCTTTGGAAATGACGTCAGTTTTAAATTTTTAGACGCTCTCTCTAAATCCAACGGAGGATTCGCTAAAATGATTTACATAGCTCAAGATTCGTCGAATCAGTTGACCGATTTCTATAAAGAAATAAGTTCTCCGTTAATGTCGAATATTTCGCTGAAGTACGATCCGAAATTGGTAAGTGAGAGAAATTTAAATTTCGAATTACTTCTCGAGTGTAATAATGATCGACGAACGCCTAAAGTCAAAAAAGAATAAGGATGTGTATCAATAAATTAATCGGCGTACCGGTGCTTGGACCGCCTCTATCATCCGAGCCTTCTATTTTTCCGTTCTATTGTTAACCTTTTCAGTTCTCACTATGTGTCTGTTGATGTTCGCTTCTTTCTTGATTATTTCCATCAGTGTCTGCCTTGATCTTCATGAGAATTTTTTCTTCTGTAATATTTTTCAATTGGCTATCCTATCTGAATACGTGTCCTTTCTCAAATCGTCTTTAAGAGTGACCTATCCTCTTGTACTCGGTTAAAAACTTCTTCCTTTGCAGTATATATATATATTAACGTTTCATGATACTCCATTGTCATTGATAGACGAAGGCTGCCCCCAATTTTTTCCATCGATTAGTTTTAAAATTCGTCTTTCCATCGCGACAATGGCCTTACTTTTCATCACCGCGGTTGATCGTTGGAAAATTTTCTTCAACCACTTGTTATCTTTTCTTCGAGCGGCATGTTAAAACCTAGTCCATATTCGTTTTCGCAATATGTTCGTAATGTCCATTATGCTTGTTTGTTTTCCGATTTATGTAAAACTTTGTCTCCGGCGATCTTCGAATTTTTCAGATTTTCTTTATAATTCCTCTCGAAAACATCCGATTTCTTCATATAAGAAAAAGAAAAAGAAAAAATACCGTCGAAATACTTTCTATGTGAAGCGAAAAATTGTCCTAGCATCTTCCCATTTTAGTCGTGGAAGAACGCGATATGTGCAGGAAAAAGTGGTCACTCTTTATTCGTCGACTTTACTGACTATTCGATTTGCTGCTCTCGACTGAACATGTACGTTTTTATTGTCTAGACAAATAGGCGCACAACATTCAGCCGCTGAATACGTAACCGCGATAGTTGCCTTTTCTCAGCACCTCTACTGCTGATATCCATCCTGTGCTGGTAACTTACCAAGTTCACCTCTATTTTTACTTCTCTATTTTTTTTTTACGTCAGCTTTTAAATATACGCCCCGTGTCTAACGTCCAAATGAACCTTATAATAAAATCCTGACTTGCTAATTGTGCCGTTATACATGTCTTCAATATTCCCACATCGCCACATTCATTCGTAGACTTGTTTCGATGTGCGAGTAAACTGCATTTAACGTCGCTGATTGTGATAGTCGAGTTGTTTCCATCTTTTCTCGGCTCAATTAACGACTTTTTTTTCTTTTTGTTTCGGCAGTTTCGATACGAGTACGATTATAGAAAAATTATAAATTTATTCGCTCGCACCGTCAACGATTTCATAAATTCCAAGAGACATTTACATATATATCTATTTCGGTATTTCGGTCTGTTCGAAATAATAGGTAGACGAACGCACGCTTACAACGACGAATTTTAATAACTATTTCGACGGTTCCGAATTGGTAGTAAGCGGTAAAATATCAGACGGTAATACAGATAGAACGGTCGAGACACGATTAGACGCTAATTATAAACCGATAACGGAAAGCTACGCCGTTTTTAACGTAGAAAAATTTAACCTAGACGATTCGGAATCATCAGATTACGTTGGTAATTATATAATTTCGATTTTTCAACGTTAATATTAATCGAATTTAAGACTGTTTAAAATTGAAATATAATCGTCGACTATTTTCGATGAATTTCTAATGTAATTTCGCGCAAAACGTTAATTAACGATACGCCGTGAAAATACAAAAAAAAAAACAACAAAACATAACTTGCTTTTTACAACAACTATCGTTGTGACTGACCTTATTCTATTTCCTAATAGGTGCGACAGAACTTAACTATAAGATTATGAATAACTTAGTCTCTACACATCAAGTACTGATTCTAGAAGTTTTCTCTCTACCTTGCAGTTTTCTCTTTTTAATTTGCTCTCCCATAATATTCAAAATTCTTAATCATATCACTCTATTATAGGGCGTCGGAATCACTGTTAAATTTATATGGGTTCCTGGTCATGCTGGTATCACAGGGAACCTTCTTGCTGATTACTACGCCAAATTCTTCTCACCTCTTAGTTTACTTATTACTTATACTCCCTGTATCGATCTTCCCTCCCTTATTAAAACAGCTCATAAAGAATACTGGAAAACTCTTTGAAATAACCCATATACCACATCACAGTTCAAACTACTCCAACCGGATCTCCCTTGTTTTCCCCGGTTTTACAATGTTCCATTACATGTTAGTCTACTTCGCAATTTTATTATTACCATGTGTACGGTTACCTGCTTCACTGTTTCGTATGCACCTTATCTCATCTCCTTTCTGTTCTCATCCTGCAGACAATCACTGCACCGCTGATGCAAATCACATTTTTCTAGAATGTCCTCACTACCTCTCTTCTCGTTCTACTTTATACAATCAACTCCTCTCAGTACACGTCCCAGTCAATATTCCTTTCTTTCTCTCCATCCGCAACTTGGACATTTACATTTACTTATATAATTATAGACTGTAGAATACTTGTATAGTTACATATTAAGGCTATTATTTATTATTTTTTTTGTAATGGGTAAACCGCTGTGGAAGCCCAGTTTAAAAAAAAAAAAAAAAAAAAAAAGTGGGTCCTAAAATAAAAATTAAACATATATATACAAACACATAAACATGAATATATACATATACACATATATAATAAAGAAAAATCTATATATATATATATATATATATAAAATAAATAACGGTAAGAACTAATGACAATGAGATATATAACAGCACAATATATTTGCGCATAAGTTATAAACATAAAAGAAAATATAACACCGGTTGCAAACATTATGAACCGGTAATTAAGCTAATGGGAATATAAAGAATAAAAGAAAAGGTTAAATGCTGCAGGAGAAAAGCAAAAATAATACTATAAAATAAAAAAGGGTTTTCTAATTACAAATAACACATGTTAATATAGAAACTTAAGTCTAAATTACAAAAATATATTGTTTAGATGACGAGTTCTTAAATAAATACTATTTAATTGAAAAAAAAAAAAGTAAATAAATAAAAATAAAAAGCGAGCGACATGGGTGTCGAAGGTGTTTACTAAGTAAAGATATTAATTAAATAAATATAATTAATTACTACATAATGTTATGTTTAAGTCGTCTATATTTGGAATGCATGAAACGAAGTTGCTTAGAATCGTAATTGGCAATCGAAGAGACGAGTACATTCGGTATGAGCATTTAATAAAAAAAAGTCAGTCGATAGCTAACAAAATCTCTAATATAGAGCAGATCAGTGCGTCGATTATTAGCGAGGTGCATTGAGAATACATGCGAGGCATCTATTTTGAATGACTTGTAATTTTTTAAAGGAGGTTTTTGATATAGAGCTCCAGGAAATGGACAAACGTAGCAAAGTATTGGACAGATTAATACTTTATAGGGGATTTTCTTGTTATTAATGTTGAGGAAGGACTTGTGTGATTAAGGATACAAGGAACAGAAGGCATTGTTTGTCTCGATTGCAATATTATTTATGTGTTTAGTGAAGGAAAGTCTATTGTCGAGCATCAAGATAACTAACCTTATCGCACTAGTCTAATGTATTTCCCTGTACGATGAGGAGATTGTCAGGTAGAGCTGGTCTCCTACGGGTGAAGAAAATAGGTTCGGTTTTGTTCGGATTTGCGCTAATTTGCCATTTATTGTAGTATTTAAGTAGCCGCGATATCCCATGCTGAAGTCTATTACGGATCGTGCTAGGTCTATAGGAGCTGCAGAATATCGCAGCGTCGTCAGCAAATAGTCCAACTTGCCCACTGGGTGAGTTCGGAAAATCATAGAGATACAGGGTAAACAAAAGTGGTCCGATTATACTGCCTTGCGGCGGAACACCCGCGGAGCAAGTTTTGTGAGACGAGACAGCGTTACCTAACGTGAGATATAAAAATATACATTACGGGTTAGTTTCGAGTCAAATCCGTTATTTCATTTTCCATTTCTTTATAATGTTCGCATTTAAATTAAATATTCTCTTACGTTTCATTTTCATTTGTTTTTTCATGTTTTATTTGTTATTTTAATTTATTTTTATTTATGTACGCCTAAAAATGGCTTAATAGCCGGAAATCTTTTATTTTTTAATACGTATAAATAATTTTAATTTCCTTTTTCGTTGTTCGTTTTTTTCCCGCACCAGTTCGAATATTCATAATTTATCATTATAATATCGTGCGTTTAGCTTAGTATTCGAATGTTTTATCATTATAATATTGTACGTTTAGATCCGTTAGAAAGATTGTGGGCATTTATGCGGGTAAAGCAGTTATTGGATGAAGATCTGACAAAAGGTAAACAAAATGTCACATCGAAACGAGAAGTGTTGGCTTTATCGCTTAAGGTAATTCGAACTACGATAATAACTGACTAAGAATTATACATATATTAGGATTATTTCGAATCCAGTTGCTACTGATGTACTGAACGATTCCAGTGAAATACGCAGGCTGTGGCGAAGTAAGCCTCTAGACTTTGTCCAACCAGCATAAGTTTAGAGTACTGCTGAGTACTGCCCCTCCACAAAATATCACTCATCTCATTAAGTCAATCACTAAATGACCTCTAAGATTGGTCAGTCGTGATGAAAAAAGAAGAAAAAATTATATTTTTATTTTCTAATGATCATTTTTTGGCCGTCGATCGTATTCGAACTCGGTACCTACCGTATAAAAGTCCGTGCTCTAGAGGCTATCCCATCGACGCTTCATAAGATCTCTAAAACAACACAATTGTTACTCCTTAAAAAGTTAATTTTACGGCTCAGAAACATGGACGATTAATAAATCGATGAGGGAGAAGCTTGAAACTTTCGAAATGGAGGGATACCGAAAAATTTTAAGGACCCATGCACGGCCCACACGACAAATGATTCTGTTTTAAAAGAACTGAAAATCGAATCAACTGAGCAATTAGTACCAGCCATTGAAAAACGCATGCTAGGCTTCTTTAGTCATGTAATACGAGCAAATGGGCTAGAAGCCATTACACAGCAAATCAAGAATCTAGCACAGAATCTATAAATGGCGACGTCTTGTAACTTGCATCAAATAAGGAGGCGAAATCCGGATCAGATAACGAAACGAGAAGAAGACATATATATATACACATATACACATACATAAATACGTATATCATCTTCTTCTTCGCCACAACCCTGAAACATCTTCCCATCCACTGGCTAATTCTTTGATTTCCGCATACGACCTTTGTCCTCTGATTTCATCCGTGAAAATTTTTCGAGGTTCTTCCTCTTCGGATCTTGCCCATTATTTATCCTTCTATTTATTGAATGTGACATATAATATCTACTATTACGGAATTTATTCTTCTTTATATTGTCTTTAGTATTTTATTTTCTTTTTCATTAATTCTGAATAGTATTTCGCGTTTCCGTATTTTATCGATCCGGCTCGTTCTTATTATGCGTCGTCAGCACCACATTTCAAACACCTTCAATTTGGATTCGTCTTTCTTCAACGTCGTGCACGTTTCACATCCGTAAAGTATAATGGTCCAAATTAAATAAACTGTTTTCCTATATCCAAAGCTATATTCCGAGATGCGAGGAGATTTATTTTTTCGCCGAATGCGTTCTTCGTTGGGATATTCTTCTCCGTATTTTTCGTTCCCATCTGCCATCATTTACTTGTTGTCGTACCGTTTTCCCATTTACTACTATCTAAATACGTATACATATATATGTAACCATATGTATATATATATGTTGCAGGAAAAATACTCGTCTACTTGAAAATTGGTAAAAGACATTTCCTAGGTAAATCAACACAAAAATAATCTTAACGTATAAATGAATTGATGTACTTCGGAGTGAAAAAAAAGTAGAGATGGAAGAGATCGCAAAGAGATAAGAACAAGAATTGCCACGGCGAAAACAGCATTAACAATCGGGAAAGGTGCTTGGAATCCAAAGCATGAGTCTAGCGATTAACGTGGCGTGATCATGTGGAATACACAAGAAGATCTGTGATAATAAGGGCTAAACAGCTCCGGCCGTTGCTAGGACGTAAATCAATTCTCAACCTAGCCATAAGGCGGAATGTTTACTTATCGGTCATCGCTCCCATTTGGAGATATGGATTAGAACTGTATGGAACAGCAAGTCGAAGTAATCTCCACAGAGTACAGCAACAGCAGTCCAAAATCCTACGTACAATAGCATCTGCACCGTACTTTGTATCGAACGACATATTACATGACAATTTGAACGTTTCATACGTGAAGGATGTTTATACGGAACAATATAGAAGATTCTTCGGAAAGCTCCAGTTCCATTCAAATCCACTGGTACACCGAATGTTTACTAGAGATTTTCCAGTCAGATCCAACAGTCGGCTAAAACGAAGAAAGTGGTGTCGCGATGCACTTCCAATTACCTAAGTGGCTACATTGTTCTCAGGGACGCTACGTGTAATGGTTAAACTCTGCGAGAAATTATAATAATAATAATAATAATTAAAAAATAATTAATATATTTTTCCTCTTTGTAGATCCAAATCTGGCTGTTCGTTGGAATTGCCAGCTTAATAATATTCTTTCACTTTCCTCCTCTTGTTCACATTCCATACTTCCTTCTCCTTACTTCTTTACTTACGATCATTATTGTTTATGACAGGAAACTGTCGGTACAGTAAAAAAAAATCTAAGGAAAAGAATAATGAGATGTTACGTCTGAAGTGTGCTAAAATACGCCTCTGAAACGTGGACGATGGGGACAGACTGCGGAAAGAAAATAAACGCTTTTGAAATGCGGAGCTATAGAAGGCTGTCGAAGATATCGTGGACAGAATATATCACAAATTCCGCTGTATTGGCAAAAGTAGAAGAGAAAATAAAACTAGTGGAGGATATTGAAAATGGAAAAAACTGAAATACCTGACACATAAAATTCGAGAGGATGGAATCTTTATGGTAGCAATGCGAGGAAAAAGTATTGGAAAATCAATAAGAGGAAGAAGACGGCTTGAACTAATGACAACGAACACACAGAACTTACCAAAGACAATTTGCTCTCTCGAGAAAGCGAATATGCAATCTCCTGACTCCTAGGAAGCAAGTACGACTAGATTATAAATGTATATCTGTCGTAGGTTAAAATTTATATTCAACTTGAAGGATGAGTAAGATGAAAAATTAATATAAATAAATCGAATAAGACGGGAGTAAAATTGTTTAATATTTTGTTTAATTAATGATATATTTATTATTGTTTACACGTCGTAGTTAATACTCCATTTTGTTTTGCTTTTTTTCCATGGAGTATTCGTTCGTAACACCGTTGACATCGTTAGTGGTTGTAAAACCTAACGAAACTGTCTACTCAAAAATTGAATCGTTAACAGATAAAGGTAAGCTACCAGTAGTATCTCTCTCTCTCTCTCTCTTTATATATATGTATGTATGTATGTATAATATATTGATCTACATTTATTTGTATATGTATACTTATATCTGTTTTATATGTATGTCAATATTCATATCCACATCTATATATTTATGGCTATCTCCACGTATACATCTATAATTATAACTGTACCAATATTTAGAAGAAGAAGGTTCCGAATCAGTCACAGGATATAGGGTTGACTTCACATCAAATACGTAAACACAAAAACAGTTAGTCTGTACCATCAAAAATACCACCGTGGTGTTCCAATATCCAGACAGACACGTCGCTTACAGAAACAAATACCAAACTCGAATCTATCGTCGAACTTCAACCAACTACTGGCTAAATATAATGATTTTACAGTTTACTACTCAGATGGAACTAAAAAAGGCGATAATTGAGGATATAGGGTTGACTTCACATCAAATACGTAAACACAAAAACAGTTAGAGGTAGTAGCAAACCTCAGGAACGAGTAGCATAGCTGATGATTACATATATATATATATATATATATATATATATATATATATATATAATAATTAATTTTTTTCGTTAAATAATATCGAAATATGCGAATATTATTTATAATAATTTTATACTATGTCTCAAAATCAATTATTCATTATTTTTGTCATTCTTTTCCTTTTAATACTTTTTCAAACGCCATTTATATTTCTAAATCACAACACGTTGTGTTCAGTTTGCGACATGTAAATCGGTTCAACTGCATCAGTATTAAAGGTGAGCCTATTGCACAAGCTACTTTGGTCAAATACCTTGATATGCACCTAGACTATCATCCCTGGTAGAAACCCCACATCAAGATGAAGTGCAGGCAGATCAAGAAAACAGTATATAGGTTATATCGACTTCGACTTTCAACACCTATTGCAAACGGTCGTTGTGTCTATAAATTATGAAGCCTATATAAGGAGTCTGATCGACAGCTCGTTTAAGCTGGACAAAACATAATTGTCCGAATTATCTTAGATGCCTATCGTATTCTCGTAATGATGACATCAGTCGTAATCTCGGAGTATAGTTTGTACGCGAAGTAGCACACGATTTCGCAAGAACGTACGAACGCAGTTTGCATGAACTTCCCAATGTAAAATCAAAACATTGCATGAACTTCCCAATATAAAATCAAAACATTGCATGAACTTCCCAATGTAAAATCAAAACATTACACGAACTTCCCAATGTAAAATCAAAACATTGCATGAACTTCCCAATGTAAAATCAAAACATTGCACGAACTTCCCAATGTAAAATTAAAACAGCTGATAAATACTGATGTTGACAACTGCCGCTTGAAGTGTCTGAAAGCACACGACCTGATCTAATTTTGTAAATATTAACTTCTAAAATACGTTAGTTAGAATCCTTGTTCAGTGGAACAGGTATCTTCATCCTCGTTTCTTATACGTTCACCACCATCATGTACGTTATGAGGATATATGTCGCCTTAATAATTGTAATACTTGTTTAAGCACAAACTTAAGATTGTATTAGTTTAATACCCTATAGGGTTAATTTATATATATATATATATATATATATATATATATATATATATATATATATATATATATATATCGGAGTAAAAAAAAATGGTTCTATTAAAATTAGCTTAAATTATCGCATAATCCGCATTTCTTTTCGGCATGGCGTTACCATTTTAAACTTTATCTTAGTGTTCGCATATGAAATTTAAATAACAATAATAATAATATTGAAAAAAACAGAACGGAATAAATTTATTTCGATAAGTAAACGTTTTTACAACTAAATTCATTAGAAAATAATTAATTAATTAAAATTTAATTTTTACAATAAATATATTACGTAGGAAATATTTAAAAAAACAACACACAAAATATAATTATCAACCGTAATTTTAATTTGAGAAAATAATATAGTATGTACAGGAGAGTGAATATAAAAATTCTGTATAACCAAATCAGTTTAAAATATTTTGTACAATAAAATATTGTACGTAATAATCGTTTTTTTATTTTTATTTACTTAATAGACAAGAAAACATCGACTACTTTCAACTATCCACCTACAACTAGTTACCGACCAAGAACACAGAAAACGTCTCCGCCTAAATGGCATATAGGTATATATATATATATATATATATATATATATATATATATATATATATGTGTGTGTGTAATCATCATAATAAATCCTGAATCTTGATATGTCAGAATTCTCCAGATAGCCCCATTTTTTTTTAAATTACTATATCGTGTTGCTTGTACATCATGTTATATTCGTTTAATATTTCATGCTTGGCTTTGCTCTTAAACTTTTCCCTTCTGTGATGCCTTCAATTATACTGTGGAAAATATCCATTGTGTCCAAAAATATGACCTATCCATTGGTATTTTCTTTCTTTTCATTTTCCTAATAAGTTTCTGTTTTCATATATCTACATGTAAATATACAAATGTATCACGATCACGAAACTGGATGTTAGCTTTCCTCCTTTTCTTTCATGTATGGCGATCATCTCGGCCTATTCCATCCATTTTACACCAACCAATCTTTTCGTATTATTCTACCATCTTGTGATCCGCCGACCGTGACTTTCGTACCCTTCTCTTTATGTAAATCTCTAACAAACAAGCGAGTACATATCAAAACAAACGAAGTAGAGGATTAGGGGAAACTTGCATCATACTTAATGAGTAATAATCTTGAATTCCATAACTATCAGATTAAAAATGAAAGAGCCTTCCGGGTAGTCATAAGGAATCTACACCATAGACTTCAGCTAAACGATATAACTTCAGCCTTAGCAGAGAAAGTACGTGTTGCCAGAAACATCGTAAATGTGACACACCGATTAACAAAATTGCCATTGCCACTCTTTTTCGTCGATATTGAACCAAATAATAAAGAAATTTACAAGATTCAATATTTATTGAACATGAAGGTAAGTGTAGAAGCTCCACATGTTAAACATGAGATAGTTCAGTGTGCACGTTGCCAACTGTATGGGCACACGAAGAAATATTGTAACCGACAAGCCATTTGTGTAAAGTGTGCACAAACTCACCTGACTCATGAATGCACCAAGGATAGCAGTACACCGGCCATATGCGCAAATTGCGATAATAATCGCCCAGCAAATTACATACGTTGCGAATTGTATAAACAGCTCCAACAAATCCGTGGCAATAATAACCTAGGATCACTTAAATCATTAAATAAACCAGCACTACAGTCTCCGCCGAATCAAATACAAACTGTTCTACCAATTAACCAGAGGCCGACACCTCCCGTATAAAAATTATCATATGCAGAAGCAACCTCCTCAAACGTTCACAACTCTTCATCTCCTACAGATATCCAACAAAGCCTAAATGCTTTTCTCGTAGAAATAAAATCATTATTCAAAGACATGATTCAGCAGTAAAGCGCAATGATAAATAATCTAATCTCTACAATCATGACTGCTCTTATCAACAAAAAATGATTTATAAAACATGCTTCAATAATCAACTCGACATAGCACTCTGGGATGCAAATGGGTTGCTGCAGCATAGACTGGAATTCGAATTTTATCTCAATGAAAAATATATTGACATATTGTTAATTTCTGAAGCCCGTTTTACAGACAAAAGTTACATCAAGATTCCAAACTTAAACACCTATTGCACATTACATCCGGACAAAAAAAAGCTCATGCTGGAACGGCTCTAATTATAAAGCAGTGTATTCCACGTGCAGTTATGGAAAATTATCAAAAGAACCATTTGCAATCTACCAGAGTAACAATTAGGCAGAAGTAATAATATCTTAAATGCGGTAGCGATTTACTGTCCCCCCGAAGTACTCTATAAGCCAACAATAATTCATACACTTTTTAAAAGAGATGGAAGTAGATTCATCATAAGAGGAGATTTCAATGCGAAAAATACATTATGGGGATCTCGCTTAATAACTCCTAGAGGTAGGAACCTTAAAGTGGCTATAGACTCAACCAAATGTGATATATTGTCAGAAGGCTTACCAACATATTGGCCAACAGACAGAAACAAAATTCCCGATTTGTTAGATTTCTTTATAACAATGGGAATTTCAAATAACTATATGAAAGTTATGAACGATTCTTCATCACTATCTTCTAACCACTCAGTTGTTACATTAAAAGTTAGTGAACAGATTCAAATGAAAGAAAGAAGACCTGCGTTATCTAACAAGTTTACAAACTGGGAAATGTTCAGGAATACATTAGAAGAATGTCGAAATCTTTGCATTTCACTTTAAACGAATGAAGTTATTGACAATAGTGTCAACTTATTCACTAATCAAATAATAAATGCAGTGTCTAAGATCACTCCTTTGATCAAAATTACAATAAATGTTACTACAGTTTACCCGGATTATGTTCGCAAACAAGTAACAACAAAGAGACAACTAAGAAGACAGTGCGTGAGAAGATAAAACAGCGTTAAATCACCAAACAAGAAAACTGAAAACCTTGCTTCATAATTTCAAAAAGATATATTTAAAGAAAATGTAACCAATCTATCACCTTCAAAGGTTGGAAATTATTCGCTGTAGAAATCCATAAAATATCTAAAAAAACCGACAACAAGAAGTGAACCTTTAAAAATGAATGATGGTAGATTATGCTAAAGCTGAGCTATTTTCCATGCATTTGGCCGAAACTTTTAAACCAAATAACAACCGATCAAAGGTTGAAAATGTAGTTCGTGAGTACTTAAATCAATCTTCAAGAACAACGACAATCAAGTTTTTCTCTCCGGCGGAAGTTAAATCCACAATCATGAAATTGAGCAACAAGAAAGCTCCTGGTTACGATTTAATCACCAGTCGAATTGTAAAAGAACTACCGAGAAAATCGATAGTATTACTGACGTACATTTTTAACGCAATCATGAGACTAAAATACGTTCCAGTATTATGGAAATTCGCTAATATAATTATGATTCAGAAACCTTGAAAACCTCCCGTACAAGTAACACCCTATAGATCAATTTCTTTACTTCCAATCCTATCTAAGGTTTTTGAAAACATATTACAAAAAAAGGATACAAAAGATAATAGATAGCGATAAAATAATTCCGAATCATCAATTTGGTTTTCGAACTGGGTACTCGACGGTACAACAAGTTCACAGAGTGGTTAAGAAAATTGAAGAAAGCTTCGAAAATAAAGAAATATTCATAATTGAATGGTCTCGAATAAATGGAAAATCGTTATCAATGAGCAAAAATTCAATCACATCATATTCAACAAACGACGTATTGCGCGTGATAAATATAAGGTTACGATTAATTCAAAGTTATTAATTCAAAGCGAGTCTACTAAATATCTCGGTGTTCATTTGGATCAAATATTAACCTGGGTGAAACATATAAAAGCCAAGAATATCGAGCTAGAACTTAAGATGAAACAATTGTATTGGCTGTTAGGACCTCGTTCGCAATTGAATATAAATAATAATTTAATATTGTATAAAGCTATATTGAAGCCGATATGGTTGTATGCAGCAGAACTGTGGGATGTGCTTCGGCCACTAACGTGGAACGAATCCAGCGCAGGCAGAATAAAATACTACGGTTGATAGTTGTTGCTCCATGGTACGTCTCTAACAGGACATTACACATCGACATACATGTAAAATATGTCGCTGAAGAGATTAAATCGGCAATCCATAGATATTTCAGCTGCGCTGCACGTTGTACTGCATCGGACAGTTTAGTCTGTTGCCTTTAAGGCCACGCCTTATTTGTGTTCTGTTCCGCCTATGTAATAAACTTTATTATGTTAGAAAGTGGCCGTCTCCACGCCAATGAGTTTCGCTTAAACCGGTTATGTTGATTCCTAGTCTTTCACATTCTTTTTCTGCTATAGCTAATTTCAATATCTGCTTTAAGCCTCTTATATTTCACGTTGCAATTTTTAAAATACCTTTTTTTGTTCTTTTAGGTTCAGTAGCATATTTAACACTGCAAGTCTGAGTCGTAACCTTGCAGCACCGATCGTCACTCGGGTCGCATTATATATATATATATATATATATATATATATATATATATATATGTCATATTTATATAAAATTTCTTAAGATTTTTCTCTTACTGATAATAATAATAATAATCGCAGATACGTTTCATCTGTCATATTTTCGGTTAAAACTTATAAAAAAAAAATATGATTTAAAATTGTCAAATCTTACGCTGTTATTAATTTATTAATTTTTATTTACAAACGTTTTTTATAATATCACGTTATAAAGTTAATTGAATACTCTACTACGTATTGTCGTTGAATTTTTAAATTATTAACCCTTTCAGTCATAATGTCCACCATATGGTACATGATATTTTAATGTTAACGAAAAATTTTATACGTGAAATGTCTCAATTTTAAAAATATTTATAATTTAAAATTATTTAATGTTCACCTGACAAGCAGTATTGTATAATAAACACTCCTATAAAATTTATAATTTAATGTTGAGATTTTAAAATGTATGACTGAAAGGGTTTTAAACTTAATTTATTTTGAGTCATACCTATTTATTAATTAATAATAATCTACTTTCCGTTTGTTATCAAAAATATACCCATAGCCAGTTTGAACGAAGATGAAACTGATCGTCCGTCACAACCGACAACTGTTTCCGACAATTTGACCGTTGAAACAGTTACCGAAGCTTCGATCGTTACGACGCCTATTGCTATTATTGCAAACGATCATTCGACACAAAAGTCCATCGATCTTACGTCGGCCAGTTCAGGCCTCATTTCTAATGCAACCGTTATTGCCGAACTCGCACGAAAACCAACAGAGATCACCACCGTCATTAAATCTAAATATTCGACGCAAGAATCGGAGACTATAAAGTCTACAGTAAACAATAATTCTCTACGCCCATTAGCCAGTATGGCGCCATTAGCCCGTCCGAATTTATTCACCGTTTCGCTCACAGTTAATCAAGAGAAATACGCATCAACGACTACCACTGTTCCACATTTGCAACAAACATCACATGTTACGCAGACAAGTCAGAAACATAAACCAAATGCGAGTATGTGCGCAATAAGTTAATTAGTATATATTAGATGGATTTTCCATTATCGATATTACTGAAAATCGTGTCTTAGGTAAACATCTGTTTCGTTTTTTAATTAATTAGGATCGCACTTAACATAAATGAAACCAACCTTACAACATAAACGAATAAAGGAAAATCCTATTATGGATAACAATAGGAAGAAATCAATTTTTTTTTTTTAATCTTCCGTTGTATTGCTACAAAGGCTAAAAACACGGAGTCTATTATTTCGTTATTATAGATATAAAGATAATTTAGTGCGAACGAGGAAAGTTATGAGTATTTTGATTTTTAGGCAAAAAGTAATTCATTAAGTGTGTTAGGAAACTATAATGAAGAGCGAATAGACTCATATACAGAGAACAGTTCAGATAGGAGCTATAGTGATATGGACATTATAGGTTGAGCAAGTAGGAGGATCGGTTTTGAGTAAGGCTATTTGGAGAATTTCTTCATTCGAAACATGCATATATATATATACATTTATTTTTTTTCATTTGTTACGTTCACTTAATCATGGCTTTTAATGTTACAATATATAAACATACATCGCCAGTTGAACACTCGAGTAACTCACCATGGTATACATACATACATATATATATATATATATATATATATAACTAAAAAATCCTGGCTAAGCAAAGGAAACTTCTGCTTAGTGTTGGTTCGTTATATAGAACTGTGTCCACTATGGCAGCTCCAGTTATAACTGGGATCCTGCCTACTGCCCTTAGTCTTTTTAAATCGGCTTTAATTTCTGAGTTTAAAAAGTTTAAAATACATAACGATAAACTTAACTTAGTTAAAACTAACGTATTAGAATCTTTTATATCTCAATTTAGTATTGAGTTAAATTATAATATATTTAATAGCGAGAATTCTTTCATTAACGAAATTAACGTAATTATATTTGATTTATGACAGAAAAGATGGGGCAATAGTTTGCTTGGTAGAACAACTTTTAAGTTTTTTAACACCATAGAAAATAGATTTAACATCATAGACGAACTAGACATAAATTTCTACTCCAGTCAAGTGCTGTCTGGACACGGAAATTTCGTATTTTAAACATTTTAATATAAGATCGTCGGATATTTATTTATTTTGCGGTATAATCGATTTGGTTGAACATTTTCTATTTGAATTTTACCGAAGATATTCGTAGAATTAGCAGTTTTTGCGGCTCGCTTGTGAATGATCAAATAGTAATAAATAACTCGGCAGGTTTAAATATTCATAATGTCAATATCGCTTTGCATAGACGTATAAATATAAGAAATAATGCTGTGACTAAACTAATGTATCGCAGCTAAATAACAAATATACAATATATATATATATAAATTATAATTCACGTCTAACTTTTGGTTTCATACAGGTTTATTAACTAAGTACAGTATTGATGATTTAACATGGTTAAATAGAACGAAGGATAAAATAACGATACCATATACAGAATATATTGTTGATACGAGCCAGGTATACTAATACTTTATACTAGATGCGATAATATATTGAAGTGCGAGGTTTTTCCGTCTTGGAATCACAAAGAGCGTTACATTTTCAAAAAAGATATAAAAATTTCAATTAAGGTGCATTATGTAAATTAATTTTCACACATCACAATTCTGACGTAAATAATAAATGAATTGTTATTTATTTTCAATATTTTACATCGTTTCGAATTTTTGTTTTTTAATATTTCTCATTTAGGAGGCTAACTTACCGCATGATCCTTGCATAAGTTTCAACTTGACTATAAAGTACTGTAGACATATGAGATACTGTCTATTTGAAGACATCGTTGATGATCTTATTGGTTACATACCTTTCCGTTGTTTTATCAACAAAAAGTGAGTTATTAATAATTATATTTACTTAAATGTTCGTTAATTTTATTATCATTGCTTGCGTGTATATATTCAACTTATTAGATAACATTCCGTAAAGTATATCGTACATATTCCTAGAGTAGAGTAGAATAAGATTTATTTCGATAATCACGAATAATTTATATATATATATATATATATATATATATATATATATATATATATATATATATATATATATATATAAATAAACATGTACCAAGTATCCTTAAAGTTACCTAAAACAGCTAAATACGAAACAAACGATTTTACAAAAATAAATAAATAATAAACAGAATGAATGTAAAATAAAAAAATTCTCGTACCTTTGATTTAATTTAACATGCATAAAAGTTGTATAGCAAGAACTCACACTTCTGATCGTGTTTTATGTCAACGTATACGTCAAAAATCGGTGCTAAATACGACGATGCTTATATTCAGTGTAATACGTGTTGAGATAAAGCATATGGTAATCATCTGAATTAAATTATTGTCATTTATCGTAAAAGTTCTCTGATAATTTATAGATATTATCGTAAATATAAGGTATATTCAATGTTGTATTTTAGTACGTTGGAGTGCACTTCATTCTGAAAAATCGATTTTGCAATAACTGAAACTTTTTAAAGTGAAACTTCTTTTAGCGCGTTGTGTATATGGGGAGTGTACTGTAAAACGAGCGAGCGAGCGAACCAAAACCATTTGGCAGCGAAGATTTGAACGAAATAACGAATAACCGTGCTAGAAACAAGCAACAAATTTTTACACACACATATATATGGATATATATATGTATACATATACACATACATGTCATCATCATAATAGCCCACTCGATATCGCGTATGAGGCACCGTTATTTATATTTCTTAAGGTGGCTGAAAAGTACGATTTTGGCGGTACACCTTACATATGTACGCGCCCTTCACCCAGCTGCACTTCTAGCGGTATCCTAGATGCGATTTCGCCTTTTATTTTCGACCGCTATTTCTTTTTTAGCGATATCAAGGCCATCATTAACTATATATTAGTTACTCTATCTTAAGCAAGTTGTTCTTTCCAACTGTCAAGCTATATACCGCATTTATATGGTGCAAGTCTCATATAATCCTCATACCTCCAACGAGGACGTCCAATATGCCTTGTACCAACGCCATTTGACTAAAAAGTGTTTGTTCGACGAGCCTGGTACTATTCATCCTTGCTACATGTCCGATCCACCTCAGGCTATTTTTGTAAAGCAAAAGGTGAATTGATGTAGCATGAGCTCGTGTTCTATTTGACAACCGGTCCTGCCAACATATACATAAAATTCTTTGCAAAATTTGTTGCTAGAACTGCTCGAACTTCCGTATATGCCTCTTATATAGTGCCCATGTTTCCGTACCATACAATGGTGTTGGTAACACGATAGATTTATAAACACTCAGTTTGGTTTATAGCAGTAAGTGTTTATTTCTAAGTACTATCCCATTAAACTTGTTAATTGCTGCCGAAGCTGTGTGTATTCTGTTCTGAACTTCATTATCTAGGCACGTCTTGTCATTTACTCGGCTACCAAGGTAGTTGAAATTTTCCACAGATTCTATTTGTACGTCACCTATTTTTAGAACAACTTCACTCTGTACATTATTCGTGGAAAAATATTTTATTCGTGGAAAAATATTTTAAACAACAAAGCGTATAAATTTGAGGAAAAAATTTTTAACCTTATTTGTTTGGAATGCAGCATTGTACGGATGTGAAATATGGATGATTGGAAAGGCGGAGAAAAAAACATAGAAGCCTTCGAAATATGGTGCTATAGGAGAATGCTGAAAATAAGATTGACCGATAAATTAACAAATGAAGAGGTATTTGAAAAAATTGGCGAAGGAAGAACATTATGGAAAAAAATAATAAAACGAATATGTATATATATTTTTTTAATGCAATTTAATATACATGAATTTATAAAAAATAAAAAAAAAAAAAAATGTATATAGTCACGACGTTTGGCATCGAACAATATGACGATGAGATAATATATACATATATATATATGTGTGTGTGCGTGTGTATAGAGGGTACTTTTGTACCTCTCGGGAGCCGGAGCTCTAACCAGAACGGGGCGCATCCACAGATTGTGAATGGTGGAATGTCCTCTAGATATAGAGAGGTTAGCTGCGAATAAGTCCAGAATACTGAACTAGACCAATAAGCAGTCGCGGACAAAAAGCGGCTACTGGCGGAAAGTCTCATTTGTAGATGATTCCAGTAGTGACAGGACGTAAACGTCTTGCCCTGCTATTACCCTAATAGCAAAGGGTAGGACAGGCTCTTTAGCATTGGTATGTAACTGTCCTAGGAGAATGGATACTCGGAAAATAGACCACTCTCCAGTGTGCACCTTGAGCAAGTGCAGGTGAGTTCCCTTCTCACCTCCTTTCTTTCCTTTTCCTTTCCTTTTCCTATTCTCTCTCTACTTACCATTTTTTTCTGGACATTTCCTGAACTGACTTAAACTAGTCCAATTGTCCTGGTTTCATCCTTGCCATTGGGTCAACTGGTGTAGTTAAATAGACGACAATTTGCGCAGCTACAGTCTTTTCTTCCGTTATCTAATTTTTCTTCTGTTATCCAATATTAATTTTCTTCTGTCTTTTATTAAAACATTCTACGGCGATGGAATCGTGATGACGGGAGCAGATTTGGTTTTTACTCGAAGCTTTTAGCAATTGGTTCTGCACGGAAGACGGTATAACTTAGATGGTCGCTTTTCAAAAGGATGGGAAGATATTGAAGCTCGGTAGCAGGTTATACGACTAGTCAGTCCTATTTAGGATCCGATTTGCCCACCACAGTAGTAGAGGGGACTAGAAAAGGTGTCCTAAACATAGCTCTTCCCATGTGAACCTGGCTAGCGTACTGCAGCTGGCGGAACCTATACAATGCGGTAAGAAATATGGAACTATGAATCAATTTAAAATAAACACATGGAATATAGTTGAATGGAATGTTAGAACATTGCAGGGACAAATACGGAGATCAGCACTGATTACTCATGAATTGAAGAGATATAACATTGATATAGCAGCATTATCGGAAATAAGACTTCGAGGAGAAGGAATAATAAATGAATACAGGCTGCACTATACTGGAAAGGTGCTAAAGCGGTAGATGAACGACTAATTGGAGTAGATTTTGCAATTAATAATAGAGTAATTCCCTATATTATAGAGGAGCCATACGAATAAGTGATAGACTTATGGTAATGAAAATAACGTTTCTATCAAATTCTATTGTATCCATAATCAGTGCATATGAGCCAACATAAGGATAGGTTTTACTATGATTTACAGCTCTGGGAGGTGAAATCTGGAAACATAGATATTATGGAAAGATTTCAGAATCAAGCTCTAAGGCAAATAACATTAGCACACTGGTACGTCTCGAAAGTTTTGATACACCGAGGCTTTAAGTACTGTTCTCGAAGAGGTCGAGAAAATTGCCCGACGCTACTTAATAAGGTTGGAAAATCATCAAAATCCTTTCGCCATAAACTTGCTCGATAATTCGGAAGAGTTGCGGAGATTAGATCGTTTAACTATTTAAGAAAAATAAAGGGTGGCACTACTGAATTCCTTCCCTCCACATATGTCTTCTATCAAATATGAACTGCTTGATAGCCTCCAGATTAGTTACAGGTAGTGTAAATTAAAGAAAAAAATAGTAATAATTAATACACGTAATTATATATACTCGCGTAATTTAAAGAATTCGTGAACAGTACTCACTATTATGATTTATTCGATTTTCAGTGTGAAATGAGAATTTCTTTATTTCATTTTAATTTCAGGTACGCTGGCGTTTGTTGCCCGTATGAAGATTCGGAATAAAGTCGCTTATTGATTATATATCGTTATGAAGCGAAACAGCCGTGTTTAGATAAGTCTGACGAAAAATTTGGTTACTTCTATTAGTGTATATATATATATAAATTTAAGGAACACTTAATTACTTGCACACACACGTGGTCGGAGGTACTATGTTATTCATCCCCCCTTCCACTCTATTTTTTTAAGTACACTTGGTAAGGAACAATTACACACAACTGATGTAATACACACTAGTTCCTTGTTCTTTTATAAATATATTTCATAAATATATGTGCCCTATCCACTTGCTGGAATTGGGGGGACCAAATAATAGCCTTGTAATTTTGTAATTAATTTAATAGAAATATATTATTACGTCCGTGAAGTTCGGCGATAAGTCCTATACAATACGAGCGTTGTTATCGCGTTCAATTTATTTTTACCGCTTTTAATTTATCGTAATAATGAATGAGGCGTTTTTCGATAAGTTTAATGAATTATGTGCTGGTGTCGAAACGATTAAATCGACGTGCGATAGAACTAACAGTTTTTGATTAATGCATTTATTTTTTCTTAAGATATTAGTGAATACAGTCTACTATATGTTAATATTGGATGACCGCATCTCCTGTGCACCACCGTTAGGCTTAATCAGACAGACGCGGCTCCTTACAAAAGCATTCAGATTATAAGTAGACCAAAGTCTAAAGTTATTTATATATATACATTCATAATTTCATTCGTGCGGACTGTGTACTTTCCGATGAACCATTTATTCACACACGCATTCAACGAGTTTACTATACAATAATTACAATATTTATACATCTAGAAAAATATTCATAATGATATATTGTACATGATTCGCAATAAAAATTTACAAATATTTACGCATAATTTTCATATTTTGAATAAATGATCTAGAATTCACATGTGGTGTCATCGAGACGACATGGAATAAACACAAACAATCACACACACTTTTACACACGCGCGCGCATATACACACACGCGCACATATACATATAATTTTATACCAATATTGCACCACTGCGCGAAGCTATCAGTTATTTTTGAAATCTGGAATGTAATACTTGGAATGCGAAAATTTCGAAATTATTTGCTATGGACTCGTTTTTTAGAGTTAAAATTTGTTTCATCGAACTTCCTTTCCTTGTTATACAGCGGACAATCAAATAGTATGTGCCGCGCTGTTGGGCATTTATCATCGTTTTCTAGACCAAATCTATGAAGGTATTCGGCGAGTTTGCCGTGTCCCGTTAATAACTGCGATGTGTAAAAATTTGGCTTAAGGATTATCTTATGCCTTTCCCTTACGTCTCTTATCAAAGCGTAAGTTTAAATCTTGCTCCCATCTGTTTTGCCACGTTTCTAGAATATATATAAAGTAAATTTAAATTTAAGTAAGTGTATTCATTTTCATTATATTAATAATCAGACGGTTAGGAAATATCTAGATATAGGCAGCCTAAATGTAAGGACTTTAAGAAATAATGATAATTTATTAGAACTCGAAGAGGCATTTGATAAAAACGGATTAGACTTGTTGGGTATAGATTAGAAGACCGGGTGAGAAAATTCTTCAGTTAAAATCCCGGAAGTTACTATGCTGGAAAGGAAGTGAAAAAGGAAAGAGAGGCGTTGGTTTTTTAATAAGTAACAAATGGAGGATTAATTTACTGGAATTTGTAGGTTACACGGATAGACTAGCAGCTGTTAAGATTAGAATTAATAATATGCAAATATTAACAATAACACAGGTCTGCTTCCCAACGGCGGTTTCTGAGGAATGCGATGAAATTTATAGGTATATTAACGATATTTTAAGGGAACGTAATATTAATCATCAAATTATAATAATGGGAGATTTTAATAGCCAAATAGGGGAAAGCAGAACAGATGAAAACAAAGTAATGGGTCCGTATAATTACGGAAAGAGAAATAGAAGAGGCGAAATGTTAAAATAAATATAGATTATATAGTATTTATGTTTATGGCTAATAATAATAATAATAATAATAATAATTACATCCGTGAATTAGAATTTAATTTATTTCGTTTAGACGATTATCAACACATTCGTATATGCAGCGAGTATATTTGGGTAAATTGTTTTGTGTAAGTATGCGCTGAAATGTAACGACAACATATTAGAAAATTATAAGCGGGGAATGTGGTTCATTATGTGCTTATAATGATAAAATGACAACGGGATGAGAACACGGTCCCTTTATCCACCAACATGTTTGTGATAAAATGAGTAGAATTTCGGAGTTAAATGAAAGATAATTGAAAAATTACAAATATTATAAATACTTAAAGACATTTAAATATTAGTAACATTAAGCGGCAGTAAAGAAGATTAATACTAGCAAAAGTACGGCTTTGTCAGGTCTCGAAAACTACTTTAAATATTATTTTTTAATGTCGTTATATATTCGAGATGTACAATTTTAATTTTTTTAAAGCCTAAAATCCCTCTTACGAATTTTTTCTCATCTCCTACGTATTAACAATTAAAAGAGGGTTTTTTTAATATTACTTAGTCTATCGTAGGAAAATATTTTATTTAAAAAAAAAATAATAATAATAATTAAAACATAATAAAAATAATAATTAAAAAAATATATTTTATTTAATGCTAATCGTTCTAACCATAGGCGCCAAATTTAGGGACAGGGGGCAGTCGCCCCCTCAAAGTTATTATATCGGGTCCATGCGCCCTCAACGGTTATTAATTACAGGTTTTGACCCTTCAATGTTCATTATTCAAGAGTTATAACCCTTTCAGTACCATAAGTTATAACAAAAATATATAAAATGTTTTACAGATTTATGAATATTTCAGGTAATTTATATGTAAGATTTATTGTGTATGCTTGATAATGATGTAATTGTTGAAAAACTTTGTAATAAAAAACTTTTGTAGTGATTCAGTGATTCAACTGTGTTATGATTTTTGTCTTGTTTATAGTTTATAAAATCACTACTCTGTGGTATATCAATATTATATATATATATATATATATATATATATATATATATATATATATATATATATATATATGTGATTTTTATATGTAAGAAATCAATTTTATTAATGAGTTATATTTATGGAACTAAAAAAATATTCTTTTGCCCCCCACCAAAAAAAGACTTTTTCAAGTAGGCGCACCTGGTTCTAACGTTTTTACTCGTGCGAAAATGCGATAATAGCTGTTTCTACTTCTACTATATCTCTACAGCAGCTTCATCTAGCGTTAAATCTAGCGATTTACGAATCGTAATTGCCAAAGCTAATTGTAATCGGAATTGTTTCTAGTTACGCGTGATATCGAATCACAATCGCTCACGACGCATTAAACTTCTCTAAAAGTTTTGAGCAATTTTGTAGGTTGTAAGTAAAATTCGATACTTCAATCATTCTTTTCGATGAATTTTTTCCCAGTAACTATTCTATACTGGAATATAAACAATTTTAGCACAGTTTCTTAAGTAAGGTTTTACAGATGAAAATGAGTTCGATACTCAACACCAAACAACACGCGTATAACAACGTCAAATAAATAAATACCCGGGATGGATATATATATACATCGATATATTAGTTTGCGAATGTGTAGATGGCGTTAGTAGACAATGTAAACAATCATTGTTTCGTATTTATTTTTTATATGAATTTTTAGTTTGAAACATAATATACCGATGATAGGAAACACATCTAGACGCGATTTTAAAGCACACTATGTTAAATTTCATATAATATATATAAAAATACAATCTGAACCTACTAAATTAAATAAGCATCACATTTAACAAACTGTCAATCTAATGTGATGTAATCCTATTAGTCAACCGTATGGGTTTAAAGTCAGTGGCCCATTGATCTCATAACTTGAGATATTATATTCTTTTAAAGTTTCAAATATATAAGCTCAATTGGTTTTTTACAACTCGGGACAAAAATGTAAAATTGTCGCATATTATATATTAACTATACGGTAATTCATGATTTTCAATTATATATAACGAGAGATATGTGATTATTATAGGTTTTGAAAAATTAGCAAGTAGCCTAAATACATGGTAGTTATATATTAATAAAAACAAAGTTTATTTACACAATAAGAAAATGCGAGGTATCTAGGAGACCATGAAGTAAATGAGGCTGTTTCATGATTTGGATCGGTGTTTGTGAATTATATGGACTATAGTTAATCGCTAGTCTTAAACTTTTCAAGAATTGCCAATTCCGTGTACAACGGGAGATTCTTGGAACTGGTTTTTTGTTATTATTGAAGACGTAAAATGTTCAATATCGCAGAACTAATAAGACATCTTCAGTAATGTAACGTCGAAGTAAATACTAAATTGCACGGGGCGAGCGTAAATGTAACTATGTGTACGTTATCGCATTTTATTAAATTCGTAAAGTTACGATTATTACGAAATGGATGTATTTAATGTTGCATGGTTGCACAACCACCAGAAATATCCGAGCATAGAAATCTTATAAAAGTCATAATTATTTTATAGAGATGAAAAACGAAATAAGTAAATTTTAATTATATATATTTGCGATAGAATATATTATAAAAAGTTAAAAATCTTTTTTAAAAAAATGCTTCGAAATCCCTAGTTACAGCGATTGGCGGTTGCACGAGGTCATAAATCCGTATACAGCGTTCCGTAGAGAGTTCATCTTTATACCGCGTAGAAAAACAGAATCGTATAAAATATAATCGTATTACTGCGCCCCGCCGATTTCAACGGTATAGTTTCATTTATTTACTCGTAAATCAACCGGTTTCTCGTTGAATTTAAAACGAAGAACCAGATAACGATAACGCGCGAGATTAACCGGTTATCATCTGCGAATCGGATCTCCATTTCCGTTTATTATTATTTTAACGGGAACGTCGTCTAAAAGTGATACGTTCAGATAATAATGCGCTCGCTAATCGCTACGAGTACAATTTTTTTTGCACTATGGTTGTCGTTGTTCTTAATAATTTTCCAAAAACATTCGTCGAAGGCGACCGTAACGGACGAACTGTTACGACATGACCGACAAAAGATGGAAAGTTGTCGATCGCTACTTCGGAAGAGAGCTTTGCTACGACCTAAGGTAATTACGTTATTTCTTTGAACGTATTCAGAATACTTTTCCGATATGTTTGAGTTATAAACGTCATACATTTGAAAAAGCGACCGTACGCATGTTACAATTATCTAAATTAAGTTGAATTACGTACATACTTTTAAAAAACCAACCAGAATAACATAATATATAATTATGTATATTCCTCTCATCATGATATATATATATATATATATATATATATATATATATATATATTCCTTAACTTATGGCTCCCAAACTTGGTCGATGACGCAGACAGGAAAAATATTCTCAGAACCTGCCAAACCAATTTAGAAAGATCAATATTACAAATTAAGAAACTAGTAACGGAATGGTTTCTGGTGTACCGCAAGAGAAAAAAGTGGCGACCGTTTACACGTTGGGATGACGACTTCAAAAAATTCCTGGGATCCAAAAGTGTAAAACGCGACTGGGAAAAATTGAGAGAGACCTTCGCTCGAAAGGGCCTAGTATGATTACATCAGAAATTAATTTTAGAAATTGATTTTAGCTGTAACAGATATTTATAAATTATTAATTTAGTTATGCTAAATAAAGATTATTATAATTATTATTATTATTTATATATATATGTTAAAATATATATGTCGTGATCATTATCATCATTAACATCGAGTATGTGACAATTTAAAATGCGCATAATTAATATCAGCATTCGTTTCAAATGTAAGCACTGTAAAAATTGTAAACGTAGTGACGACATCGAAATATTTTTAACTGGCTAGTAACTTTATAGTAATAAATTAAACGCGCTGATAAGGCATTTCGATTGACTTAATAATATTACATAAATACGACGCAATAAGCTCTAACTTATCAAACATATCGACTCATTGATAGTAGGATCAGCAATCGGTGGTAGAAAAAAAGATAAAATTTACTTGGTTACATGTTTGCTCGCTTTCTATTATTACTGTCAAAGGTAACGGACTGCAAGCTATACCTAGGAATGCACATAGATAAAGGGCTAACTTGGTAAAGACATATTAACATAAAGCGAAAGCAATCGGACATTCAATTTCGTAAATACCACTGGCTTATTGGAAGAAAATCATCATTATCCGTACAAAATAAATTGCTTTTGTTTTTTACTCGTCACAACTGACCAACTTTAGAGGTCATTTAGTGATTAAATTAATGAGATAAGCGATGTTTCGAGGAACGGCAGTACTCGGAAGTATTCCTTCTGAACGTATAAGATAAAGTCTAAAAGCCTATTTCGCCACAGATTCCGTATTTCACCAGAATCATTTAGCAAATCAGTATGGATTCGTGTGAACGCTAATTCGTACGACATGTTTGTTTGCTTGTCTGTTTATTTCATCCTCCGCAAACATAACATTAAGTCGTTATGAAGGGTAAAGTTTGAGACGTACCAGGGAGCTGCAGTAATAGTTCTTAATACCTCATTTTGATATCGCTGTATTTTCTGCGAGTTAGATAATTTTGGGCAACCCCATAGTTGTATTCCATACACCCAGATCGGTCTTAAGAGGTTTTTTTATATAGTAGAGTTTTATTTTCCAACGATAACCCTGATTTATTAGTTAGCATCCATGACATAGTTCTGGTTTTAAGCCTCAAATTAACGATTTTTTTTTGAACGTGGGTCAGCCTAGTGTCCAAATGCATGCCCAAATATTATACACTATTGGTATTAGGAATGACAACATTGTTTATTTTGATTGGCAGGCGTTCAATCTTTCGATTTGCGAATTTCATTGACTACTACGCGCCTTTATCCAATCCTCTACGTGCCCGAGTGACTCCCGCAGTTTTTCTATGGCTGTGTTTTCACACTTATCCGCAGTTAGGATTGCAATCGTAAGGAGTGAAAATCAATTACAAAGCAACTAACAGAAGGCCATAAATACGTCAAAAATAAGAAGAGCTAAGCAACGAATGAGGACAACAACAACGAGTGACAAGAATTTAAGTGCAGCCACTGCAATTTTATATTTGCCCACAGAATAGGCTTGATAACGCATAGCAGGTATAATCACAAAGGTGGAATCTGAGACAACAGCGGATTGAATACTCGTTAATCGAGTTCACACAGAATACGAAGAATATCTATATGTACATATATATATATATATATATATATATATATATATATATATATATATATATATATATATATATATATATACAGTCGAAGCCACTTATAAGGGACACATCGGGCGGAAGTCATTTGTCCCTTATAACCGGCTGTCACTTTAAGCGAATTTTTAAAAATCTCTTATTGAAGCGAGTGGGTGTTAGAATATATACAATTTAGTAAACAATTAACATACTTATAACGTTATTAATGCGTAATATTTATTTATATGGAAATTAAGAGAAAAATACAGGAGGCATACATAACGTAAAAGAACCTGACCTGATATTTGTAAAAATAGTTCATTTACTGTAAAAATGCGCTATAGTTAATGTAAATTCTTCATCTGCTGCGTTTAAACAAAATCTGCACAGTTATCTAATGATGCCGTAGGAGCACCTTCATTATTCTGTTGCATAAAATAGCGCCGGAGCTTATCAATACATTTTTTCGCCTCTGCAGTAGACACAGGAGGCAAGGAAATGTCATCCGTGTCAACATCACTTTCTGATTCTTGTATTTGAGTCTTCATTGTGATATTTTCCATAATTTCGTTATCCAAGTCTTCAAAATTATTGTCACAGCATGGCAGATTGGCGTCAATATCAGGAAATTGTTCATAGTTGGTCACACGTACTAATTCATTCGGTGTTTCATTACTTTCCATTTCAACAATTTCAAAATCGGGCTCCTTGAAACTACAATGAGCAAAGCAGTTCTGAATTGTCATAAAAGTGACTTTTCTCCAGCTATCAACAACAAATTGTATAGCCTGCAGTATTGTTATTGTGGAACTGATATCTTTTGCCATTGTAGAAACTGTTACCCGGTTGTCTTCAATAGCTTCTAAGATATGCTGCATCAACATCTCCCTATATTGCACTTTTAAATTTTTTATATCAAGTGGCTGAATTAGTGAAGTAGTGTTTGGAGGTAAGAATTCAGTTTGACTTTTCTTCAGTTTAACGATAGTGTGGTGCGAAGTTGCATTGTCGATAAGGAGTAAAATTTTTCTAGAATCTCTCTGTAATTCTATATCCCAGTTTTCTAACCATTTTGAAAAAATAGTAGCAGTCATCCATGTATGTTTATTTGCGCAATATGTTACTGGCACATTACTTAGATTAATATTTTTAAAGCAACGTGGCTTTTTAGTTTTACCAATAACTAAAAGTTTTTTTTTTGTTGCGTTGCAACAACATAGCACAGTGATACAATTAATAGCTTTTTTCGAACCAATAATTTGTTCGTGTTTGTATACTAATGATCCATCTGGAGTGGCTCCATAAAATAAACCAGTTTCATTCGCATTATAAATGTCATTCAGGCTGTAAACTTTGAAGGAATTTGGAAATTTTGCTTGAACTCCATTGTTCAGCTCCTGGCAAATCAGCGCTTGCCTTTTCTCTATGAGTTTTTTTTTTTGAATTTGATATCGTGTCTCCCTTTCCACCGAGCGAGCCAACCATCCGTAGCTGCAAAGTCTTCATAACCCATTTTTTTCGCAAACTCTTCAAATTTTAATTTCAACATTGGCCCACTGACATGAATACCTCATTGTGTTACTGTGCTAAACCATAAATTAAGAGCTTCATCAACCTTTGGGTTTTACCCTTCTCTTTTCCGTTTCCTTTCCACCACCTGACTGCCCTTTTCAGTACTATTCCATTATTTATGTAAGTTCTGTTCATCTGTTTTTAAACGGGAGATAGTGTTTTTGGAGACGCCCATGATTTTTGCTAACTCCCGAATAGGCATATTGGGAGGTTGAATTTTGATTTTGTCTAAAATAGAAATGTTTTTCTTTAATGATAAACATTTACGCGACATTTTATTCATACAAAAAATTCACCAGTACTAAAAAAAGAAAAGAAAATTTTTGTAAGAAAAAAAACCGCACGATGCACTACAGTTTTTGCAGAACTAAACTAAGAACATAATGAGCTATCGGAGAGAGCATAATTAATAAACGAACAGAGCAAAAAACAGTATAGCGTCAATGAGAGAATGTCAACACAAGGACATCTCAAACAAAACGAAGAAAAAACAAAAATGTTCACATAAACAAAAAACAAATTGTAAAATTGGCTAAAATATTTTCGTCATTTTTATTAAATTTTTGTTTATGTAAACATTTTCGTTTTACGACCGGAAGTGTCATTTTATAACTCCTTGGCTCGCATATCGCCCGTCTCACTATTTATTGCCTTGAAAGTCTATTAATCTTTGTCCCTTATAACCGACTCGTTGTCCCACTAAAGCGAACTAAAACAACCTTCATTTCATACGTTTGTTTCGGGGTTTTGCTGATTGTCCCTTATAAGCGGCTGTCCCTCTTATCCGGCGTCCCTTAAAATCGGCTTTGACTGTATATATATATATATATATATATATATATATATATATATATATATATATATATGAGTGTGCGATGGGAGAGACATAGTATATTTACAGTTACGTATAGAACATATAATTTTTTTTTAATATTTAATCACACCAGCACCTACCACTATTCATACAATTACTCGGTATTTGCACATAATTATTGAAGTTTTCAGACTATAATTGTCCACAATAAAAATAATATAATAAAAATAATTTAGTTTTTATCCTGATAACGTAATGCTTTGTCGTATTAGGACATGGCATTAAAATCGCATTTTCCAGACAGACATATTTATAAAAAATCAATTGAAAATTAATTAAATCACTAATATTTATTTTCTTAAAGAAAACACAAAGCTTTTCGGCATTTACGCCATTATCAAGTGAAACATTTTAAAACATCATAATTTTAAAAATATAAATTAAATATAATTACTTAAAAATATAACTTTTACAGAATCCGGAAAATAGTATTGAAGAAAAAATTAATATAAAAAAACAAAATTAATAAACAAGTATATTGATATTAAATTTCAACAAATCAAAAAAAAATAGACAGAACAGAAGCAGACAGCATTTTTGGATCATATTTTCATAATCGCCATCACATATTTTTAAGTAATTATATTTAATTTATATTTTTAAAATTATGATGTTTTAAAATGTTTCACTTGATAATGGCGTAAATGCCGAAAAGCTTTGTGTTTTCTTTAAGAAAATAAATATTAGTGATTTAACTAATTTTCAATTGATTTTTTATAATATAAAAAAATCACTACATTCCACATTATATAAAAAATTAAGACATATTTATACTTAGTATTTAATTCATTTCGTTTCAGCCGACGTTCATTCCAAAACCCGATATACAAAGTTACACGGTACAGACGAATATCAAATATCGCTACGCCACTACGGTCATCCATAGCAGAGTAGCGAATCCGGCTGACATTTCGCAAGAGATTAATTTCGGCGTCACAATACCAGAACAGGCATTTATTTCTCAATTTTTAATGTAACTATTTACAAGCAAGTTTCATTGCTCCTACTAATACTTTTTCTTTATACTTTAACGATTTTTCGAATTATTTCTCTTATTTTTTCCAGAAAACGAAAAAATTAACAACGAAATAAAATTAATTAAAGACTACACAGTCGATCATGTAGAACGTAGCAACTTCATTTCGAGTTGTATTATTATTATTATTATTTTTATTTTTATTTTTACTGTCTGTCCCGGTGGTGTAGTTGCTAGAGTACTCGAATGTCAACACGATTTTCCGGGGTTCAAAACCAACACGCGACATAGAAAGTTTTCATCATTATTTAATACTTACCGTTAATTATGTTAGATCGCCCGCTTTTTATCGTTCGGTTTTATATAAACCTGATTAATTCTTATCAGTTGCTTTACTATCGTTCGTAGTTGTGTACGTTACCTCTCCAATTCGTATTAGTGACTGTCTATAAACCTGATCAATTATACCGATCATATCGATTACTTTACTACCGCTTGTAATTGTCTGTCTATTATTGGTGGATAAAGCGAGCTCATGCTCCGCCGCCACAACGACGTCAAAACATTGACAGTGGGCAACTTTCAACCAGCGTTCAATGCCGTTATCGGTGAGTCGTTTCCTTATTTATCTAAACAATTCGCCGACGAATATTACCGATACTAACATTACTAATAATATAAGTAAATATTCAAATGTTTATGAAGGTGAAAGTAGTTCCGTAATCGATCAGTGTAATAATTTTATTTATTCGTATATATACAACAGGGTAATCAAAATGTGTCTACCCCTGCCTCATCTATTCTTCAAATACAATCTTACAGTATTACTCCGTGCGGTCAATTACAACCGATTTATCCAGTACAGTTTATTCAACAACCGCATTCGCAAAAAGAACAAATGCAGCAACAACAAATCGTATAACAACGACTACTACTTACACACTCGGCGGAAAATTTTGCTACTATCAACACAAATAGTGAAGTACCCATGGATAACGATGTGATCATCTGAATCACGGGTGGCAAAACAGGGCAACAAAACTTTGATCAAAAGTACAATAAATTACACTGATGGCAAAAAGTGAAATACACAAATACACAAACAAGGATTTTGATCAGCATGTCGAATCATGCTTATTATCTAAATGGAAACAACAGTGGCAGCAAACATTAATAGACGATTTACGCAGAATTAGAATGGATACACGACATTCTGGTCCACACACCATCCTTGCTGACACGTAAAGAAGGAACTCGGATATGCACTTCTAACACACGGTCATCTGATTAAGGAAGGAAAATGCTCCACGCTGTTCTTTTAACGGTGTAAGCCAATAACCGTTGAGCACCTATATCAACCGACGCGACAAGTTCCAGTTTCCACAGAGCGTTAAAAAAAAATAAAGCACAGACAATGTCGGTTCCGTGTTAGGATACTTATACAAAACTGGCATATTAAATACACTTCTGAACCGTTACTCCGACCTTGTATATACCGCACGTTAAAGGAGTCAAGTCGAGATATTTCACGGTCCAATCGGAAAATGTATAATTTCGTTAGTATTCAGATTTCCTGTACCATACTGCGGACATCGGAAGTTAAAAAGTTAATAAAATTTAAATTCGACCAAAAATCGTCATTTTTAATTTTATAATTAAAACAGCCTATCGGAAGATCAAGAGACTCAAATGAAAATTTATCGTTTCGCAATTTTAATACAAATTCAAACGAAATACGCGGAAATTTGATACAATTTAAATTTTTCTCTCGACAGTATTTTCGCTGTATGAATTTTTAAATTTGCATATTGAAATTTGTTTTTTTAAATTAATTCCAAAAAGGGGTTATCCCGATACCATGTAGACGCGTATTCCGCGCTTTTCCGAGATAGAAATTATAATGCAAAATTTTTACACAAGACTACGGGTGTATATGTGTTTGCTTTTAATTTAGATATAAATTATTCTATCCTACTTACCGTCCATTATGATATAATGGTACCGTGTTATCTTCGCATCTCATCAGCATCGTCGTTAGTACAGTCCCAAGACTGGTCTATGATAGTAAGCTTCCATCTTTCCCGGTTTTGCGCAGCCCTTTTCAATTCAGCCTAGTTCTTTAATCTTTTAACAGGGTTGTTATAAATGTGTTTCTCAGTCTTGCACGGGTTTTCTTATCACCGATTTTTTCCTTGGAAAATATTTCGAAGTAACCCACCAACCATGCCGGAGTAAATGTGACCAATCTAAGGTTTTACTTATCCGATTTTAATAACGACCTCTTCTTTTTAATTTATCGTACTACCTGTTCATTTTGAATTCTTTCTACACGACGTTCAATTTTCCTCCAAAAATCTCGAACCCTTGTAACGTATTCGTATTCACTTTATTCGATAGGTTTCAAAATAGTTGTTCTTACGATGTCGATCCATATACCTTTAAAATCATTAGTTACGTACGTTCATCGCACATTCGTCCAAAACTCGTTACGATTACCGGGCAATCTCATCTTTAGAAATAGGCGAATTCATTTCTTATTTCACCTTCAACAGTTATACCGCCTATTTAATATACCCTCTGATGTTTGTATTTATGCAGCATGCGAAATTGATTAATGCAAAATATTTTATATACACGAACGTCGAACCGGTGTAGATCCACTATCTCGTCTATTTCAGATATTTTATTTTTATTTTATTCTCATATTTTTAAAAGCGACCCGGTAACTAAAAAATAGTTACTCTACATCTTTCGTCTAAATCAATTTTAATTTCCACGTGTTCGTGTCTTTTAAACCGGTTATGGATGACTTGTAATTCCACCTAAAAGATTCCATTTGAGTTTATATTTTATATATTTAAAACAATACGCGTTTATCTATCCTCTTCGATGAACATTATCCTTCATATTTATAAATATTGCGAATGAAGCGTTCTTTTATTTATTTATTTATTTATTTATTATTTTCGACTTATATGGATATAATTAACGTTATATTACTTTTACGATTATTTCAGGGTGATAAAGGATAAAGTATACAAGGCTGACGTTAAAGAAAAAGACGAAGCGAAAGAAGTCTACGCCGAAGCTAAAGAATCGGGTCAAACAGCCGGTCAAGTTAAATTAAGGTATTCGTTAAATTGCTGTTATTATTAATCAAATTTCGAATCGAGAGCTAAAAATATCTGCTGGGTCATTTCCGTTTCCTTTAAAAACCTATAACGAGAAATAAGTTGATTAAAAAGTCCCGCGTAACGACCAATTCTGCTTCTAAAAATAGAAAATACGCCGAGTCAATAAATTACCCTCGTAATTATGTGTATAGTGTTAACTGAAGTGGACGATAAGAAAGCCGAACCGAACAATCAACAGAACCTGAAAATATGTAATCGAAGTGAACTCGAAACGCCGATAGTGGTCGATTCGACAATTTATACCACTCGAGCGCAAACGATACAAAAACTAATAACGGGCAATTTAAATTACGTATAAAAATCGGTCGATGTAGCCGCTTCAGTGAGATATGCGTTTATGAAATAATTACATCGTTTATGAAATAACGTCAACAACTTTAACTGTCATTATGTAAAAGTTATCCTGTTTCTGATGTTGGTCAAATTCTCAAATTTTAAAAGTATTCATAATGTCTCTCTCTCGCTCCCCTGGGTTTATTATTTGTATTATAGAAAAAAAAAAAGGAAATAGCATTTCGAACTCAATTTTTCACCGTAATATTGGGGAATTTTTAAAAATGTAACGAGACGTTCAATTGCTTCCACCGCTATAATTAATCACATTCGCGATCGCGTATGTGAAGAGTGCTGCGCATATTTATGTGTGTGCATATGTATATGAGCGTATGCATATGTTTGATTATTTTTTGTATATAATTGTACAGTTATGTTTTTTCTAAGAAATGTAAAAAATTCATAAACGTCATTATTGAGGAAGACACAATAAGCTAAAATTCAATGTTCTCATAATATATATATATATACATCTTCTTTTTATGTGGTAGTAATTCCTCAAAAGAATGTCCTGACCATTACACTACAGCCTCTTCAATTTCTTTCCGTGCAATTTGATTTCCCTTCAAGTGTTCCCGATGGTGTCTGTCCATATGATATTTACCCTGCCACGTGGACGAGTCCCCTACATTTTTCCATCAATTATTTCTGGCAGCATCGAATTTTCGAAAGAAACGAAACATCCTTAAATATCACTAGACAGCCTAACTTTTATATAGAATAGAGACGTTCGTTCGCTTCACAGTCCAGAGTTTTCGCAACATAAATACCCACATTTAAATTCGTTTCTTGTCATTCGCTTTCACCTTCCAAGTCTCTGACGCGTATATAAATAAACTAAACAACGTACTAACTTCTTCACCGCGTTTGTGACGCGCCATATTCTATTTAATCTACTCATGGCGTTCCGTGCCAGCTACTTCCATCGTTTTACGTCACTTGTTGAACAACCGCTATCTTCAATAAGCGAACCCAGATGTATATGTATATACCTGTGTTCCGCTTCAGACCCATTAATTTGTTTTCCTGTTCCGGCATTAAGTTACTGCGATCTACCACCATCAATTTCGTTTCATTCTTATTTATTTCCAGTCCATGTTCAATTCTCATCTTATGTAGTCGGTTCAATAATATTTCCATATATTTTATACAGGTATCAGCGTAGTATCGTCTGCAAAGCGTAAATTACTAATAGTTCTTCCGCCCGTAAACTTTATTTTATAACGCCTGCAAAAAATCATTTATGCAATGGAGCGCGTACAAAAGAACTAATATCTCTGTGGTCAATTTTGATGAAATTGTTCTAAATACCGTATACAAATGTACACGCTGACGCCTCGAGATTTACAAATAAAAACCACTTTCGGTTACCTTGTAAATAACGAATACGTTTTTGATCTTTACACAGGCAAAATTATAAAGTCTCAAAATACGTAATCATCCAAAGAAATAGCTAATATCCACGTATTCAACCGAGCTACAAACACCGAAACCCGATTATTATAAAATATATAATATTATCTAACTTCAACGGGCAACCAGCTGTTATTTACATGGATTCCAGTTCAGTCTGAAATTGCAAAAAACCAAGCTATAAATAAAGCGGTTAGAAAATATAGAAAACATTTAAATTAAACCTGTACACATGTCGGATTTACCCCCGTTCATATCGCAAAAAAAAAAATACTAATACAAGGGGACAATGCGGAACTTGGAACACTAGATAACATCGGAACAAAAAAATTAGACGAGAAGAAGCAACACTAGTTAGGCGTAGGACACACGGAGCTTAACGTCGCATAAATGAAGACACTTCGTCGAACTGTTTAGGATACAATACTCGATTAACGATAAAACATATTTATTTACAAACTTATAAATAACACAATACAACCACTATTACAAGATAATCTGCAAAATAATTGAAAATCTTCTAAAATTACCGGAGGCGTCATTTATAACGGCGGACGAATTCACAGACGCTCGTGATCTGTGAAATTGAAAATAACATATTAAAAAAACAAATTATGAAAAAATGAAAATTCTACAGAACAAAAAAAGACAATAAATTTTTTTCGCGAGAAACTAGTTGACCTTTAAACCAAACGAACCGGTCTCCGTAATTAAAATTTATACGAACGACTATTTCCGTAAAACAAGACAAGTCCTGTTTATAAGTTTATTTTTTCACTAACGTGATAATAAAATAGAAATAGCGTAATAAAAAACTAAATATGATTTTAATTCGATTAAATTACTGTTTATTTTTTAGTTCGTAACCAATGTAGGAGAGCGATTCTTAGTCGGGGACGTCACATTGTAAATTATAGCTAATTCGAAAATATTATTTATTAACCTTCGACTGACTAAAACTAGAATTTAATTTTTCTGAGAAACAAAGTAAAACATACAACCTCATCTTGGATTATAACTAAGGAAAAAATGTATATTCGCGTTATATATGAATTATAACTAAAAAAAATGCGCATGCGGATATATATATCTTCTTCTCCTATTATGACTTTATCAACGGCATAATTGATGTGTTCAATTATTTTACCGTTTATTTTGAGTCCTATATGATCTATATTGGCATTCTTCATTACCTCTTCTATATTATTGAACAATCGAAGAGACACAGGACATCCTTGCCGAAATGCCTTCATTATTCTACATCGTTTTCCGTAGTATTTGCCATTTATTTTCACATATGCCGTACCGTTTTTAATATAATGTCTTCAACAGTCGTAATTGGTAGGTAACACTTTCGTGATGTTCAGTTCGATCCCTTTAAACTACCAGAAAAACTCCATAACTCGCTGGTATCATTTATTATTATTTGTTCAAGGTATGTTTTCCTGAATCATTCCATTTTGTCTTCCGAATAAATATCGATAAAAATCCCAAAGAGTAATTTTTACCAATAAAAAAAAAAAATTATACCTAAAGGCATTACCATCACAATCGAAAAGCAGTGAGACGGTACAAAATACCTTAGCATACATCTAGATCGCAATGGAAAAAGCATATTCAAACTAAAAGCAACGAATTAAATTTAAATGTTCGCCAAATGTACCACCGGTTAAATAGGTTTTCCAATGATTTGATTTGATGATTCATTTGAGTCACTGAACCTACTGGAACCTATCGTAACTTCCGAATCCTTTGAAATAAATATTGATTCAGAAATAATGCAACAAATACAACACAATATACACCCACTAAAAACATCAAACAACTTGCTCTACAATGATTACAAGCATATTTAAACTGCATAGTGGTTTGCACTGGTGACGTAAAAACAAGTAGAACGATGCCTTCACCGACTGGTTGTTCATATCAACTTCTTGAATTTATCACGTCCTTATACCGCACCGAATTCTAGCTAGTCTATTCCATCAGATCATCCGTGTTACATCACACTCACAATTGTTATCTGCCGCTGAACCACATTTTACTAAATTAGTACTTGTATTCGGGTCACGTTTTCTAGCAGACATGATTTAGTTTTTCCTGTATTTACATCATCGTCACTGTTATTTGTTCCCGCTATCTTTCAACCTGAACACATTGAAAAAGAATTCCAAAGTGCTTGATCCGTCTTGACGTTATCGACATCTGAAGCTTTGCAATTTTTGAGTGCTTTAATTGATGGGTCTAGTTCTTTCATTGTAAACCGGTCTAAGTTATTTTTCTCAGTATTTTCATTGGGACCTTTTTTTTTTTTTATCTTCCGTTTTCCACAAGCTGACTCGCGACTTAGTATTTTGTATGTTTCCAACCTCCTTGTTTCTCACAGTTAAATCTTTTTAAAAGAGCCACGATTTTCTGCTGTTCCTAGATATGTCAGTTTCTTCAAGCAAAACTGTCCATCTACATTATCTTTGCTCTCCTATCATCTCTAACATGTTACTTTCGAGTTTGGTTGTCATTGCTGCAAATGAATCTTCATAGCTATCTTGATACTATTTCATAGGGGATTTTGACGAAGAATTGAAATCGGCTATGTACCACAGCATCCTCTTGGAATCGTTTATATGGATATTTGTGAAATCAACTCCATAAATTCGTCATAATATTTCAGTGTGGGTAGTATCTTCTGGGTAACTTTTTCGAGCTTAGCTTCAAACTCATTATAGTTTGTTTTTGGATGTTAAACTCCTCCTGAAAAGTGTAATTAATAATCTAACAGCTACGCGTGTTGTAAGTTTTAATGGTCTATGCCGCGTTTTAGGTATAGGAGGTATAACTTCGTTGATATAATGCAAATATTAGATCGGCATTGTATCGCTGCTTCTATCTTCCACTATGGAAAGAGGAGATTTTGAGTCATGTATTTTAGAATGTCTATATACTGCGCTCAAATCTTGGAATTTTGTTCCATCTGTGTTGTTTTCCGAGTATCCTCGTGCTATGCTGTGAATATTAAAATCCACGAAAATGAAACTTGCTTCGCAAAAAAAATTGACGATTTGTGAAAAACAAAGTCCATCACCCACCACCTGAGTTTTGTATAGGGAGATTTTCGTGCATTTGACAAGTTCAACATCTTCTCTACCTTCGATACATACCGTTCTAATCGTTATTTCCGGTTTAATAAATATTACACTGTCATATATTTCGTATGATCTAACGGTCGCCAATCGCGTCCCATCTAATTTTGGTGGCTTGCGTACACTGTGGTGAGTTTCCAGTATGCAGAATACGTCGTACGTACCTGATGTTTTTGCATAATTTTTCTAATAGCCGGCAGTCTTTCTATATATTATCAGTGAGGGCCCTTCCGGGTATATGGTTGTCTCTTCGATTGTAGCTCGGGAATGGCAGACATTTACTGATAAAAAATAACATTCACTTGAAAATCGCGCAAACCGCTAATATTCATTCTTGCCCGCATTGTTACCAAGCGCACTACGTGGCGATTTCTGGCAGACGCCCACTTGATGCTAATGTACCCAAATTTCAGTTCAGCCAGTTGCGGTTTCTGAAAAGCTGGATCTGTCGATATCAATATAAGCTGTATAAAATCCGCTGAAAGTCCAGAGAAAAACTTCGAGCTATGCGTATATAATTTTCATAGTATTTGTAGTATGCACGTGTGTTACTCCACTCGAGAAGAATAATAAATTGTTTCTAAATTATTTTTATGTACCAGGCTTACGATAATTACATTTGATAGTATTAACCGTTCGCTCGTCGTAAATAATGTTTCGACTGTCAGTATTTACAATTAGCATTTGGTAAGTTAAATCGTATTCATGGCTATTAATAAGTAATAATTAATAATCGTCTGTTCGTTTCAGCGATAGAGATTCTAATCGATTCGCCGTCTCTATTAACGTAGAAGCGAAAGGCAACGTAGCTTTTAACTTAACCTACGAACAACTTCTTCAAAGAACATCGGGAGTCTACGAAAATCACGTCCACATTAATCCTGGACAGGTACGAACTACTGATATAACGACGTATTTATAGATCGGATAACGCGTCGGTCGGTCGATCAGGAAAATTAGTGAAAAGGTGGTAGCAACAACAGGTTTTGCGCATTATCGATTTAGTGAAACTTCTATTGGCGCGTTGTATATAGGTAGTTCACCTGTAAAATGAGCGAACGGGGCAAGGCAATTAGACAGCGAAGATTTGAACGAAATAACGAATAGCCGTGATACAAACTCGCAAACAAATTTTTATGCGTATATATATATATATATATTCTTGCGCATGCGCGCATGGCTATATGTTATTTCGTTCTGTATGCGTGACAAGATTTGAGAACGAAAATATTTTAGTCATCGTCAAGTTAATAATAGCGGATAGTGCGCGCTCCTTTTGTCTGTAAAATTTGCATAATATCGTGAATTGATTAAATAAGTGTCTTTTTTGGAAACCGTCCTTATTATTTATTTATTTACAATAATTGGGCTTAAGTCTAATAACCAAAATTACCCATTGTGTGCACTGTTAAAAATGCAAAAAATAAAAGAAAAAATAGAAAAAACGACTTAAAGACTAATTTTAAAAATAAAGACGTGTGTGGCCAGAGCCGTGAGGATATTGTTGTTATTCAGGGCCAATAAGTAAGCCACCGAGTAGGGTGGGTAAATATTTAATTGTAAAATTTTTTTGATAACGGTATCTCTGGTATACAAATCACAAGCAAAAGTCAGATGATTAGCATCGGCTATATTTACCGCGTGCACGGGGAAGTATAAAGATGGAGTAAGATTGATAGAGTACAAATGGTTAGTCAATTGTGGTTGGAACGAAGTCTGACCAGGATTGAAAAGAAAAGTCGAGCTGAGAGTTTTTTAGGAGGCGTAAGAGCGAGAATGGATGTGTGAAGGGAGGTTAGGTTGGATGGATCTTTAAAAGTTAAACCGTCTTTTACAAAACATAGACTTCCATCGATGAAGAAGGTCTGCTCGAGCGGATGCTACTAAACAGGAGGAGGAACCCTCGGAATGGGAAACCGTCTTTAAGCGTCACTTCTTTCCTGCGTCACGAGGCGCCTGAATTTTCTTATACAAAATGATATATTAACGAAAATCTCTAAACACGACGAAAACTAAAATAGATCATTTTTAGCGCGTTATATAAGTATTTCAAGTCGATCAAATGTTCCCGACTATGAAAGAAACAAAGTTTTTATATACCATGTAGGGAACACTCTTAGGACCATAAAAATTACAATGAAGAGAAACGACGATGAAGGCGAAGATAACGAGGAGAATATGGCTATCACGAGTCGCACTTGGAAAAACTATACGTAATATTCCGCAATACTGAAGAAAAGCAAATTGTACAACCATACGCTTTGGAAAGACCAATGACCGATATAAAAAAAGATAAGATGGACACAAACTGCCCACGAAAGAGCAATACCTAAAATATAAGTATATCCGATCGAAAAAGCGGAACAAACACGGTTGGAGGATGCAGTAACGCATGACCAGATTAAAATTCAGATTGTCTGATCATGTGACCCGATAAAACGACAACAGGTGGTTGAAACGGGTCTTACAATGATATATATATATATATATATGCTTTATTGATTAATAGAAAGTTACACCGACAAAATTACGTTGATGATTGTGATAATTTTGATCGCATTTTATAAAAGACATTCAAATAATACACTACTTCATGCTCAATTGAGGGAACTATATTTCGCAATTACTTGAACATTTTTCAGTTAATCCCATATCATATGTTCGACCAATAATAAAACGATGCGACCTCGTACTCAAAATTGAACATCCTGGACACGTATTTCACAACTGTTGCTGCTCTATCTGAAGGTAATTACAGGGTTCTGTAACAGCGAGATCTAAAAGTACCACCTTGTAGTAGAACCTTCGCTCATTTTACGTGAATATCTTCAACGTCGTTTGAAAGCACATAAATAGATGATTTCCTAAATACAGACACGGAGTCGGTTTCCTAATAACTGATTCAGCTGTTCGAAATGAAAATAGAATCATTTTCGTTTCTGAGTAACAAGTTCGGTCAAAAATTATATTTGTGTTTACTTGTGTATATATATATATGTGTGTGTGTGTAATATTGCAATAGCAAAACAATCGTTCATAATATACAGACAGTACTGACAGATCGAAAGGGAAGACCGACCAACAAAGTCAAAGTATGTCAATAATGTCGGTTATAAAATGCGCATCAAGGAGACTCTAAATGCATAGTTCATTTAAACAGCTTTGAAATGCGAACATTACGACGAATGTCGCGAATACCATGGACGGCGAAAATAATGAATATGGAAATAATATGGAAATACTCCAGAAAAGTGAAATCAAGAAAATGACGATGATAAATGTTATACTGAGCAGTAAAGAAATGCAGGACATAACAACTGGGAACGTGGAATATTGTTGATTTCAATGGAAGTCAAAATTGAAGGAAAATCACCAGGGAACGAAGAAGAATGGAAATGATAACAACGGGGTTCAGGAAACGACTTCTGTATGAAATAACGGACGCAGACAGAGAAAGAGAAATATGATTTGATCACGTGCACCTGTACTCAAAAATTAACATGAAATACAAATGAGGGGGTGGTACGATAATCTAGTAAACAGGAAAATGAAATATAATAGTGTTTTGAAGACGTTGAAAGAAGCAATTTTATATATATATATATATATATATAACATTAACATATGTATATAAAATTTATATATATATACATATATAATTTTTCAAAATGAACGTGTTGCAATTTAATTTTACGTTCATAATTTTGTTTTGATGTTTATTCCTTCTCTATCTGTTTGAACGTAATGCAGGTAATAGACTTGTTAGACGTTACCGTAAACATCCAAGAGTCCTCTTCGCTGACAACATTAAACGTGTTGAATTATAACGGAGATAGCGCTGAAAGTTATACATTAGTCGGTACGTATCATTTTATATAAATATCGACACTAATCTTCAGCCACTGGTTATTTGATATATATATATATATAATATATATATAGATTTTTTTAACTTTTTGGGAAAACATCTAGAGATGGAGCCAATGAAAAATGAACCCTAGTGAAAACGACAAAAACTAAAAAGGAACGAAAGTACCTCATTTACGTGGCACTCGTTACTGACGATCCCGTATTTAAAATGTTTATAACGAAAATTATAGAAATAAATGTTACATTATTTGTCTAACAAATACCCTTGTGACGATAGTATGAAGGATGATGTATCTTATAATCGCTGTAAGGATTATTCAAATACTATCTATTAAACCCTGCCTTATGTATACAAAAGTATTGTTGTAAACTCGCTTTAAATTCTGTATGTGAGCAAAATGTTTTTCTGACATTTAACAGGGTCAGTTACGGAAATGATACAAAATTCTAACAAAGATAAATCTAATAAAACGAGGTGTCGCACTAATACCCTGAATAGGATACAGAAATAGCGGTGATCAGTTGCTTATAAGGAAACTCACGCGTGTGTGTGTGTGTGCACTGATGACGTATATTTATTAAAATATATATTTTTCTACGGGTACGACGTATGTGAATTATTCTTTAATACCCTCCTCTTTAGTAGCGCTGAACAATTTTTGGTCAAACAAAAATTCTTAATTCCGCAGTCGTCTCCCTGAATATCGTATCGTGATTAATTTCTTCTTATATAATTTTTAAACCTATTTTCGCGGTCGATATTCATAACTAGATACACCAAATTTCGAAATAACCGCGTAAAAAAAGAAAAAAACGATTTATTAATAAAATTATAACGATAAATTAATAAACCCGAGTTTACGTTTAACATCCCGTGCCTATCATTAGAACTAAACTAAACCCGACATAACATGCTACTACCTTAACTATATTGAGAAAACTACATCTGACTGGTTCTCAATTGACCAATCACCGCTCTCCACGCTGGATCAAGGCGGAAGTCATCCTCTCTGTTCTTAAATGTTTGTTTAGATATGCGGACGACACTTTTGTCATTTGGCAAAATGGCGAAGAAAGATTATTCGAATTTTTCGGGGCATTAAATTCATTTCATAAGAACATAAAATTCACTATGGAATGTGAATGTTGCGACGAATTGGCTTTTCTGGACGTTCTGGTAAAAAGTAGCAATGAGAAGAAGTTGTCTACGTCAGTGAATATTAAGAGCACGCAGACAGGACGATATTTGGTAAAGAGTTCACACCATCACCCGAGCCAAAAGTTAGGATTTTTATAAAACATTGATTACCAATGTAAAAAGAGTATCCGATGAGAAAAATTTAGTGCATGATTTGAACAGAATAGAGCAGTTGATTGTTTGCAATGCATACGGTAAGAAGGAAGCACATTTCGCCTGTATGATCGTAACTCTTATTCACATTGCCGGATGTTATATTATCAGTCGATTCAGGCGAAGGTTTTGTTTGTTTATCCAAGCATTGGCCGAGATAAAATTTGACTCTGTTATTATTGGTGGAAAGTTATAGATTCCCTGGTTATGTTTAATTGCGGAATGTTTATACAATCTATCCTTACGTGCTTGTATTATACACTTATATTCAAGGCAACCCCCGTAGTTGGCAGGTCATTGACAGAGAGCACAGATGGGTTTAATCTCGTTAGTATATTCTTTCGAGTTGTGTTTCGGTCCACATTTAACGCATCTAAATGGTAGATTACAGTAGTAGTTTTGCGAATGACCATACAACTGACACCGTTTATATTGTATCATATAATTATTTGCTTTTCCTCGACAACTACTCGTGTATACAGAAGCGCGTGAATGAGAAAAATATCGTCATTACACGGTAATGGATACAGGTCAATGAAGTGCATGGGTAATTTTAACTTTGATTTAGGGTGCGAGATATTTATAACATTTTTTAGCTCTTGCTTTGTAGTTCACTTTGGATTTCCTTAACGTCGGTAGATGGGTGTAAGTTACAAAGTATTACTCGAAATAGTTGCTCCTCAGCAAGTTGTAAGTGTAAAAGAAATATTTATTTTCTTTTAATAATTTAGTTATTTTACGATAAGTATCCGAGTTTTTAGGGATGACAGTTACTCCTGTCGTAGTAGATTTTAGAATTAAAGTCGGATCTAGCAATAAATCAGATCGTAGCGAAGAAATGTTTTTAACAAGTATAGGAGGGATTCTATCCTTTTTTACATTGTCTATGTTAGTATTTAAATTATTTTTAGTAATATTAGAGTTTTATCGATTACTGTGTAATCTAGTTGCGATATTTGTATTTAGAGAGTTATGGGATGTTGGTTTTTCCCCGGTATTGTTACGCGCGTCATTTGTATCATTGTTTACAGCGGTATCGTTATGTGAGGATAAAAATTCGAATACCTTAAGCTTACTTGTAGACGGAGGTGACGAATAGGTCGAGTTATTACGAAGATATTCGGGTCTTGCTCTTTTTTATATTTATTTATTTATTTATTTATTTATTTATTTAATGAAGCCACACAACAGCTAACAGCCAATTATAGTGTAGGCTTATAAATAAAATAATACAATAAATAATTTTTTTTTTAATTATAAAATTAAAAGTAAAAATGAAATCCAAAAAAAAAATACATTAAACACATTCACCAGACTCACACCTATTAAACACACCAGAAAAAACTACACGCATTCGCAAGTCTCACACTCATTAAAACATACATCATTCACACCCCATTCACACAATCTTACTCGAAATAAACGGACGAATAATCTTTAACTAATAAATGCAATATAAACCTTAACGTATATACTACATATACTTTAGTAAAGGAACACATTGCCGAACACACACCACGTAATAACAATCTAGAACTTATTAGAATAGACAACAGCGAAACTCCTGTTCTCATGCGGCACTATTTTCCATTCGTTATCATTGCTAGCCGCTAATGATAACGATGAAACGGGGAGATTCACTTTGCGATTTTTTTAACGTTAATGATTTACAGAGATAGTGGGATCAGAGTTAACAACAGGAATAATGTTTTCCGATGTCTGAGAGGAAGACGCTTTGTTTTCCCTATGGTTAGTTGTTTGAATTTTACGTTGCGTGCGATGGGAACGTAACACGATTATTAATACACAGTCCAGTAAATACGTACGATAAGTATTTCAGCAAATGTGAGCGCATGTACTGTCAAAAGACCCTAGTACACGCGCACGCAACCGCAGACGCACTTAGACGACGAAGGTGATAAGGTTGACAACAAACGCTAAATAGTTTTTAATTAATAACTACGAAGTGGTAAAGTATAAAATTATTACGATATAAATTGTCTTTTAAAGTTATTCCGGATATAATACGATTTATAACCGGTAATAAAAGAAAGGAACTCACCGGGCTTCTTATCTGTGAGTAGATAAATTATCGAAATATAAACGTAAATCCCAATCATTTAGTGCATTTTGCACTTTCTCACGTGCACAGCTTTACATGCGTACGTTTATAATTTTAAACTAATATTAACCGTACATATTTGCGATATAATCACTTATTTATATTTTTAATTAACCGATTTTTTTATTAAGTTTCATTCTTCGTATATATGTGATTCATTTAGATAATGTTTAAGCATAACACGCATACATACAGTGACTGATTGATGTGACTCATCCCGTCTTTCACCGCTAACTTACTGAGCAATGAATCATCGCATACAGAGCTAGTTTATCGACATTCGTTTTTTATATATGTATTTTAATATCACTAATTCCTCGCCCGTTTTATACACCCATATCAAATGATTCATAGAACCTGACTGTCCTACCGGTATCCCTTTTTACCATATGGCCATATTTATATATATATATATATATTGTTCGAGCGCTATAATAACGATATTGTACGATACTTTTCACATTTGATTTTTCCATAAATACGCTGATTGTCATTTAGCCTCGTCTCCAATCATCCATATAGTGTCGTATAAGACGCCTTAGATAAATAATATACATCATTATCAGCCTGTAGGCTGGTTCGCATCATGTATCAACCGCTTCCTTTCTAGCCTATCGCGGGTTTTCTTCTTTAATTCCGGATAAGTCGGTATTCAACTTTCCTTTAGAAATGTATCAATAAGTATCGTTCTTGGTCTTCCACGTGGCTTTTCCACCCCGTTATCATTCCTTCGATAGCATCTTTCAGGATATATTACTTTTGACGTAAGGCATGACCTAGTAAGTCGCCTCTTTCTTATACTGTGTAATATGTTTTTTTTTCATCCTTCTAGTAAAATTTCGTTCTCTATTTTGTCTACCCAGCTAATTGTCTGTAAGCGCCGTATACATGTGCGTATAAATAAATAAATAATGTATTTATTTCGTTTGAATACACTAAAAGTGAAAGCTCAACTTGTGGAAAGGCCTCTTCCGTTGGTGTTTTTTTTAAAACTTTGAATTATATATCTAGCATCCATTTGCTTCAACACCGTTCTATCTGTTGTTTGCCGCATCCAATGCCCACATATTTGACGGTATCGTCTTTCCATCGTCTTTTTGGTCTTTTTATTTTCCTTTTTTCTATCCAAATCCATTTTATATACATTTTCTAGTCCACCTATCCGCTTGTTTCCACATCGATCACAACGTGTCAATTTTATTTATCTCGCTATCTTCATTAGGTCATCTCTTCTTGACTGTGCTCTTAATGCCTTTATTTTATCAAATTTTGTAACCACCTAACATTTTTCTTTTCATCTTTTTTTTATAATTTGTAACAGTTTTTTATCTGCTTTGATACGTGCACATATTCGTTATTACATTCGAATTATCGTTATTTTTCCATTTACAGATAATAAAAACGCGATAGTATTTAGACAGGGGAATAAAGCGGCAGATATTCAATGGAATCCGACTCGTTCAGAACAAGAAGCGATCTCTGACAATGGAATGAAAGGATTATTAGTAGTTCGTTACGATATCGACAGACAAACCAAAACTAACGAAATATTGGTAAATTGATACTAATCAATGCGGTTTGATCTACTTCGATAAGTAGTTATTGAATACTCTGAATATTGGAATTTTTAAATTTTGGATAAAAATCTAAATTATCCATTATTACGTAAAGGATTGCTTCGTAATTTTTTTACTAAAAGTTAAATACACGATTTTGAACTCGATGAAACTATATACGATATTAAAGGAAAAACACCTCTAATATACTTAAAAACGTTATCGTTAATTGTGAAGCGAAATAATTTGTTAATCTTCCAGTAGATAAGGTTGTATTATCGAACGGAGTATATCATTTCTTTTATTACTGACAAGTCAGCTGCCTGCTCGCAGAAATATTGCATCCAACGTTGCACAATTTTTATTTTGTCGTGAAGCCGATTTTCTGCAGCATCTTTTACAAAAATGTAATCGTCAATGTCTCGTATCGTATACTTTATTTATCGTCATCTCTTGAATCTGGCTAATTATATAATTCTGTATAGTGCTGATGTTTAGCTTTTGCCTCTGATATTTTTGCCTCTTTCTTTGCTATATTATACGCTCCCTATCTTCCTTGAGTTTGATACGTCTGTTAGAAAGCTTTTTCCTTTTTTCTAACAGCTTTACTTCTTCTTCCTAGAACCAGGTTTGCTGAAATGTCTAGCGCCGATTTTGCAATTATGGTAACGGACTTACTCGGTACATCTCAGGCGGCAATTGATCTATTGGATCTCACATCTGGGAATACTATATTACTGGCTAATGTTTATTTACGTTGCTATCATTTTACTCTTACCGCCATATCTTATAACTTTTATTCGACAACAACCGATTTTATATTTTAAAATCGACTACAGCAATTTATGCTGTATAAGTAACATTATTCAGATGGAATTACCTTACCATCCAGTATATCTATAAAGTCACGTTTCTGCAGTAGGCAAAAATCGATTTGACTACTAATATACCACCATTATTATACGTCACAAGATGGCTAACTCTCATTTTAAACTGAGCAGTAACGATTATCCAGAATGCGTTTTTCATATATATTTTTTAATTATCCTTCGTCGTCGTGACAATTATACGCATTATTACTACTGCCTATGTGACCATTTAAACCCCCACACAGGATTAAACTCCCACGCGGTGAATAACTTGCAATAAGATCGTGTACTTCATTCCAGAAGCTGTCTTTTAACCTTTGACAGCCGCCTTGTGGAGCGTAGGCTGAAATGATGTGAATTGGACGATTGGTAACATCTATGGTTATTGCTAATTCTTTCCGAACACCCGTTAACAGCGCGTATACTTTATTCATTAAGTTGGGGTTTGAGGAATAGCCCAATGACTAAACTCTGCTAATTATATTAATAACGACCAATTGATGAGGTTTGATACGTTTCAGCCTTCTGAGATTCAGATCAGTAGATAACAGTGCCGATGCCTCCGGATTCGGATGGTAAGAAAGCATTTCCTGACGCTGTATAATAGTATATTACTTCATTGACCATTTGATCTGTAGATCCGCATGGAGTGCGTCATTTCGTTGAAAATAACGAGCATTTTTGCAATTAATCTCACAAGGAAAAGTAGACGAAAACAAAAGTCAAAAGAAATCGGAAAACACAATACGGCTGCACAACTCGAGCGCACGGTCACTACAAAGACTGAATTTTTGGTTACAGACATGTATAAGTAAAACATATAGATGTGCATATGTGTGTGTGAATGTGTCTATATTTTCACACAATTATATTATTCGTTAACGATGTTTGTGACTATAGCCCAATTGTGCATTATTTTTTATACAAAATGGGCTATATGCGAATGCGCGCGATATATGCCGAGTGGGATGTGCTTCTGTCTTCTTTGGGATAATTAAGATTTTTATTATATATACTTTATATATATATATATATATATATATATATATATATATAACGTTCCCTCTTTTATTTACAAGTCCGACTGGACGATTTTGTAAAACAAATTCTGCGAAAGTTTGCCTCTAACACTGGAACCTGTACTGAAAATATACGTATTACGATTCAAGAACAGAAATGGTTAATTTTTCAATATTTTTTCAAATATTACTTTCATTCATCTTCTACGGTCAACAGGTAGAACGAAATTACTTCGCTCATTTTATCGCGCCGAATAATTTAAAAAAATTATCGAAATACGTGATATTCGTTATCGACATCAGCGGATCGATGACCCCGAAAAAACTTAATCAACTGAAGACGGCTATGGATCCGATATTATCGGAAATTAAAGAAGGCGATTACTTCAGTTTCGTCCTGTTTTCTCGTGAAATTTTGGTAAGTTTAAAAAGAAAATATGTATACATACATATATATATATATATATATATATATATATATATATATATATTTACGAGAGAATGTTGCCGGACCGCATAATCCTTATGTAGCTTAGAAAAACTCCTCCTGCCCTCTACATGGCTGGACGTGCAATTTGCAATCCTGATGACGTGTTCTTCGAATGCCCTTCTTTAATAACATTACGTTTTGAACTGTACCTTAAATTACTGCGCGCCTCTCATAATGGTCCTCCTTATAACGTATTGTCCCTTCTTCGCCTCGAGAATTTACATCTATTTCCGGACATGGCGATATTTCTAGAAAAGTTGTCCGAGTTTATAGAAATGTGAATTAGTAAGTACAGTATAACGTTGGGTACGCTTTAAGGGCATCCCCGTTAAAAATAATAATTAAAACGTTGCACACCAATTATCAACAATTAGATAAGAATCGAAAAGAACACGATTAACTGGAAAAATGACGTCACTCATTTAGGTATTAAGTTGGATAAAAAAAAAAAAAAAAAAAGACGTTTACGAAAAAACATATTTTTTTGTATATTTGTTATTTAGCTGCGATAAATTAGTTTAGTCATGATTTAACTTATATTTAACTTATACGTCTATGCAAAGCGATATTGACATAACGATTAAACGACTTAACATTATGAATATTTAAACCTGCCGAGTTATTTATTACTATTTGATTATTCACAAGCGACCAACAAAAACTACTAATTCCACGAACATCTTCGGTAAAATTCAAATAGGAACAACCGAATCGATAATCGCAAAATAAATAAATATCCGACGATCTTATATTAAAATGTTTAAAATACGAAATTGCCGTGTCCAGACAGCACTTGACTGGAGTAGAAATTTATCTCTAGCTCGTCTATGACGTTAAATCTATTTTCTATAGTGTTAAAAAACTTAAAAGTTGTTCTATCAAACAAACTATTGCTCCATATTTTCTGTCATAAATCAAATATAATTACGTTAATTTCGTTAATGAAGGAATTCTCGCTATTAAATGTATTATAATTTAACTCAATACTAAATTGAGATATAAAAGATTCTAATACGTTATTTTTAACTAAGTTAAGTTTATCGTTATATATTTTAAACATTTCAAACTCAGAAATTAAAGCCGATTTAAAAAGACTAAGGTCAGTAAGCAGGATCCCAGTAATAACTGGAGCTGCCATAGTGGACACAGTTCTATATAACAAACCAACACTAGAAGTTTCCTCTGCTTAGTCAGGATTTTATTGAACATATTTGGATTTAGTTTATGTACATATATGCTCGAGCTATAATTAAACGTCGATTCTATTACTTCTTCGTAAATAATAACTCTTGCTTTATATTTAACTCCATCTAAATTTGGCTGAATTTTAAGGAGCGTGTAAAATCTTTTATTCGCTTTATCTAGAAGGAATTTTACACGTTTATCAAATTTTAATTTATCATCTAGAATAATTCCTAGATATTTAAAAGATTTAACCGCGGGTAATGGTTTATTATAAATTAAATTGATTTTCTTAAGTTCACTTTTAAATTTAGAAACCTGCCTGCTACTAATTAATATAATTTCCGATTTATCGACAGAAAATTCGAGGTCAAGTTGATCAAAAGTAATTTGAAGCTTCTTACAAATATTTCCGATATTATAAATTTCTAAAGGACTCTTAAGATTAATTACGGCGCAAGCTAATAAATTCGGCATTATTATCTATTTTCATTAGTAAAGATTTCTAACGAATATAAAACATTCCACAGAGTCGGCCCTAAAATAGAACCTTGAGGTACGCCACAGGAAATGTTTTTATGCACAGTAAATTTATCGGAAGATATTCTAACTTATTGGATAAATAATTCGATGCATTTCTAAACTCAGCGTAAGGTGTGTAAATTATTTTCCACTTTTAATAAAAAATAAAATCAGCATTAAAGTAAAAAAATTATTTTCCATTTTTAATAAAAAATAAAATCAGCATTAAAGTAAAAAAATTATTTTCCATTTTTAATAAAAAATAAAATCAGCATTAAAGTAAAAAAATTATTTTCCATTTTTAATAAAAAATAAAATCAGCATTAAAGTAATATTGCTCTTGACCGTGTATTCAAAAAATTCGAATAAAATCTTTTGGCTTCTTACGAAAATTAAAAAAATTAATGTTTTCGCGTTACTATTTATGAATTTTGAACGAACAGTGCTATAAAATACACGTAATTATTCATAATAACATGCGCGTATAAAAATAACCTTTTATAGCGGCGGTCGTGTCTTAAGTTCAACAGCAACTGCAGTATGACGTCATTTTGACGAATTTGGTTTTTTCTGATTGCAAGATGTATAACAAAAATTATTCTCATTAAAATATTAACGTTTGATCGATCTTTTTTTCAATAAACATAAATATATATACATAACATTATATATATATATATATATATATATATATATATATATATATATATACATAAATATACATAAAAACGATCTTCTCTCTAAATATATATATATATATAAATTATTTTTTTTTTGTTTTATGTAGACTTCCCACTTGCGGAGGCTATTGAAAGGGCGGGTTTACATTCCAACTGCCGCGCGCCTGCAAATTTTTAATTATGCTTTCTCCCCCCAAAACTTACCTAAATAATGATCGCAAATTATTGCATATAAAGATGGATATTCGTGGATAACTCGGCGAATTTTAGTCGGATTTGGGCAAACCTTTTTCTGTTTTACTCCTATTGAAGTTCCCCATTAATACCCCTTCATGGGTAGCCCCTAGTTTATACTATTCAAAAATATAGTACAATTATCATCGAATACCCTTCTTCATTATTTTCATTGTATAGATATTTCTTACCAAATTTTCGCGATTTTTTGTCAATGTTCATTCTTCATTGATGTATATACTAATAACCGTCTGTTACAAATTATAACGAGTGAGTTGCTGATAAAAACGCTCCCCTTCAGCGAATTGTATTCAATCACAGTGTACGAGAACTTCATCTTAGTTTCTTTCACTAACGTTATATCTACCGAAAAAGAAACTACCATCTATAAGACGGGAGCGAGTAGTACTTACCGGTTGGTTCTTTTTGCACTTCGTCACTACCATAGTCGGGAGCTGCAAATTTCGGAAAAGTTCTAGTTGTAACCTCGCCAACACGACGCGTAATATTTTATCAACGAAAATAAAATGTGTCACGAAAAATGTATAATACGTTCGTAGTGATTTTGCATGAAATTAATTATTTCAGTTGTGGTCATTAAACGGAATTACGCAAATACCAAGCAGCAATGACATTTCCAAATCAATCTCGGGAGATGAAACGAAATTTTTAATCGAAGCTACGGATAGTAATATTTATGCCGCTATCGACTTCATAAATAATCTCGAAGCCAGAACAAGTACGTATTTATAATATGAACTATAAGCGCAATGTGTACAAACTCACTCTCATATACAATATATATATATATATATAATATACACGCTCATCATTTGCGAACAATATGGGTTGTCTATTTCCTATATTTAACAAAAAATCCGCTCTATCTGCGCAAAACTAACGTGTATTATATAAAAAAAGTAACTTTACCGAAATTACTTTACACCTGTTCACGGTCTTATACTAGCGAAAGTAATATAAACCAGGTTCAAAGACTGCAATTGCCTTCGAATAATATTGAATAAACCTCAATTTACTTGAATCAAATCTTTACACCATATGTTTAAATTCCCTTCAAGAAATGATTTATTTTTGTAGATATTCGTATATTCCAATAGTAAATTCTATAGGTGATTACGATTTCCAATCTCTACGATACAGGTATAAAAGATATAAGCCCGGGTGTGTACCAGTGGGTACTATACCCTTGCTGTTACGATCTCCTCCTAAATACTGCTAAATGATCTTGTTGGTCAGCTTGCAGCGATAAATAAGCGAAAAAAAAACACACTAATTCATTTAATAAATTATTTTTATCTCGCTCTTTTATTATTCCCATTTTTTTTTAGTAATTTTCTTTTTTTACAATGGTTTTCTCGTATGTAAAATTTCATAATTTTGGTTAATATATCGATTGTTTCACAAAGGATAAAATTATTACATGTAAGCGGATATTTTATTTTTGCATATATTTTTTTAATTATTTTTATTACGAATGTAGTTTGTAGTTAGATATAAAATATAATTCCTTCAATAATTCTCCTCTATAAATTCTACCTACTACGATCATCATCGTGTCAATGCTCTCGCATATACAAATTCCGTAATGGACATATACGTAGGATAATTAGATTAATCACGTTATGGCCATCTTCAATTTACTAGCAGACGCAAACACTCACAAAAGAAATCTTAAAAAATTAACCTACTAAATTATACAATGCATAAATACATAAATTGTAAAAAACGTTATTAATTGTTGCTAAACTATATATAGCTAATATTATTCCGTTTTAACTGGACTTTCGCTTCAAGGTACCAACATCATAAACGCTTTGCGTAGCGGTATCGAATTAGCCAAGTTAGGTCGCGAGAAGCACCCGGAGAACGAGCCAATTATGTTTTTCTTGTCTGATGGTGATGCAAATATTGAAGAAACTAACCCTGACGTCATAATTAAGAATATCAACGCATTAAATTCAAACATTAAGTAAGTAGAAGGTAAATATTCTTTTCTATGAAATTTAATTTGTTACATATATATATATATATATATGTGTGATATTCGTTTATCATTCTCATTTCTGCGGAATGAGATTCCACCTACTGTGTGGAACGATAACTATGTAACAAAAGCCACGTGAAAGAATCGTAAAACTACAGGTTGAACACTTCATATTCACTTGTGACTCCAATTACTTATCAGTACACCTAAATGAGAAAGAACACATGGTACCAAATAATTTTATATCTTTCTAAACTGGCACCTTAGTGAGCAATTTGACAATAAATACTATTGAACAAGTTTATTTGCTGATTTATGTGATAACTTATTTGTTGGTATAACATCAATTTCAATTGATCTTGTGTTACATATAGATAATTATTCACAGATCTGTACAAGCTTTATCTATCCGCCCATATATATATATATATATATATATATATATATATATATATATATATATATATATATTATTGTTCTTCTGTTCGAATTTGTCCATCTATGGACACGTGAGGACCACAACCTTTTTCTTTTTCTTTCTTTCCAGTATTTCTTCATAATTTCACTAAGCATTTTCTTCCTATCGTTCGTTTGCCCCCAGTTCGATGATTGCTTTTTTTAAATCCAACAAATTTTTTTATTTTATTTCTAAATTCTGTTATCCATCGTTGAACTATCTATTTGCACTTCATGGCGATCCTGTTTCGTGTTAAAAAAAACACCTTGGGCTGGTTTTCAATCTATTGAAATGGTGAAAGACTCTTTTTGTTACCCTGCTATCGCTCATTCTTTGTATATGTGCGTAAAATGCCAATCTTCTTTTCCTCATAATATCAGATAGCTACTTTCTCATATAATTCTTTATTGGGCCTGTTTCCGAATATTTCCCCTTCTTTTCTTGGGCCAAGAATTTTTCTTGTAATCTTTCTTTTCTTCCATTCCAATATTTCAATTTTTCCAATGTCATTTAGTTCTAAACATTTAGCTGCATATAGACAAACATTCAGCTGCATATAGACCCCCCCCCGGTTTAATAACAGTATTGTAATGTCTGATGTTAGCATTTATTGATATGGATTTTTGGCTGTATATACTTCGTGTTAATTGGAAAGCCGTTTCCATTTTTCTTGCCCTCATTTTCAATCCAATCCATTTTGCTAAATAACCTCGTGTAAGTATCTGAATTTAGTTACTTTTTTTTTTACTTTTCCGTATTTTGTGTACATATATCGAGGGGAGATTGCAATGTTTATCATGTGTTGGGTCTTCTCGAAAGGAATCTGCAGACCAGTCTGTTCTGCTACTTCTTTTAGGAGGCTAATCTGTTTTACCGCGGATGTTAAATCTTCTGAGAACATTTCTAGGTTATCTGCAAACGCTAAACAATTAATGGCAATTTTCTCCTTCTTGTATTCCAAGCCTATCTACTTATTTACATTTTCCAACTCCAGTCACGTTTCCCATTCTCGTATAATCTTTTCCAATACGCAATTGAATATAATCCATCTCTTTGCCTTACACCCGTTTTAATCTCAAATGCTTCGGAGATTAGACCCATAAATTTTACCTTACCTTTAGTTCCTATTAATGTTTGTTGCATTAATCTCTTGTTGATTTATCATGTATACAAAATTCTTGTAATATCTCCGTTAGACTTCCTCGTTATATGGTTTGCTTCTGATCATTCTATCTCATAATAATAATAATTATTATTATTATTATCATTCTATTTCTCTCGTTGTCGAGTAACGTGCTACAACTGTCGTTTATGTTTATGACGAAAATGAGATACCAAGCCGATACGATGATTTGTTTGAAAACCGCTGCTATTGTAATCGAACTCCAGTAGACCAGCTGCCTTTTTCCTCTTGTTTTGGGACGTGACCTTCTGCACCAGTATTATACTATCTACGATAAATCTCATTTATTTATATTTTGCGCATTCACTTCCCAATCAGTTCTTCTTGAGTTTATTGCCACGGTTTTTAGGTCACTTTATAGCGTAGTTTAGATCTTCCAATGTGCCTTTTTCCAGTTGCTAGAACACCATGTAGCATTTTCTTTTGTATGCGGACGTCATGCATTCACAAAACATGACAAACCCATTTTATGCGCCTTTCAGTCAGCTTTTACGCAATAGATTTAACTACTATTAGAGCTAATACTTTCTCGTTTGACACGAAGTGTTTCCATCTTATTTTCAGTATTCTCTAATTATGCTCAGATGACAGATCTACAGCTTGTTAAGGTACTTTGTTATAATAGGCCAAATTTCGCTTCCATACCTACCATGATAGCTTTAAATAGCGAAAATTTTGTTTTCGTTGTCAAATTTTTGTTTTTGAAAACTCTTTTGAGATAATTTGCCTTGTACTGCATTAGCATTTATTCTATAAACAATTTCGTCGTCCAAATCAAGGTATTTAAAAGAGCTTACATTGCACAGGTTATTATGCTGAATGTATAGATCAGTAGTAGTAGCAGCAGCATTTATATTTACAGTTTCTTTACAGTTTATTTCCAAACCGAATTTCCGATATATTAACTCCAGATGTATTAGTGCATTTTGTACGATAACAAGCTCTTCACAAACTAACACGCAGTCATCAGAGTAACGCAAGCTTTCAAGTGTAAATGTTTTATCGTTTATTTCTTTAAATTAAATAATTATATAATCCACCATCGAACCGATAATTGATTTTTATGCCGATATTGCTAATATAAAAGCAGTGTGAAATAAGCTTATGTAAAAATTGGACGATGTTGGTGCAAGCATCAGAAATAACAGTCACTTTCATGTCATTATATAACTGCTGTATTATTCTTAGCTTCTTTGATGAACATTCAATACTCTCTAAACTCAGCCATAGAGTCGAACGCTTTTTTAATATCATATATCTATGTAAAAATTCATTGAAGATAAAACATTATTCTAACTCCTAAAGGAAATCTACAATTACGACGAGGTTAATTTCAAAATGGAAATTATTTAAATTATTTTATTAGATGTTCGATATTCAGTTTAGCTTTCGGAGGTGATGCAAATTTTAAATTTCTCGATACATTATCGAAATCGAACGGCGGATTCGCTAAAAACATATATCTAGCGTCCGACACAGCTATGCAATTGACCGAGTTTTACAAACAAATAAGTTCTCCACTGATGTCCGAAATTGCCGTAAGGTACGATCCCGCACTAGTAAGTATCACAAATTTTAAAATATCCTGTTTTTTTAACACGCACACAAAGGGGGCACATATATATATATATATAGTGGCGTAAATTTTAGTTTTGAATTTTTCCAAAATTGTCATTTTCTTGAAAGAGAATAATTATTTTATTTTCATATACTCGTTAGATGTAATATATATATATGTATATATATGTATGTGTGTGTATGTATGTACCTGTATAATACAAAATGATATTAATATTAAGTGTAGCGCACCCAGGATTTATTGTGGGATGGGCTCAAACATCCCCCCCCCAAAAAAAAATGCTAATAAAAATGAATAAAATATACGAATATGAAACAAAATTCGACAGGCAAAACAAACTATAAACGATGACGAACAACAACGAAGCAGGTAATAACAATAAGAAAAAAATGCACCAAATGCCGAACGACCTAACCAACGATCATTGTTTTCTTTGTGATGCACAATCAGCTGGAAATGTCATTGGCAGACAAAATGTAAGGAATATTTTCTAACAGTACTTTTTCAATCTAGACTGTTTTGCACGATCCTCAAGATGAGGTTTTTTTAACGTATCGATTTCGTTGTTTGTAACAGCTGGTAAGTTCGCTTTAAAAAACTATTACCAAGTTACCGGTAAATAAATGAGATTTTCCTTTCGATTCTTCGTCCAAGACCCATTGCCACATTTTATCGAATGAACATGCTAGTTTAGTTGTGTAATTTTGTTTATAGACTTCTACGAGAAATAATTGGCTTGGATATTAGTAGGAACGAAAGAGAGGAACGACTGATAAAGTTGTGTAAGCAACATAAATTAACAGTAACGAAGACGCCATTTCAACATCACGTGCGTAGACGATATACATGGACAAAACCGGGTAATACAGGAAGATATCAACTGGACTATATTATTGTCAAGCAAAACTTCTGGAACCAGGTGTACAATAGTAAGGCCATATTATCAGTTGGTCAATAACATGTAGTTGATGATGATTTAGTGATTGCTATTAGTAGTTTTACCCCACGCTGTGTATTTGGCATTCCAGTCTGTACTTGACAAAAATCGGTTTGCCTAAACATTATATTTATTTACAGAAGTAGGTTGTTACTATTTTGTCCTAAAGGACAGAAAGCGACTGATAAATCGAGAAAACCAACCAGCTTCTGTCTTACTCATATAAGTCGCCTGCAGGTTTTCATCGTTAAAATGATTTGTTCGTAATGTACGATATTTGATTTCATTTGTCGAACCACCTTGTGATCTCTCCGATGCATGTAAACAAGAATATGTGTAGCATAATGATTTACTATATAATAGTCTTTATGGTGTGTTTCCGAAACGCGTCTATTAAATGGGAATATAAAAACAGTTCGATATCCGATTAGTGATTTTTCAAATCGCATTCCGTACAGCAATTTCGAGATACTCGAGCATTAAACTTTTGTAGGAAGATTGTAAGCACCGATTCGCATCATTTTGTTCGATTAAATGACGAATTTAAATACAAACAAAAAAAAATCCGATAAAATATGAAAATAAAATAGTTTAATAACTATTGTGATTCGGTTTTTCTACTTTGTTTATCGGACAAGCGATAACGGTTATTTTTAAAATCGTTATTGCGTTCAACAGGTAAATATTAGCACGGTTAGCAAGACGAATTTCAGTAATTACTTCGACGGTTCCGAATTGGTGGTGGCCGGCAAAGTGTCAAACGATAACCACGATCGCCAGTTCGATCTGCACTTCGACGCGAACTATAAAACGTGCGATGGATGCGATCCGATATCGAATATTGAGAAAATCGTAGTTGACGGCAAATCCTCTTCCGATTCCGGTAACGAATAAATACACGCGCACAGAAATATATCATATTTTATATATATATATATATATATATATATATATATATATATATATATATATATCTTATTACATATCATTATATATATAGTGATTTTAAAACGAATAAACAACAAAAAAGTAAACTAATTACATTTTTATATATAAAAAGATTACAAAGCTTTTCATCGGCTATTAATCCATTATCAAGTGGACATTAAAAATATATACAATTTATAAAAAAATATATATATATATATACATATATATATAAAATGAGAATAAAAATGAAATACTTAATTTAGGTGTATAATATTATTAAAAAAAAAAAGCGAAGTGATAAACCAATTATTTATAAAATAATCCGATATTGAAAGTTGTAAACAAGGCAATCGGCAAATCGTGCGATATAAAATTTATAACTGAAACAATTAAATTAAATAATCGAAAAAATAAAAACTTCCCGTCTAATGTAAAACTATCGATTAAATTATAATATACTTCTTTAAACTAATTCTTTGACAAAATTTATGATCGAATTTAATTTCGTCTCTTTCTTTTATTATTTCCATTTTTGATATGAAACTTCTATTGGCGCGTTGTATATGGGGGAGTTAGTTCTTCAATTCTCAGAATTATTTCATACGTTCTACACTTGATCATTATCGGTTCCTGCCAGTTGACTATTAATTAATATTCATTTCACGAATTCCGTCTTTTACTTCTCTTTTATTCTCTTTTTCCATTTTGAACGTTTTAATCTCTAATTGTAGCCTAAACGGACAGGAGACACGCGATAACATTCGCTGCACGGCAAGAGATCGTTTTGATACTTTATTCTAATTTTAATTTATATTTAATTTAGAATAATAAATAGCCCCCCCGATAAAATCATTCTTTCGTGTCCAAAATTATTTATTTATTCGTGCAAAATTACAAATGCATATAAGCCACGATTTATCACCATTTACTAATGTACACCGTAAAGACCTTTACTATATCGAGGCGTGTTACAATATGAGATATTCTGTGCAACGGTTGGTCTCTGAAAGTTTCAATTTGTACATTTGTGATTTATTTTAATTGACTTTTTTTTTTCTATTTTGTCTTAGGATATATTTGATATAATTATTAAAATTAAGATTTTCATCACTCCGAAATATATTTAATTTCATTCTCACAGAGTACTTTTTGTTTTTTTATCGCCATTTCTTCTATTTCATTATTAATCATCAATTGTATAATTTCTAGTGCTGCTACTTTTCTAATCTACGCCATAGCTATGTTTAAAATTAATGAAGAAATTGATCATCGAGGCGCGTCAGCTCTAAGTATCCGTTCGCTGTAAAATCTTATAAAGAGGTCATCCATTTGAAAATGTTTAAAACAGATCAAAGTTCTATCAGGTCTGCTTAATCAAAAAGTTTTACAGAATTTTTAAAATTTATACATGTTTTCTTTTTAGAATTTCACAGTTGAACGTGTTGTTTCGTTGTAACACTTTCCGATTGTATTTCTGCGAATTTATTTTATTCTTCGACTACGTGTAGTACTTCTTTATTCGTTATTATTTTCTATCCACGGTATCTTCCCCATTACCATCTTTCACCTGTTTCCAAGGTTGACTAGTCTTTTATCTGAGATCCATGTTACCGACCCGTCGAGCGATATGCTTAACATGAATAAATGAATTCTTCCTCCGTTTCAGTTCGAACATTATTAGATGTTAAAAAGCTTCTTCTTTTTTTTTTTTTTTTTTTTTGTAAAATGCTCGTTTTTGCCATTTAAATTGTTTTTTTTTTTTACATCTTGTTCACTTTTACCACCTTGCGTTTAATGAAATAAAGTATTCAGGAGTTATTTTAGATAAAAGGTTGACTTTTAACAAGCATTTAGATTACGCGTCAATTAAAACACATCGAGCAATTTGTACCATTTATCCCTTGTTTAAGCGCAAATCTTTCCTAAATGTCGATAATAAATTAATAATATATAAATCACTCATTAGACCAATATTAACGTATGCCTGTCCAGTGTGGAGTTAGATTAGCAACTCTAGCTACAAGAGGGTTCAGTTGGTTCAGAACAGATGCATTAGATGTATATACTCCCATATATATAGTAATATAATGAAAATGCACGAGCAATTGAAACTACCTTAAGATCATGTATTGAAAATGTCTACTACCTTTTGCAAACAATGTGTTACGCATGATAATGACCTAATTACGGTGATTGGAAATTACGATTCCAAGCAGTTAAGAACAAAATATACTAAGTATATAAGCATCGCCAAGCATAATTTACTATAGCTTGTCAAATAATTATCGATAACATTCTTTTTTAAATATTAAATACGTTTTGATTTATCGTTATTTTCGACGGTCCGCTTTGTCTAGTTCTTTATCGCAGGTTTTTTATGTTTTATTTTTCCTGCATTTTGTATAAATGTTAAACATTCGTTGTTAAAGTTTTTCCTGTTATGTTTAACTGCGGTAAGTTTATTTTAAACGGTACGTAGTGTCATTGCTTAATCATGTAAAAATATACGTTTTTCTTTCTTTCTTTCTTTCTTGTGTATTATAGGCCCTCTAGAACGTTTATGGGCTTATACACGTGTAAAACAATTACTGGACGAAGACGCGGTAAATGGTACAATCGTGAATTCTTCATTTAAAGAAGAAGCCTTGGCATTATCGCTTAAGGTAAACGCCACCACAATATTCGTCATGAGTATTATATTATAAATATTATTATTATTATTATTACATCGATCGGTTTCTTATGTAATATTATCTAACTACATTTCACACTCGTTAATAATGAAAATAATTATAATTAATTTTTATAATAATTCAGTTAAAGAAAATAACGATTTGATAAGTTTATATATATATATACCATCATAGTCGTCGTATTTTTTCGTTGACGAACGTCGTGACTAGCTATTGTACGTTTATTTTTACGTACAAAATTAGCTAGCATTGAAGGCACTATTTATATCAGACGGAGATGCGCGCGCACATGATGTTATACGGAGTGAGGTGCCACTGCCATCTCCGTGACAATTAAGAATAAATAATGATGAAAACTTTCTATGTCGCATGTTAGTTTCGAACCCCCGACCAGAAAATTAAAAGTCGAGTACTTTGGCAACTACGCCACTGCGGCACACATTTTACGATAAAGTCTTAATTTTTAAAAACCAGTATTTACTAAAGCCAAGCATCTGTACACAACATTTTTTTTGTTAAATATGATGTAAATTTCCATATGCCGTTTTGTCTAGTTTATATGTATGCTAGGAGTCCGCTTTCCTGGCAAAAGTCAGAATTCTACCTATTGATTGAGGGTTGTTTGAGAGTATTTTGTATATCGGGCCCTGAATTTTGTGTTTTAACCTGTGTGGTGTGAGTGTTTGGCAGTTGTAGATTAAGTGTGTGACTGTTGGTTCTGTTAAATGTCCGCATAGGAGGAAGTTTGTTAATGGAGGGCTTTTAGTATACAGATAATTGTGTGATACGGCTGTATATACGTAGACGGTTTAGGGTACCAAGGCCACCAAGGTTCTATGGTTGATTTTATGCTCCTCAGGAAGGTTGTTTATGAGGTCCAGTCGATGGACCATTCTTGTTTACTGCTGTTTATGAGTACGTGTGCTAATATCGATGGAGCTGAATATTCTGATAGTGGTGAAAGTACCATAGACCGAGCTTCAAGGTCTAGTTGATCACTACCGTGCATCCCAATGTGACTTGGTATCCATAGAAAGCAGATTTTCCATCATTCCTTATGTAATGTGTGTAGATTGTGTTGGATTTCTAATATTACGATGTTCTTATCGTCTCGACGGCATATTAGTTGTAGAGAAAATAAACTTGAATCCTATATTTACTAGAAATAGTCTGACTTGTTCACACTGGGGAAAAGTTAAGGCATAATGTAATATAACTGTTCTTATTTTATTTATTGTCGAGGTAAATTTTGCGTACTTAGCATTAATAGTTTTGTAAATAAAATTATATAAGACATCATCTTCATCTTACATTTGTTAATCTTTTCTTTAGCATAGTTAATTTTTTTTTTTTGGCCTTAACAGCTTGTTCCGAAATTTACGCTTAAAACTTATAATCGACGTTAGAACGTGTATTATATACGTGCGTGTGTTTTTGTATGTGGAGTCTATCGCGGCTAAAAATTATCTGTCTTAATTTGAACGACATTAAAAATATTGTTTCGTTTCAGTATTCATTCGTAACTCCGTTGACGTCGTTAGTTGTCGTCAAACCGAATGAAACAACATACACAAACGTTGATTCGATCGGACGAAAAGGTAAGTCTATATTTACAGAAATATATTTCGTTTTTTTACTATACGTAATAATATCTAGTTGTCACGTTTATAAATCATATGTTGATAGATAAAATTATTTGTTCTAAAAAAAGCAGAAAGCTACTTGTAGAAATCACTATAAACATTTAGATAACAAAGCTTATTAAAAGTTACGTTTTTTCAAGTTATAACTTGTATTAACGATAATACATATATATATATATATATATATATATATATATATATATATATATATATATATATATATATATATATATATATAGATTCTTAACACTAATCGATAGCATCCGCTGTAATAATGAACTCTGGAATGTTTGTCAATAGTGGCAAAGTATAACGTTACAATAGCCTGAAATCTTACGCTTTAAGTACTATCAGCTAAATAATCTGCGTCCTTCCGAAGAAAACTGAATGTTAAGAGGAATCCGGCTTGAGTACTGTGAGACACTCAAAACACCTGGGCCTGTTCTTGAATCGTTTATTATTGCTACAAGGAAGAAAGTCACCGTGAGAAATAATATATAATCAATAAGCTAACCGGATCTGGCTTAATAACAACAACAAAACTTTGAACAATGAAACTTCAAATTTAAAAGGTATTACTGATACCTAAATTAAGAACTAAAAACACAGATAATATCTTATATCTGAAGAACTTTTCAATAGAGACTTAAAATAATAAACATTCCAGCAACTTAAAAATAAAAACGCTTGGATCTTAGATATTACATCATACCGAAGTAATAAAAACAGAAAAAAAAGAACAGGTATTATCATACTAAAAATAAAAAAAAAAAATAAAAAAAAAATAAAAGATAAGGAAATTAATAACAATTAGTTAAAACAAATTAAAATTAACTATTAAAATAAATAAATATTAAAGTAAATAAGAGATTTATAAGTGTGGTTTTTTTTTATTATATTCTTTTATTATATTCTTTTATTATATCCTTTTATTTTTCATTTTTTTCTTTATTTAGTTAGGCATAAACTCATTACTCTTTATTTGATGGAAGAACAGACTATGTAGTCATCATCCCCTCTTCCATCGCTTCAAGTTATTTTTTTATGGTGGGCTCCTCTGCAATTGTGTAGCTGCCCATCTATATTTACTAAAGTCCATTTTTATTATAGAGGGGCGGGGTTAGTGGGCAAAAAATCCAAAACACACTGATTTTGGTTTCCTGCAGGGTTTTTTTTCATCAATGCGTTTTGAATTATTTTTCTTTTTCATTATTTCTTACTTTTTTTTTGTACAAATTGTATTCGTGTGTTCGTTTGTTTATCGTCTTATTGTTCGGTTTTATATTATCGTGTATAAACCTGAATAATTTTATCCATCATTTAAATTACTATCGTTCGTAATTGTGTACGCTGGTGGCTAACGCGAGTTTATGCTCCGCTCGCCGTCGCCCCAGCAGCGTCAAACTGTTGATGCACAAAATCACCTAACTCACGAATGCACCAAGGATAGCAGTTCACCGACCATATGCGCAAATTGCGGTAATAATCACCCAGCAAATAACAAAGGTTGCGAATTGTATAAACAGCTCCAAAAAATCCGTGACAATAACAATCTAGGATCCCTTAAATCATTAAATAAACCAGCACTACAGTCTACGCCGAATCAAATACAAACTGTTCTACCAATTAACCAGAGGCCAACACATCCCGTACAAGAATTATCATATGCTGAAGCAACCTTTTCAAACGTTCACAACTCTTCATCTCCTACAGATATCCAACAAAGCCTAAATGCTTTTCTCGTAGAAATAAAATCATTATTTAAAGATATGATTCAGCAGCAAAGCACAATGATAAATAATCTAATCTCTACAATCAGACTGCTCTTATCAACAAAAAATGATTTACAAAACATGTTTCAACAATCAACTCGACATAGCACTCTGGAATGCAAATGGGTTGCTGCAACATAGACTGGAATTAGAATTTTATCTCAATAAAAAAGATATTGACATATTGTTAATTTCTGAAGCCCGTTTTACAGACAAAAGTTACATCAAGATTCCAAACTACAACACCTATTGGACATTACATCCGGATAAAAAAGCTAATGCCGGGACGGTTCTAATTATAAAGCAGTGCATTCCACATGTAGTTATGGAAAATTATCAAAAGAACCATTTGCAATCTACCAGAGTAACAATTAGGCAGAGTAATAATATCTCAAATGGCAGCGATTTACTACCTCCGGAATTACTCTATAAGCCAACAACAATTCATACACTTTTTTAACGAGATGGGAAGTCGATTCATCATAGCAGGAGATTTCCATGCGAAAAATACATTATGGGGATTTCGCTTAATAACTCCTAGAGGTAGAAACCTTAAAGTGGTCATAGACTCAACCAAATGTGATATATTGTCAGGAGGCTTACCAACATATTGGCCAACAGACAGAAACAAAATTCCCGATTTGTTAGATTTCTTTATAACAAAGGGAATTTCAAATAACTATATGAAAGTTATGAACGATTCTCCATCACTATCTTCTGACCACTCAGTTGTTACATTAAAAGTTAGTGAACAGATTCAAATGAAAGAAAGAAGACCTGCGTTATCTAACAAGTTAACAAACTAGGAAATGTTCAGGAATACATGAGAAGAATGTCGAAATCTTTGCATTTCACTTAAAACGAATGAAGATATTGGCGTCAACTTATTCAATAATCAAATAATAAATGTAGGGTCTAAAAGCACTCCTTTGATCAAAAGTACAATAAATGTTACTACAGTTTACCCGGATTATGTTCGAAAACAAGTAACAACAATGAGACAATTAAGGAGACAGTGGATGAGAACGAGAAATCCGCGCGATAAAACAGCGTTAAATCACCAAACAAGAAAACTGATACATTTAAATAATATGTAACCGATCTATCACCCTCAAAGTTTGGAAATTATTCGCTGTGGAAATCCGTCAAATATCTAAAAAACCGACAACAAGAAGTGAACCTTTAAAAATGAATGATGGTAACTGGACTACAGATGATTATGCTAAAGCTGAGCTGTTTTCCATGCATTTGGCCGAAACTTTTAAACCAAATAACACCTGATCAAAGGTTGAAAATGTAGTTTGTGAGTACTTAAATCAATCTTCAAGAACAACGACAATCAAGTTTTTCTCTCCGGCGGAAGTTTAAAAGAACTACCGAAAAAATCGATAGTATTACTGACGTAAATTTTTAACGCAATCATGAGACTACAATATGTTCCAGTATTATGGAAATTCGCTAATATAATTATAATTCAGAAACCTGGAAAACCTCTCGACGAGTAACATCCTATCGACCAATTTCTTTACTTACAAACCTGTCTAGAGTTGTTGAAAAAATATTACAAAAAATGATAAAAAATATAATAGACAACGATAAAATAATTCCAAATCATCAATTTGGTTTTCGAACTGGGCACTCGACGGTACAACAAGTTCACAGAGTGGTTAAGAAAATTGAAGAGAGCTTCGAAAATAAATAAATATGCTGTGCAGTATTTTTGGATATTCAGCAGGTGTTTGATCGCCTCTGGCATCCAGGGTTACTTTATAAATGTAAAAAGACCTTGCCTGATCAATATTACAACATTATCAAATCCTATTTGGATGAACGATATTTTCGAGTTGCAATAAATGATAAACAAACATCGATACCCAAAATTCAGGCAAGTGTTCCGCAGGGGAGCGTGCTTGGGACTCTTTTTTACTCGTTGTTCATATATACCCGTAAGTGAAACCGTATTTGTAGCTACATTTGCGGATGATACGGTAGTGATGTCATCTCATCGATGTCCTAAAATTAACAACATAATTGAATGGTCTCGGATAAATGGAAAATCGTTATCAATGAGCAAAAAATTCAATCACATCATATTCAACAAACGACGTATTGCGCGTGATAAATATAAGGTTACGATTAATTCAAAGTTATTCATTCAAAACGAGTCTACTAAATATCTCGGTGTTCATTTGGATCAAATATTAACCTGGGCGAAACATATAAAAGCCAAGAATATCTAGCTGGAACTTAAGATGAAACAATTGTATTGGCTGTTAGGACCTCGTTCGCAATTGAATATAAATAATAAGTTAATATTGTATAAAACTATATTGAAGCCGATATGGTTGATAGTTGCTACTCTATGGTACGTCTCCAGCAGGACATTACACACCGACCTACGTGTAAAATATGTCGCTGAGGAGATTAAATCGGCAATCCATAGATACTTATCCAGAATACAACATCATCTAAATCCATTGGCAGTTAATCTACTTAATGATGAAATACCTAAAAGACTAAAACGAAAAAGAGAATGATAGATCTGGCTTAAAATGTAATACTACTCTAAGGCGTTTGGATTTGCTAATGGGCAAAACCACCATCTCCTGATACTTACCAACATAGAATCCAGTAGATAATTATTTTAATTAGTTCTGGATTAGAGGGGGAAAAAATTCTTCTTGCCATATGGCCTGCCCAGTTCCATTTCAGCTGCGCTGCACGTTGTACTGCATCGGACAGTTTAGTCTGCTGCCTTATCCATGCATATTAATAAGGCCACGCCTTTTTTGTGTTCTGTTCCGCCTGTGTAATAAACTTTATTATCCGAAGAAGGTTAGAAAGTAGCCGTCTCCACGCCAATGATTTTCGCTAAACCGGTTATGTTGATTCCTAGTCTTTCAAATCCTTTTTCTGCTATAACTAGTTTCCCTATCTGCTTTATGCCTCTTATATTTCACGTTGCAATTTTTAAAATACCTTTTTTTTGTTCTTTTAGGTTCAGTAGCATATTTAACACTGCAAGTCTGAGTCGTAACCTCCGATCGTCACTCGGGTCGCATTATGATACTTACCAACATAAAATCCAGTAGATAATTATTTCAATTAGTTCTGGATTAGAGGGAAAGAGAAAAAAAAATATTTCTTACTATTTTAATAATTTTTCATTTTTTTTTGTAGTTCTCTATATGTAAAATATTATTGTTTCGATCAATATTATTTCAAAAAATCATATATAAAATTAGTTTCACGATTTAATTACTATTCTTTGGGGGAGGAATCTACACTGTTTCTTATGTACGTGCATGTCATAGTTTTTATGAAAAGTCGATCACAAAGATTTTCGGCTCTTAAGCCATTATCGAGGGAACGTAAAAAATAAAATATTAAAATATCGCGATTTATAAAAAATATAAAATATAAAAAATATGAATTTACAATTTACAGGAAAAAGAGTATTTCCGAAATAATCCGAAGCAAATGCGGTAAACAACTTTATTGATTGTATTGTTTGCCGCTTTAATTTTATCAGGTTATTTTATAAATGTTTTTTTTTCACTTTGCTATTTTTTTTTTAAATCGTATATCTAAGTTAGTACTTTTTACATTTTCTATTTTTTTATAAATCGCGTATATTTTCATATTCTATTTTTTATGTTCGATCGATAATAACAGCCGAAATGCTTTTTGATTTTTCAATAAAAAAAAAGTTTAGTGATTTTAACTTCGTTTTTTTTTGTTGTTTAGTTTTTCGAAATATTACATTCCGCGTTGTTTAAATTATAGTTATTAACGTGCCGTAATACCGTATCGATTCGTTTGTGTTTTGTTTTTCAGGACTTCGGAAAAGCAGCCACGTTATGATAAGACCTTCTACTGCTTCGTCAACACCAACGTCGGATTTAGGTGGGAAGAGTTTTTATTATTTTTTTAAGTGAAACTTCTATCGGCGCGTTGTTTATGGGAAGTTAATCCCTCTAAAACAAGCGAGCGAGCTGAAGGCTTATACACATAGGCACATAGGCAGGTCTATTCTCACGGTGTGGTCGGACTCCACCACTTATGCCGCATGCTGTACTCATAGAAATGTATATTCAGTTTACAAACATACGTGCAAACACGTACAGAAATTATGAAATCATATTTTTTGCGTGTTCGTATTCTTTCTCTGGCGCAAATCCGTTATTTCGTTGAAATCTTCGCTGCACAAAGGATGTATGTGTGATGTAGATTTGAGGAAGAAAACACTTAAGTCATCCCTAGGTTAAGTTAAGCATAGCAGGGGCATTCCTTTTCCGTCTTTAAGTTTCAGTTCTTCCCCGAGGCACAGTCTTTTCTTTACTAGTATCTTCGTATCGTTATAATATGCTATCACTATTACACCGACCTTGATTCTCTTTGGGAATACTTATCCACAAACAGGCGGTTAGAGATTCATCCTTGAGATAAACCTTTATCTACAGCGATTTACGATTCGGTCATTGGAACGAACTCGTTAACTTTTTCTTTCATTCGATTGTCTATTCCGTAAGGATATGCTGAAGATATATATATTTACTAGCCTGACAAATATAAATCGCGGGGAAAAATCGGGAAAAAAAACACTCCATAAAACGCTTTGTATCGCATTAAGCATACAAAAAAAAAGTATATTATTCGATAGAAAGCAATAATAATAATAATAATAATAATAAAGATATATAATATAACATACATACACACACACATATATATATATATATATATATATATATATATATATACATACACACAAATAAAAAAGAATGTTAGCGGATTACATTTAATCAAATATTAATCATTTACAGTATACTGTGTTTAAGGCGTCTATGCTTATATTTCGTGTGCATAAACTGTAGTTGCTTGAAATCGTAATTTCCGATCGTTAAGACTGAGTTTCATGCAATATATACATTATCGTAGAACTTACGAGTTATAATAAGAATATGATCATCATCATCTTGTAGCTTCTTCTTATCAGAAGATGGCATACATCAACAGTGATTTACATTTCCCTTTTTCTAGTTGATTCGATAATTTCTGTCATTTCCCTTGTATTGAAGCTCTTTATCATCATCTTCCTCGCATCTTCTTTCCTCGTATTTTTCCTTGAACAACCATCGTAAATAATCCTTCTTCTCTTATTTTGTACCATATATACTTTCTACCTTTTTTTCAACATCTTCTACGAGGTTCATCTTTTCCATTCCACTCCGTTGTACTACTTCTTTGTTCGTTACCTTCGCCGTCCGCGGTATTCGCCACATTCTTCTTAACGTACACATTTCAAAAGCATTTAAACGTTTAATACTCCCTGCGTTTGGAGTCCACGTTTCAGATGCATATTTTAGGACGGATATGAGCACTGATTTACTTTAGTATTCATTTTTAATTTTCTGTTTTTTTAATACAACCTCTAGGTTCATAAACGGTTGCTTTGCCATTCCGATGCGACTTTTAATTTCATTTATATCTCGGCCGTCTCTTGTCATCAATACGACTAGATATCGGAATTCTTTTACTGTTTCGACCACTTCGTTTCCAATTTTTAATTTTAGAACTAAATTGTTATTTGCCCTCGTGAATTTCATGGCCTTTGTTTTTCCAACATTTATTTTCACGCTCTATTTCTCAAGCCTGATTTATCCTGTTGAGCATCATCTGCATTTCTTTAATCGATCCAGCCAGCAGTACTCTGTCGTCTGCACAGCTTATGCGTCCTATTTTGCGTCCATTTATTTTGAATTCGGCGTTGTCCATATTTGCATTTTTTATAATTTCTTCTGAATATATATTGAATAATCCAGGCGATAATGGACATCCTTGTCTTACTCCTTTTCTAATTTGACATCCACTACCGCTGTATTCATCCTCTATTTTTATATTCGCAATCTGATTCCAGTATATGTTTTTGATTATTTGCAAGTCTTCGTCGTCTATGTTGTGTTTCTGGAATATATTTACTAGTTCAGTGCGCTACGTCCGATCGAAAATTTTTGCATAATCTATGAAACACGCAATCGCCTCTCTGTCTGTACTACTCGCGCGTTCCACTACGACTTTCAAAAGAGCTATTGCATCTCTAGTACCTTTGTTCGTAACGAATCTATATTGCGTATCGCTGAGCTGCGTGTCCAATCTGCGTTGTATCTTAGTGTTTATGATTCAGTTTTTAATGTGTTTATTTCGATTTGCCATTTGCGATAATACTTTAAAACGCAACGTACATCGATTTCTAATTGATTTTTAACAGTGGTTGGTTTGTAAGAGTGGGAAAATATTGCTATATCATCCGCGTATAAAGCAACTTGCGTGTTTGTCAATTTTGGAAAATCGTAAAGAAACAATACGATTAAAAACCGACCCAAAATACTACCTTGTGGAACACCTCAAGTTTTCATAGTCGATTTTGAATCATTGCATAAAATGTTCGATTACCTAAATTACTACGAATTAAATGTACCGAATAAGAAGGAAATTTTCTCATTTTATACGTGATACCTTTATACCAAGTTTTGTCGTATGCTTTTAGCCAGATCAAGCAAAACCAGACCACTATGCTTGTTACAATTAAAATTATGGCTGACAAATTGTATTATTCCTAGATATTTGTTGTTGTGTAGTGGAGTATCCTGGACGAAACCTAAACTGAATGTCAGGTAAAAGTTTGTATTTCTCAGAGTGATAATGTAATCTAGACAAAATAATTTTTTCCACGATTTTACTCAAATTACTTAGTAGGCTTATAGGGCGAATGTTTCTAGTTATGGAAGCATCTTTACTAGGTTCAGGGATAGTGACAAATTTTGCTACTTTCCATTTTGAAGGTAATGCCCATATTTAAAGCAGATTTAGTACGTAATTAACGTGGACGGATTTATGCTCATCCAGTTTTAGATTTTTAATTTCTCCCTCCATAATGAAATGCCAGCGCAACGAAATAAACAATATTTCTTTAATGAGGTCATTACTTCGTTTCTTCAAATATCGAATGTCGGAAACATAAATACTCAAAGTGGTGTATTAAGTAGAAGAGTTGCGATATTATATAGAAACGAAAGATTTAATAAACGTCGATCAATACGTTATTAGCCGCGATGTGGACATTCATCGGCTCATATACCTACACAGTGTGATATACGCATATATATAGTATAATATATATATATATATATATATATATATATATATATATATATATAAAATCTTTGTTTAGAAATAATGTATTAAGTAATGGCGCATACGTTTAAATTAACACTTAGAATTCTATCGTTTATGTCCGCCTGAGAAATAGTCTTCAAACAAAATAATTTTTGGAAAAATACGTTTTTAATTATTTGCATAGGTAATTCGTACGAAGTGAACTCGGAAACTACGAAGCGATCACGTCCGGCACCTACAATGAGTCAGATTAATCCGTACGATCCGTTAGGTAACAAAACTCCTCAAAACATCGGCGTCAGGCAAGTTATAATCAATTCACTCGATAATAACGTTTCGGAAAATAAGCAATCATCTAGTACAACGGTTCGAAGCAGACCACCTACAACAAAAAGAAGTACGCTTTTATTACGTTTATTAACCAAACGACTACAGAAATTTAAAATTAGGCCGGAAAACATACTGATTCACACACACTTATATACATTTTTCTTTTCAACAGCTAGTTTGATAATTCTTTGTTAAATATCGCAAAAAGGTGTTTTATATAATAATATTGGCATCCATTAGTTAACTGTATTTCTTCCGCGTTAATACATACGACTTTTATGACGATTTACGAAAAATCGAAGGTTATTGTTGAACGGGCAATGCGCATGCTCACGAAACTTGATAATTTACAATAGAATTGTAACAATCCGATACTATAATTATGTCAGCTTAAAGTAATTGATGAACACAAAATGAATACAAATCCATAAAACAATTTATCTACATGGTGGCAAATAATGCGTAATGTAATTCAGTCTATCACTGTTCCTTTAACTTAATGACAAGGTGTCCCCCCTAAATTTACAAAATTTGTAAATACCCAAAACCAAATTACTTTTACACCTTTCGTTTTTTTTTTCGTTTATTCATGTACGTTACCCCTTTGTTCCAAACAATTATTCCCGGTTTCACAAGGCTTAACCGAGTAATTTTATGTCGAATAAATAATTCGTCCTGCGAAAATACCGAAATTTCGTCAAAAGAAACAGCCTAATTTAAAAGGTTAAAATATATATATATCAGTGGCGGCTCGTGCATAAGGGCTGCAGGGCTGCAGCCCCACCTACAAAATTACCAGTATATTTTTTTTTTTTCATATTCAATAATCAATTAAAATTATCCAAAATTTTGAAATTTCGTCTACGTACGATGCAGCTCTTGTTGGCACGTTTAGGGAACATAAAAAGCGTGGTTCCGCGAGAAAACGATGTTAAAGGCGCATGCGCAGTGGTTTCTTTTTAACCGCGTTTGGGCTGCACAAAAACCAGCCCAATACAGCTCTCGTTCACATGTTTAGGAAACATAAAGTGCGTGGAAATGGAACCGGACGATTGTAAAGGCGCATGCGCAATAGTTCTTTTTTTGCCCGCGTTCGGGCTGCACGAGAACTAGCCCAGCCAGTAGACTTGTATTAATGTATTTCAAGATTAATATTCCAACTGCAAAATGAAATGTTGACCCGCGCGTTCTTCTATTATTGTTGCTCATTTACTTGTTTTATTGATTGAATAAATATATTTATTTATAAGGATTTTATTACTTCGATTGTTTTGGTAGAAAGGCTAACTTTAATTATGGCTGGAAATAGCATTTTTCGTGAAAGTGAATTGAATTCGGTCTCGTGTTTGCTGAATAACAAATTTTCGCGGTTATCGTTTGCAGAAAAGTGTAACGTTAAGGCTCGTGGGAGGCCGACTCCGCAATTGAATATTATACAAACGTCATCTAGCTGAAACAATACTTTTGAAAGAAAATTTAAAGCGGATATTTATTCAAAATGCGACTGGCTTTGCGGTTGTGAAATTAAAAACGCTTTCTTTTGTTTTCCTTGTCTACTTTTTGGCGGTGAAATTTCTTGGACTCAAACTGGTGTGGTAGACTTGAAACATTTGAATGAAAAAATCAAGAAACACGAAAATTCAGCACAACATATAAAAAATTCGATAGATTTTGGTATGCTGGGAAAAATTAATATCGCGACACAGGTAAGCGAAGCGTATAAATTAAATATCAGAAAGTTCAATGAAAACGTCAAAAAGAATAGGGATATTTTATCAAAAATCACCGACTGCCTGATATTTTGCGGTAAATTTGAACTTCCGCTACGAGGACATAATGAAAAAGCGGATTCCAATAATCCTGGTATTTTTCGAGGACTGTTAAATTTCGCAGGGAAATTGGATGAAAATTTGAAAGTGCATTTTGAAAATTCTACAGTGTTTAAAGCTAACTCAAAAACAATTCAAAATTAATTGTTGGATTGTATGTTAGACATTTGTCGAACTGAAATTTCTAATGAAATTGAACAAGCTCAATTTTTGGCTGTTATGTCCGATGATACGACTGATATCTCTGAGAAAACACAGGAGGTAATTGTTTTTCGTTACAAATTCAATGGAACCATATACGAAAGATTCTGGGGATTTTATAACCCTGAGTCACAAGATGCAGAAGGATTATCGAAACAGATTTTGGAGCAGTTGAAAATTGTTTTAAAATATAATACTGGAAAACTAATTGCTCAAACTTATGATGGCGTTGCAGTTATGAGCGGAGCATGTGGCGGTGTTAAAAAAATAGTAAAAGAAACTTACGCAAATGCCCATTTCATTCATTGCTATGCTCATCAATTAAATTTAGTAATGAGTAAATCAGTTTCAACTAATAGAGAAGTACGCATCTTTTTTAGTAGCTTGTCGGGAATTCCAGCATTTTTTTCGCGTTCTTCTCAGAGATTAGCTGAGCTTGAAAATTGTATGTCAAGAAGAATTCCACGTGGTTCCGATACAAGATGGAATTTCAATTCAAGAGTCGTAAATACAGTTTTTGAAAACATTTAACAGCTGAAAGAATGTTTCGAAAAATTGCAGAATTCAAATAATACCCAAACGGTTAATGAAGCATCCGGTTTTCTTCGTCTTCTCAATCAAAACAACTTTATATTTTGGCTTGGCGTCTTCCATCCTATTATGCCACACGTTGATTTACTATACGATGCATTTCAAAATCGCAACATTAATTCTTCGAGCGCTTTTTCATCACTGGAAAATTTTTATCGCGCAATTTCTTTAATCAGAGAAACGAATTTCGAAAACTTGGTGTCCACAAATACTGATTCTATGCCCGTATCTCGTAAGAGGAAATTTGATGAAAATCGAAACGCCGCTGTCAAAGAAGTTTGTGACACAATATGTATACAAGCTAGGGTTAGATTCAAATTTACTGGTCATCTATCTGCAGGAAAGTTACTGTTACAAGAGAAATTTGAAACGTACTGCAGGCAATTTCCTTCTCAAGAATTTAACGAAACTTACCAGGCATATCCCATGCTAAATAAAAATCGTTTGCAAACTGAACTTTCTGTTCTATACGAAAGAAATTCAGAATTTTCCCTTGCATCGGGAGTTGCGCAACTCCACCAATTGTTTCGAAACACCGGTATTTACAAAACACTCGGCGAAGTATATGTTTTGATGAAAATTTTTTTAACGTCTCCTATGACAACTGCTGAAGCGGAAAGGTGTTTTTCTTCCTTGAAAAGAATTAAAACATATTTACGGAGTACAATGCTGGAAGACAGAGTTTCTGCGCTTGCCATAATAAGTATTGAGAAAACTCTTATCGATATAATTCCTAACTTCCGCAGCAAGGTAACTGACCGATTCGCGAAAGTGAAAAACCGTCGTATGGACTTCATATACAAATAAATTTTGAAGTAAGTGCTTTCAAATTACACATTTTTTAAAATTTTCTTAGAATGGCCGATTCTAAATTTTATTTTTGTTTAGAAAATTTAGAATTTTAAGTTTTTATGAAATGGTAGCCTAGCTGTATGTTTTTTATTAAAAAAAAAAATTCAACTAGGTAAAACTTTCAGCCCCTCCGCTTCGAAAACCCACGAGCCGCCACTGATATATATATACTAGCTGACCCGGCGAACTTCGTATCGCCCCAAAATCAATAAATGTATAAATTTATTAGCTGAATTAAATAAAGCAGAAATACCGATGGAGAATTAGGAACTATACAAAAAATTAAAAAACACATTTATAACAAAATTTAAATGATATGTCGATACTTTTTAATTTTTGTAGATTTATTGAACTTAAATATCGGCCGACCAAAAATCGCCGGCAGAAGTTTTAAAAATCGAAAATAAAATATTCAACTCGCGATTTCTCGTTACCGGTTAAGTTTTAAAACATTTACCTCTTAACATAAATTATAGAACTCGACGTCTACTTTCTTTTAAGCCCAATCCGAACCACCGATCTTTCATAGGGGCCTCAAAAAGGGCCTAAAATCCGAAAACCCTTCAAGCCCAATTTTCTCGGCGAGTATTCGATATAAAAATACTGCAATACCATCGTTAGACGCGTATTTTAATGACAAATAACTTTCGTGTAAACAATTTTTTCAAATTTCGAATCGTTTGCGAATTATTGCGAAAAAATCGAAATTTTGAAAAAATCGAATTTTTGGGTTCGGCTTGAAATTTTTTTTCGCGGCTTTTTCGCTTTATTCTATAGATCTTATACTATTTCGAGAAACGGAATCGTTTAAAAATATTTACGTCGCTCGCTATGCCTTGCCAAAGGTGGTAGGTCATCGATTTTCGAAAATTCGTAGCTCGAGACCTATCGATCGTAACGAAAAACGGTTTTCTGTTTTGAATTCGTCATTTTAATATCTACCATATCCATATCGATTCAATCAAAATTTTTTCCAAAGTCGAAATTTTAAACCCCCATAAGCCCTCTGAATTTTTTTTTAAATTTTGACGATGACTTTGTTTAACAGGTTTTTTTTATGACGATCGACTTAGGTAATTTTTTTCGTATCTCTAAACGTAAGCGATTTATAGTCGAAAACAAATTCGCTATATAATTTGTTACAAAAAATGTGATAAATAAAGAACCGCTCGACCGATTTTGTGCAAACTTCACATAAACCATCTGCTAAATAGTCCGAACAAAGCCTAAATATTTGATTTGGATAGGTGAGTGCCCGTTCTTGAGTTATAAAATTACAACGAAAAGTGGCACTGATTTTTATATATATATATATATATATGTGTGTGTGTAAAACTAAGTTGGTTTTTATTCTTCTTCTTCATCGTCATTTCGAAGGTCGGCGATCAACTTGGCCACAGTCTCTTTTAATACAGCAGTCCGAAGTAATCGGATAGGCAAGCAGCCAAACCAACGTCGTAAATCCCCATCTATGAATTTTTGAGGACGTCCCACTGATCTCTTGCCAGCGATTTTGCCTTCTATAATAATTCACAATATTTCATACTTGGATCCTCTTAAAATGTGTCCAAATAAGGCAGCTTCCTTTCTTTAACGCAATTTAATAATACTGTAGGTTTTTTTTTTACTTTATCCAGGACTTATTTATTTCTGATTTTTTGTACCCAAAGAATTTTTAGTATTCTCCTGTATACATTTCAAAAGCTTCGATGAGCTTTTCAAGGCTAGCATCCAGCGTCCAAATCAACGATTATTTCAAAAAAGCGACGTATATTTTACTTAATAACCGATTACAAACGGAACTATTAAACTTCAACTTTTATAAAAATTAACAACAAAAAAGAAGTTAAAATCACTCGATGTTGCACTTAATGTTTCAGCCGTATATGCGAGTTCAAACCAATTGTAAAATCGCATAGCGTACAAGAAGTTTGAGAGCCGGTAAAATTCAAAAAATTTTAAAAGCAACTTAAATTTTATAGATGAAAGAATGTGTTAAAAATTCAAAATTACACGAGTGTTTCGTCGATCGTTAAAACAAATTTTATTGCTTTCTCTCTCGCAACTATTACTGGTAATATTTTTAAAATATACAAAAAAAAATGCATGCAACAACTAAAATCTATAATATTAAAAAGAAATTAATTATAAAATTCAGTTTTTTACACGATTTACTGTATATGTATATTTTTATATTTTTATAAACATATTTTAGAAAGGGCGGTATCTTAAATTAGGCCTAGGGCGCGGCATCGCACTTAAATTCGCCATTGGGTGAACTTTAATTTACCTGGCACCTCCACTCACCGAAATAAACGTATATATAAAACAGGGTTGAGAAAGGATGAAGAGCTAGAAACGAAAATATAGCACCGTATCTAATTGTAAATTTAACGTATTTCAACGGACAAAATTCGAAACATTAAATATAAATATCATCCCGAGTTTTTTTTTTTTTTACCTCATTTCGATTCATTTATCATTAACCACTTTTAATGATTTTAACTCCTTGTTTGTAGTTTACTTTAATAAACATCCACTACATTCCACATTGTACAAATTCAACGTTTATATTTTTAATTTATATTTATCAGTCGATACAGCGAAATTTTCTATCGCAGATATATTATCTGACCGATCATCGTACTATTATTAATTCATCTGTTTCAGACGAGTACAGTATTCATGATTTAACGTGGTTAGATAATACCGTCGACCAGCTAACGTTACCGCAATCGAAATATATCGTCGAAACGAACGTGGTAATATTTTAATAAATAAATCATAATATTCTTAGTAATAATAATACTAATAACGTCTAATGATAACGGCGATTACTATAATTCATGGTAGTTGTGTATTATAAAAATATGCAAAAGAACATTAACGAAAAATGATTAAAGAAGATTATAAACGAAGACGAGTGTAGCTGGATAGGACATACAATAAGAAATAATATATATTTAATAGTGATAACTGAGGGTTTGGTAAATTGAAAAAAGAACGCGAGAATGAATTCATCGAAAAAAAATGAGAAATATAAAAATGAATAAAAATACTAACTACTCACTCAGAATACTGAACAACAATCGAAAAATTGAAGAATATAAGTATATTATATATATGTAAAGTTTAGATTGTGGAATGTAGTGATTTTTTATACTTGATTACAAAAAACATTTAAAATCACTAAACTTTATTTATTAAGCAAAGCTTTTCGGCAACTACGCCATTATCAAGCTATATATAAATAAAATTAAATATATAAAAACATAAAATATTAATTTAAATCTAAGTTCACAATTTTTACATATCACAATTTTTACATAATAAACGAATTTATTATGTAAAAATTGTGAACTTAGATTTAAATTAATATTTTATGTTTTTATATATTTAATTTTATTTATATATAGCTTAATAATGGCGTAGTTGCCGAAAAGCTTTGCTTAATAAATAAAGTTTAGTGATTTTAACTGTTTTTTGTAATCAAGTATATATATGTATATATATGTATATATATATGTATATGAATACAACCAACGATTTAAACGTAAGCTGTATAACCAATGTGTGATATATGTAGCTGAAACATATAGCCTTACTAAAGGGACAACTAGAAGAATTAGGAAATCCCGAACGACTCACGAGAGAATTATCCTCGGAATTAGACTCAAAGATCGCAAAACGGTTACTTGAATTAACGTACAGACGAAATTGGTAGACGCAGTGGAACGGATCGCCAGGCTGAAGTGAAAGTTGACCGGACATTTGGCAAAACAAGAGAACGAAAGATGTACTAAGTGAATATTACAACGGTGGTCAACTGGCAGTCGACGTCCACGATAAAAGCCTAGGTGTCGAGATGATGTTGTTAAAGATTCGAGTCGCTCACAGTCGGTCAGGTCGGGTAGATGGTTCAGTTGATTTTTTCCGTGTTATCGTCCCGTTATCGGTAGTTTGTTTCGTTCACTTTTGTTATATTACCAGATGGGCGAGATTATTCTATACTACCTTCTTTAAATGTGTATATATGTACATATGACATTAATTTTTAACTAGTTAAATACAATATTCATTTATAACACATATATGTGCTTAGCTGTCACGTGATGGACGTTACAATATCACAATCGCCTTTATATGTACACACGCAATCTGCGTCATCGACTACTGCTGCTACTTATAAACAATTAATTGGCTATATGCTACAATACCAAGTAAAACCAGCCTTTTATTATGTCGCGGAGTAGTCGTATAAAGTATCAGCCTTATCCCTCTTCTACGGGCAGTATCAAGTTTATGTAAATACAAATAATACTTCAAACGGATACTAACTTAATATATATACATCTTATTCTGTGGTGGAAATTCCCCGAAGGAACGTCGTGGCCATTACACTACAGCCTTTTCAATTCTTCCCTCCACTTGACCGATTTGCACTTATCGGTCTGCGGTCTATAATTTATTCCCTTAAAATGTTTTTGACGGTGTCTGTCATCTATTGGACGAGTCTTCTCCATTTTTCCTTCAATTATCTTTCGCAGCATCGAAATATATATATTATATACATGTGTATAATTATTTATGTAAAATTTTTATCTAATAGCTTACAGTTGATATTTTTTTTAATATTTTCCACTTCGCAGCCTGACTTATCTCACGGATCTTGTACTACACTTACGGGAATTCGCGGCTTTTGTAAACACATCGTTCATTGTCTGTTTGCTGAGATCTTGGACGACCTTCACAGTTATTTGCCGTACCGGTGCGTTATCCAAGATAAGTACGTAATTTATTTAATTACCTTAACCAATAAATGTCGCCTTAATATCCGGAAGGAATTAACAGCGTGTATTACTATATTGAACAATATCGACGGATCGTTAAAATCGTCATCGTCGGTAAACAAAAATGAAGCAGCTCGAAAAATCTGTAAAATCCGGATAAATTAACTTCTTGTTTTTTTTTGTGTGTTTTTTTTAAAAAGGTATAATTGATTTTTAAAAATAAACAAAAAAAAAGAGTTCAAATCACTAAACTTGTTTTATAAAAATTCACAAAGCTTCTCGGCTGTTAAGCCATTATCGAATGAACATGAAAAAATATATATATATAAATAAATACAATATAAAAATATGAAATGTAAAAATCAAACTAATTCAGATATACAAACAGTATTTATAAAATAATCTGATCCGGAATGAGGTGAACAAAGCAATTTACAATCAGCAATATAAAATAATATACATAAACAATAGCGCAATAGCGCAGAAAATTACAATAACGTCAGTCCAATATAAAAATGGATGAATTTTATAATATACTTGTTAGAACTAATTCTTCATCAAATTTTATCACTGCGTTTAACGAATTTGGGAAAACATTATAAAGAAAATTTTTAAAATGGAAACAAAAAAATTAAATAATAATAGTATAATTAAATTCAACGATAGAATAATTAGTCCTTAGAAGTATATTATTAAAATTCCTCAATTTTTATATTAGACAAAAGTTCGTTTTTATTTTAATTTTCTGCGCCATTGTGTCATGTTTATCTATATTATTTTATATCGCTAATTGTAGATTACGTTGTTTACCGCAATCATTATCAGATTATTTAACACTGTATACCTAAATTAGTATTTCCCACACATTTTATATTGTATATATTCACATTTTTCTTTATACTTTTTTTTTTTTTTTTTTTTTTTGTAATAATGGCTTAACAGCCGAAAAGCTTTTTTTCTTTAAAAAAAAGTTTACTGATTTTAACTTTCTTTAGTTGTTTAAATTTATTTCTTCTAGAAAACTATTGTATATCGTAAAATATTTAAACAAAAATTATCCGATTTCTTCTCGCAAAAAAAAATATTATTTTTGCAATATACCCACGCTTTCCATGCATGCATCTGTTTTAAAGAAATAGAAAAGGATATATAATTTTAAACACACATTTTTATTTACTAATTTTAAATTAAAACTATTTATCATTATTGGCCTGATTTGTACAAAATTTGTTTTTATGCGCAATTTTTATCCAGTATCAACCTTTGAAAATATTATATATTATTTTGGTATAAATTTTTTATATTTTCTACAGGAATTTCGCTCATTCTAAAGTACGGCGCTTAAAAATAAGTTACTTTTTAACAGTGGTCGTCGAGAGTTGTTTTTATTTGCATCTGTGATCGTATTTACACAAACACGCGAATATATATATATATATATATATACATATGCATGTATGTACGTATGTCTATATGTATATAAAAATGAAGAGCTAATATAATTAGAAAAATTGGTGTCTATCTGTAAGTGTACATGTGTATATGTGTATCGGTATACTAATGTATCTACATTATTAATTTATGGCGTTTTTAAATTTTAGGTACGCCGGTGTTTGTTGTCCTGAAAATATGGAAAGATTACTTGGTTGATGATTAATTAAATATTGAATAAATGATTATAGAGACCTTTATTCAACACTTCGAGTCGCTAATTAAATGATCTTGTATATATCTAAAATAAACGAGAAAATTGTAATTTGACATTCATTTATTCTAACTTAGTTGGTATTCAATCAATGCGTCTTGTCAGTTATGCGCCACAGAAACATGGCGCATAACTAAATGGAACTTAGAACAAATTAATAAAACACAAAGCAGAATTGAGATGATAATGTTGAGGATAACTTTACATGATAAGGTAAAAATATCTCGATATAAAGAGGAAAAACAAAATAATGGACGCGACCCTAGCAATTTTAAAATGAAGATGGACAGGACAGGTAGCTAAATTCCACAGATGGACGGTCAGATCAACTAAATAGCATCCGATAAATAAAAGAGGAAGAGGTCGACCACGCACACGGTAGGAAAACGATGTTAAACGGATAGACAAGTAGTCTATGCATTAAATAGGAACGCATGGAAATATAAGGAAGTGGCCTATATCCTGCAGTGGATTCACAATGTCTAATAAAGACGAAGAAATAACTTATAGCTCTATTCTAACTTTATTTTCTAGAATTTTATCAATTTTACATATATCATGTGGGACTTGGTTTTCCGCTTGTCTGTTAACTACATTTAATATTTCGCGACCTCTTTGTTTAAGATCTTCAACGATTTTATTAACATCACTTGTATAATGTAATCCTTTGGTCATCGTATGTATAGATTGCTTATTTTCATATGAGTGCCAAATACTTTTGTTTGCACCTAGTATTTGTGAAATTATTTGTGAAATTTTTCTATATGTATAATCTTAATACCTCCCCCCAACCATTAGGTTTGTAGTAAATGTTTCTGCTGTTACTAAATCACGCAGCATTTCATAGAATTTATTATATTGTTTAATTCCATCTCTACCATGATAGACGGTTGATGGTGGAACTTTCTTCATTTTTGGAAAATTTGATTTTATAACCGATGCTTGACGTTTTAACACAGGTGATGTTAGAGACGTATCTTGTTTTCCTTTCATATTCCTTTCATACTACTTGCTTTAATCCGTTCTCTTTTAGCCGTTAACTCTTCATCAGCATTATACTGTATTTATTGTTGCTCATCACAATGCCCTATTTATTTTAATTTTTCTTCAAGTTTTGAAATAGTTTCTTTCATGTTATTTAGCACAACATTTAATTAGGCTTTTTAATTAATAGCTTTTCAATTTAATGTACGGTATTTCTATATTTGGCGTTCTTTTAAATTTTTCTGTCGCTCGATTGTGTAATTGTGCACTGGACATTTCTCTTTATTATAATAATTATACTGATTAGCGTCAGAATAAATTAGAATTATCATTCTATTACAATAATTGACAATCATGTATGGCTGCACTGGTTTATCAATGCGGTGAATAGATATTCTTATCTGTAGAATTTATGCTACTAGCGAAAAAAAAAATTAAAAAAAAATAAAAAATAAACTTCCCTGCAAAAACAATAATTTCATAAGTATGGAAAATTGTATAGCGTGAAATTCCTCGGATACAGTTCACCATATCCTGCAAGGATGTATAATTGCAGAGGGATAGGTTTGTAATGTAACAAAGTTTTAGTAAATAGCAAATATAACGAATTTTCTAAATTAACCATCGAAGAAATAATAAATAAAAAATATTATAGTTTATTAAGAACGAAACGTTAATTTTGTTTAAATGTTACTGTTAAGTTTAAAATTATATATATATATATAACAAAACAAAATAAAATCAAAGTTAATCACTAAAAAATTTTTTATTACACAAATACGTACACGAAGCTTTTCGACTATTAAGTCATTATCAAGGTATATAGCTTGATAATGACTTAATAGTCGAAAAGCTTCGTGTACGTATTGTGGATAACCTTTATGATTTGCGATCCTGTTTATCGAACTAAGAATTCCCTTATTTCGGCTTTTATTTTTTAAATTTGCGTAACTTGCTACTCCTGTGTCTTTTATTATCTATTGGATGTATTCTTAGGCCTTCCACTGCAGCGTTTGCCTTCCATTTTGCCTTCAATTATTTGAATCAGCGTTTGATTATGCCGCAATAAATATCATATCCACTTGGTTCTTCTTTTCTTCAGTGTATTTATTAGAGTTCTCGATTCATTTATTTCTTTTAATACTTTTTCGTTTTTTATTTCCTCTATCCAAACACCACATTTCGAACGCTTCAATTCTATTGTGTATTTGTTTATCGTCTTCTGACGTACAGTAAAATGCTCCATATATATGTTTTCAAGAAATGCTTCTTAGTTTCCAATTTTATACTTTTTGATGTTAGTAAGGATTTTTTTTTATTAAACGCCGTTTTTGCTCGGTCGATTCTCGTTATTATTTCTTTATCGCTTCTACCATCTCGGGTTATTAAACTTCCGAGATATCTATGACTATTAACTTGTTTTAACTAAAAGTTTAAAGTTAACAGTTAAAACAAATATAGTACTATGAAACGAAAAACAACAAAAATTATAACAACAGATAATAAAAGATTTAAACGTTTAGCGTCGAAAACCGGTTAATTTGGAACCGTTGTTGATAATGTTCAATGTGTTTATATAAATACTCTTGAAATTTAAACATTTGACGTCATCAACCAGAAAATCAAAAATGGCTCATACTGAAAAGGATAACAATGAAACGAAGGTCGTTTCGTATATTGTGAAAATATATTTTCCAAAAATACAAATATGTACTTTTTTCTTTAATAATTATCGTGTACTGAAATTTCGTTAAGTACACACCTAGACGAGAACTATTCAGATCTGAAACTTTCACCGTATTTTACCGGGTAAATAATGAGTATATATTATTCAATATCGATTTTAGGTTTCCATTAGTTTGGTAATTTTACAAGATTGACGTAAATAACAATCGTTCGTAACAATTTATTTTTTAAAACGTTTAAAAATGTTACAACTTTTTTAACGGTGTGTACTGTGTAGTGTATTTAAAAAAAAAAAAATTTAAAATCACTTAAAGCTTTTCGTTTATCAGCTGAACATAAAAAAAATAAAACAAAAAAAAAATATATATATATATAAAATTTATAAAAATAGAAGAAAAAAACTATAAAAAGACTACGTACTCTCACATCTTGCTAAATTAAGCATAATTTCTGATGGTACATGTGACACGTGTCATGTTGACGACTAATTTGGGTTTGTCCGAAATTTCTAGAGCATATAGATGAGATGTTTTCGAGTTAAAAAAATGTACTGGCTGATAGGGAGAAACAGTGTACTAACGACAGATAATAAACGTTTAATATATACGGTGGTTCTAAGGCCTGTCTGGACCTATGTGGTGCAACTTTGGGGTTGTGCTAGACCATCAAACCTGAAAATAATACAAACGTCACAAAATAAAATTCTTCGGGTGATAACCAAGGCACCCTGGTATGTAATAAATCTAACGTTACATCGAGATTTACGTATGTATTCCATATACAGATCTCCGCGTTTCAGTGAAAGCCCAGTTGGAATCAGATTGGACTGTTTTCCATATCAATAAAGTCAGCAGTTTTTATAAAAGCGTTAAACCAGTTCCTTCCAAAGAAGCGTGGTATTTTCCCAAAAAAGTTTAGCGGACCAATTTCTCGTCACATGATTACAACATTAACTCGGCTTCGTATAAATCATAGTTGCCTACCTGTTCATTTGCACAGAATTGGAATGGCCAAAACCAGCACCTGCTCTCACCCGGACGATACCGATATGATTCTGGATTCGAATCATTTTTTTTTCAACTGTTTCTCCTACTCGGCAAAACAATCGCGTTTATTTTCTAAGCTTATATCTTTAGGCCATCGGCTTCCGTATATCTTAAGTTCATTACTTTCCTCAGATGATGCTTGTATATATTATTCTTTATTTCAATTTATTTTAGAATGTAAAGTTACTTTATAATGTTAATTTTTTTTTCTTCTTATGTTTTATGTTTTTCATAGACAGATTAGTTAATTCCAGAGTCCAATTTATAATAAATAATAATACGTATAGATCATGTGGCCGAGGTCGTAAAAGTTCACGCTAAAAGTCACGTAAGAAGACTTGATAGCCACCCGAATACTTTTGCTAGGGGATTGCTTGATACCACCGGTGACATAAGGAGACTAAAACGTCAGAAACCGCAGAATCTCGTTTAGGGTCGTCGTAATCGGGTAGGTATTCCGTCAGGTAAATTGAAATCTCTTCCTGACGGGATAAGATCATGTGTATCACTTCCTCTGTCGTGAGTGTGACATATGTATTGTATGGATTTGTTTTGTCTACTCGTTGTATCTGTGTGTATATCGGTTTGTACTGATCTACTAATATGTTCAACGTTGTTTCTATTATGGTTCGTCTCATTTCCTGAGATGATATGTTTGTTAAATATATTATTAAATATCGACCGTGGCAAGCTGATTGGATAAGATAGATGCTGTGTAAAGTGTGTAGTGGTTCCGGGAACTGAGTGTAATTGTGATGGTCGTCTAGCATCGTTTTCAACGTCTTCAGTTGAGCTGGTGTTATTTCGGATGATGCCTCCTTCCGCTCCATCATGATGGTGTACCGTCTCGGTCGGATGGCTATCATCGTTCCGGAGTTCGTTGTAATCGTCGGGCACCTGATTATTGATTTGACTGTCTCCCATACTAACATTTTCTATATTAAAAGTTAAATAAAAATTTATTAAAATACTTTAAGTATATATTAAGTAAGAATATTTTTAGTGTCAACACTTGTATTATATATTACTTACCGGTTGAATAATTTATTATTGTTCAATTCTTTTAAACGTACTACTAAATTGGTGGACAGCTCGCAGTATTATAAATAATAAAAAAAAAAAAATCAGAGAAAATAAATAAAAAATTTAATTTTACTTTATTTTTTTCGATATAATGAAAAACTTGTTCATTTGATTTATAAATGCTTCATTTCTACGACAATACATTCATTTTGTATTCGGTCTGTATTCTGAATGACCTACGACATATCTTCCGGTTCGGCGATGTAGTGACACCGTAGCAAACTGATTAAGTCATTAGTCAGGCGAGTAGGAACTCAGCCTTGTGTTGTGGCGCTTTACCGAGCAGTAATATATTTTTTCCAGATTTTCTCCTCTTGCAATATGTCCGAAATAGATTTGGCGGATTCGTCTTTCGAGCAATCAACGTAATTCTATCGATGTACTTCGGTCCTTATTTCACTCCGCAATATAAACGCGTCAATTAATACTTCTCTATATTAAATTAATTGATTTTTTCTAACACTCATTAAGACTATGTGTCTTTACTAAACGTATTTCATAATAATACGGAGACGACGAAAAAACAGTCATTATGTCGATTGTGTGGGCGTCTCGATAAGAGATTCGGACAACAATTTCAGGAGTTTATCAAGAAAAAATTATATGGGGCGGAAACTTTACAACGGCTAAATACAAAACTCTTTTTTTTTTCATCTTCATAGGCGAAATAGTAAGATAAAAAAATTACAATAAATAATTGCTAGTCTTAAGGAGCAAAAATTAATTAATATTTAAATTACGCAGCCGCGTGTCAAAATAAAGTCACTCTTTAACGAGCTAATTATGTTAAACGTATACCAACGAAATATTAACGGTTATCGCGAATCATTATTAAATTCTTCATCCGGCCAGTCTCGTTCCATTATAACCGAAGCTTTTTCTCAGACCATTTTCCGGGCATGAAGCCTCGCTGTTCTATTGAAATTCGTGGCAGTATAAAAGGTTTTAATCGTTCTTGTATTATGTACAGCATTATTTTACTGATATGATTGATAAGAGCAATAAGTCTATAATTTTGGCAACTGTGTCTATCTCCCTTCTTGTAAATTGGTACATATACTGATTTAGTCCAGTCGTTTGGCCGTTCTCTATTGATCCATATCTTTTTGTAAATTACATATATTATATATCAACAGACTTACCTTTGATGAGTTTGATAATCTCTGCCACTATACTGTCTTGTCCTGCAGATTTATTATTTTTTAATTTGTTTATTGCCTGTTCGATTTCTTCTCTAAGGATATCCGATTCTTGCTGTAATCTATTTGAAGATGATTTATACATTTCCGATGTATTATTTGTGAATTCTTTGCAATATGCCAGTTTTTGATAATTTCTGGTTTATCAGTAATAAGTTTTCCATTTCGGTCTTTTATTGATATGGATCGTGGTTGGAAAGTATTGGTTAAGTATTTTACTTTTTTTTTTTAAATCTTTTGTCTCGTTCTTCTGGAAATGGTTTTCTATTTTATTACATATTTTAATTATGAATTTGTTTTTGTCTTCTCGAAGTCTAGTATTGAGTCTTCTTATATATTAATTACATTTTGTTCGTTTGTCATTTTCTTTTATACCTTGTACTTTTATTCGTTATCTCTGTTTGATTAATCCATGCTTCCTGAGTTATCCATGATTTTTTAGGTTTACCTATGGATTTCTGTATTACAGCTTGTTCATCTAATATATTTTTATATTTATTCCATAGTTCATTATTCTCGTTTATTTCATTTTCCGTTATGTTGTTTACTTGTTTGGTGACTTTTGTTATGAATTGTTCATTACGACCTAGATACCATCTATTTGGTTTTGTTTTTGTTCTTGTTGTACGTTTTAGTTTCCCGCCACTATGATCAGTGCCGCAGTCAAGACCAGGATAACTTTTCACATATTTTATAGATGTTATGTTTTCCACCTTTCTCTTATCAACATATATATAATCAATCTGATTTATGGTTTTTCCATCAGATGGATTGTCATGTATATAGTTTGCGAATATGATGCTGGAATATTGTATTACTAATAGTATGGTCTCTGCGCAGAAATCTAAAAGCATATTTCCTCGTTTATTTCTTTCATCTATGCCATATTTACCAACTATATGTTTCAGGTGATTATCATTTTTGGTTTCACCTATCATGGCATTGAAATCTCCGATAATCATCAATATCTCCCTATTTGGGATTATTTTGATCGCGTCGCTAAGTTGCTCGTAAAATTTATTTATTTCTTCGTCTGTAGAAATTCAAGTTTACTGGCGTCGTTCTTAATTTTACTGTTACAATTTCGTCATTGATAGTTGAATATCCAACAACACTTCTCTTAATCTGTTTGTTGTAAATAAAGCCTACTCCATTTTGTGATTTTTTTCCATTTCCCGAGTGGATGACTAGTTTTCCATTCGAAGTTGTACCGCTTGATCTATAATAGGTTTTTAGACATAACAAGTATTGGAATTCTATTTATTTGTGATTCAATAACTGCTAATTTTTCAATATGATTCGTACCTCGAATATTCCGTGTTGCTATTTTCAATAATAATTTATTTTTGTTTTTCTCATTGTTCCTAGACGCATATTTTCTACAGAGAGAGCCTGGTTGTCCACTTGTCTGTAGCCGGTCGCCCATTTAACTCGTACTATTGGTCGTAGGGCCGAGTGCCAGTCTGGTTTAAAACTGCTATTATATGTGTTACTCATGATGGTTTTCTTGGAACAAAAATACCACAGTAGGGTTCCTCTTCTTTCTGTGGCGCAGTTCCACAGCCGATTGCCACCATTTAGGTCTCGCCTGTAGATGTAACATGTATAGCCGTTTTTATCTCCATGCCTACCGCCTTTACTGCTTACTGATATACCTGCTGCCCTATATCAGGGATCCGTTAGCTTCCTACCGGCATCCTTTCCGACCTTACCGCCTTGGGTGGCCCTACCAGGAGATGAACTCGGGACGGCATTGCTCAGTAGGTAGTACTAAGCCTCTCCACCTAGACAAGGTGGATCCCCGGAGGGGTTATTTGTTTTACGAATTAAAAAAAAAACATTTAACTAATTCATACTCCACTTTTCCAGTATTTCCGTCAGAAATGCTGGCAACATACAGAAGTCGCCACTATGTCCCTGCTCAACTTACACTTTCGAACGTTAGCTCATAGGACTTTCAAATAATTTTCTCTAACGTAACTCCACCTCTGAAGCTAAGCTCCTTCTTCATCAGTAATACAAATCTTCTTTCTTTTTAATCTAATATAATACCTTTCCTCCAGTGCCTCCAACCAAAGTAGCGCGGTCTCTAATGAAAGAATCAGAAAAAATGCGATTGATATAAACGAAATTATCGAAATAAAACGCGAACAGTGCACTGTGTGTGTAACGTATATAATGGTAATCGAAAGAAAAGCAATACAACAATAATTGAAGGGAAGAACGTTTGAAATAATTTAAATTAAACGACACGTATCATGGATTTACACACACATCCGTGTGTCCATAGCTGTTTATACTTTAAATATAATTTGTTTTAATGGTATTAATAAAATATTTTGCTGATTTTTGTGAATTGTAATCTTTTTTCTTCTTCTTTTTTAGCTACAAGTGGCTATCCAACAAAAGGCTTCTCAGTGAGTAAATCACCTGTACAGAAGGATACACGCCTAATCTTAGATTCATATTTTTTCATTTTATACTTTTTAACTGTTTAAATATGCACTCGATAATAGCCTAACAGCCGAAAAGCTTTGCGATTTTTCATAAAGAAAAAACTTTCAGCGATTTTAACTTCTTTTTTGTCGTTTATTTTAATAACAAATAAACTACATTCCGCATTCTTCAAAATATAATGGAATATAGTTTAAAATTTAAAATAAGTACTCGAGAATACACGACATTTTCGAACAAAACCTAATTTTAAAAATTAAATTCTAAAAATGAGATTTAAAAGAGTTAAATTCGCATTTCTTAATTTTCGCGAATAAATGTAAAATAGATAAAAACTAATAGATTCTACGATTCTATATTATTGAAAAGTTATCATTGTAAACGGGGGGAACGATCGATTAGCACTACAGTTTAGTCGCAGAAAGCTGGAGACGGATTAAATAATAGATAATTCTTTACAATTTTAAGGAAATACTAATTATAAACTTATTTTAAATTATTTAAAAATAATATTTTATCTAGATTTTTCTGGGTGTAATCCACTTCGTATTTCTTTACTGAACTATTCTATTAGAATATCTTTTAGCGACTTATTAATCGTTTTAGTCTTTAGAATAGTCAAAATTAATAGTTAGTGTAATAATCGATGTATTCGTATTTTTCGCGTTAGTCTATCTCGCGTATGATCCGGTAGAAAGCCTATAAAGAAAAATAATAAAACCGAATAATTAATCGGATTTGTTAGATTTTAAAAATCGAATTAGTCATTTTCTCCGAAAAATCGAATCAATATTACGTCCATCTCTTTATTTATTATATATCGTACTAATAATTTATTCGTTCGTTTATTATTGCTCCTTTATAAGTACGAGGAGGAGTTTTTAAATATTGTCGCAAAAGTACAATACACACCGGAACAGTAGAGCAATTGTGGACGTTAGTAATGTAGATCGTTTTTTATTTGAATGAATCGCGATTTAATGGAAACAAAATCGAACCGGATAATTAAAACAATAATCGTAATTAATTCGACACGTTGTTCAAAAACACTCGCGTTGCGTTACAATCGCATTTGTAAAACTTTTCTACTATTTTATTTCAAATTCTCGATAACGATTTTTTTCCCGGGTTTTTCCACCTCCACCGAGTAACGCGTGATAAACTCGATATTTAGATAAAATTATTTCGTCCTATTTAATTTATATTTTACGTTTTATCACCTATCAGCTCTCTCCCAGGCGAACGATGACCGTTGTAACTGTATATTTTACAACACGTTCGCGTGATTATCTTTATATTGCTAAACGTAATAACCCTGTCAGTCATACATTATAAAATTTTGGACACAAATCAACAAATGTTATACAGTTGTTTATTATACAATATTCGTTTTTTCTTAGGTGAACTATAAATAATTTTCGATATATTTAGATAAATATTTTTAAAATTGGGACATTTCACATCGATCGGAAAATAAAATATTTTGTTCGAATTAAAATTTCACGTACGATGATATGAAAGAGTTAAAGTAGCACATATCCTATTTGGGAACATTATGACCGTTTTGGGGTTAATTATTTATTTTTCATTTTCGGGGTTTTTCATTTCTTTCGAAATATTCGCATTTTCCAACACCCGACCGTCTTTATTGAACCGTTCCACTATTTATCGTTTCGAAAAGAAAACTCTTGTAACGAATCAGTCATTATAAAATTTCAAATTTCTTTCTTTTTCTACTGCCGCCAATTCATTCTTAGCCTAGGCTATCTACGAATAGTGTCACCATCTTTCTTTGTATGGGAAATTCAGTCCACCTAACTATATCGCGAATTGTAATTCTTTTCAATCGTCGTGACGTCCGGAAGGGCATCTATTAGCCTGTCGCAGTGTCGGCGTATACGCATTGTATGACTTTGAGCCCGCTGCTCTATTACTTCGCCGACCATACAGACCCCAAGTTCGCGATAAATAGTTTCATAACGTACTGCGGCATTCTGGTATATCAGCCTTATAGTTTTATTTTGAAAGCGTCGTATTATATTTCTGTTTATCTTTTTCGCACATCCTCATATTGGTTCAACGTAAGTCCGTGTTGACTTTATTATTGCGTTATATATTAATATACAGACTAAGGAGAGATTCGAAGAATACCATATAGCCAGTGGAGAGGTCTTAATTTGATATCTAGTCATTTTCTTGTTTTTTGTATATGTATTTTCCAGCTTAGTACAGAGATTGGAGTGGTTGCTTCTTTTCATAACCAAAATATATTTGTCTTCTACTGAAAATTTTATTAAATTATTATAAGCATGTTTACAATATATATATATATATATATATATGTGTGTGTGTGTGTGTGTGAGTGTTTCTTTTTTAGTTGTTCGTGATCAAGGTAACAGATTTCTTATTTTTTGGCTCCATCCTTGACGATCCTCGGCATCATGAACAGATAGTGAAAATTACATCCGGGCTACAGCAGTCACTGCATCTGTCCATCTAATTTGTACTCTGCCTTACACCATTCATTCTTCCCATAACCATTGTGCTCTTTTGATTTCACTGTGTTTCCATAGGATGTGATCAAAAATTTCATAATACGTACGAGGACTTGCGTTGTTAATCTGCGAATTGTACCAATTTTTTTCAACATACACGCATTAGTACGCTTTTCCATCCACGAAACCCGAAGGAGGCGGATCCAAAACTATGTCTCGAAACTATTTATGCGAATTTGTTTTGACTTTTTTATCGTACATGCTTTTGCACCATATGAGAAATATTTAAAAAATTAGAGTGCGTACAAGTTGAATTTTTATATTTATCATGACGATCCATATCCTGGTTAGTTTAACCATCGCACTCCGTGCTAGTTGAATTCTTCTCTTGATCTCACCTTAAGACCCTCCTTTACTTTCTAACACGGATCCCGAGTAGACGAACTTTTCCACAGTTTCATAACTAGGAATAGTTTTATGTTTTTTCTTTATTATATTCTTTCGATCAATCACCATGAACTTAGTTTTTCCATTATTTATTTGTAGACCACAGCATGTACTTATATATTCGAATTTCTTCATTAATTTTCCCATTTTTTCCATATTATATGCCACCAGTGCTATATCCTCAGCAAACCGTAAGTTTGAAACTTTGAATCCTCTGTGATAGAAACACCATCCGTGTGGATTGGATTTCTTTACATATATTGTTGAAGTTTGTATTTTTATCCTTTTTGTAACTTTTTGAAATTCGTCGATTTATTAATGATATCTGCGTTGTACTGCCCATTATCCTTCATTTCTCTTCAGTTGTTAATAAATTTCATAGTTTCTTCGGACAGGATTCTGTCATTGTGTTACCCTATATGTCTCCTTTACGATATTCTTCATTTCATCTCACTGTTGTCATTGATTACCAATCTCTGTGTTCGCTGCTGCTTCCTAGGAGCTTTCAGTTTTCCCTGTATTTTCATTATTATTAATCTATGATCAGAACAACGCTCAGCTCCAGGTCGAACAATAATATTCTTACAACATAACTTCTATCGGTTTGAGATCATGAAATAAATCTGATTTCTATGTCGACCTCCAAGGATATCAATGTGTTCAATCACGTATGGTGATGTTGGAAAATCGTATTCGCTATCGTCGGTTTATTTTCAATTGCAAATTCAATTAGACGCTCACCCCTTTATTACGTGTTCCCGTTCCAAATTTTCCAAACCACATGTTTATCTGCACATGATGCTCCAACCTTTGCGTTTAGATCACCCATCATGATTACCATTTTCTCGGTAATCTACTGATTTCATCTTAAACATCGATATAGAACTCTCCTACCTTCTCATGTTCCGAAAAATTTGTTGGTGCATACACCTGTATTAAATTGATTGCTATTGGTTTTATATTTATTCTTAGTGCGATTACTCGATCGCTTTTAGCTCTTTAGCCTGTAACTAGACTACACAGTCGTTTATTTACTAGTACCGCCACGCCATTTCTACTTTCGCAATCACTACTCTCACAAAGTACCATGTTATGAATTGTTTCAAAATGACCGTATTGACGATAATATGTTTCAGCAATTCTACATATATCTACTCCATATCTTCCTAATTACATCTCCACCTCAAGGAGTTTGCAGAGTATGAAGATCTCTGACATTCCAAGTTCCCAAATTGAACTGTGTGTTTGCAAATCTAACAATCGTATATTTTCCATATGACAGCTGGGAATCTTTGTCCAAAAAAATAATAGAAACACTATTATATAATTTTAATTATTTTAAGTGGTGTTTTTTTGGTATAATATTTAATGAAATATAAATGTCATTTTTATGCGTGCATTTCACTGTTTTTTCAACGATTATAAGTAAATATATTGATTTTATTTTGTTGTTGTAAATGAATGCATATTTATCTTTGAGACACATTGTCCATTAAAATAGACAACTTATATCTCAGGAAGCATGGGTGATAGAGCATAACTGTTTTCATAAATTTCTTAATCAGGCCCTTCATAGTTCAAAAATAAAATTTCAGAATTTTAGACTGAAAAGGCTAGAGTTAGAGATGAAGTGATCCTTTTGACAATAACTGTAGAGTTGGTTGACTCCAGGAGTATATGTTTTTGAATGGACTGATTGCATGATGAACTAGTGTTAGGAACTAATTCATCCTGCTTGACATGAAAACCATAGCACCATAGTTTCTGCTACTTCGAGATGGTTGACTAAGCTTGAGGCTGTTAGATTTAGAAGCTGATGTAAAAGTTTCAATTGTTTCAAGTGCCCGAGCCTTGCTGGTGACGAATGTTTTGAATTGATCATATGTTGGAAATTCGGTACTTGAACCCAAGTGATACTCACAAAATTCGCGTGTTTTAGTATCTAGCTTGTGATTAAAATGCGAACAAGAAGCCCATCCGAATTTATAAGATTACCCAATGTAGAAAAAGCATTTATACATTCTGTAGTAACGCTAAACATATGATTAAGCGTTTGAGAAGTATCGTTTATAGCTTTGGGAATACCCAAGAGTCTATGGAGGTGCTCAGAGATGATTAAACGTTTATTGTCATATCTAGAAACGATGTTATCCCAAGCTGAGGCAAATGAGTCGCTTAGATTAGCTATTAATTGAGCAGCCTCCCCTTCAAGGCATGTGCAGAGGTAGTGCATTTTTGCCATATTTGAATTTCGACCCACCATTGACATAAATAAATCACGAAAATGACGCCACTCTGTGTAATTTCCTGAAAATTTAGGAAAATCCATTCTTGGGAGCTGAGACATGTGATAAGCATCGATTATGGAAATATTTGCAGGATCTGCACTATTTTGAGGCTTAGCTGCTTCCAGTTCTGAAAGTCGTTCATGTAATTCAGCCTCTGCATTTACATGCCATTGTGTTGCAGTATAATAAGCTTCCTTCGTGAAGTATTCATGATCAAAATCAATTTCGAATCTCTTGGTAGACATAAGTCTATTATGTTTATTATCAATCTTGTCCCAACAACTTTTAAACATTTTCAATGTAGATCGAACTAATGCGATCGAAAATGTATTAATTTTGCCACTCTCGGCATCCTTGTTAATCTTTTCAATATACTTAATGCGCTCGAGCTGTAACTTCAGAATATTCGCATTTGCAAACATTTTAAATTTTCGTCAACGCGCCAAAAAAAATTTAAATAATATTGAAGACTTACGTGTTGAAAACTTCAATTCCAGCCTGAATTCCGTATCCGGCGCGGAGGACCAAAAAATGTTAGATATTTAAAAAATCTTCAAAACTTAAATAATGCTGGTATACAGAATTCAGCTGATTTTGACTTTAACAGAGATTAACAACCGCATGAGAACAATCAGTTTATTTTTAATAAATTAACGCGATACTTAAATGTACAAAATCAAAATAAAACAAAATTCGAAAACTTATATATACATATATATATATATATATATATATATATATATATATATCACACAAATATATGTACACACATAAATTAAATGACAATTAACGAAAAATGAACATCAATTCAGAAACAGGAAAAAATATATTTGTGTAACCACAAAACAGATTGGGAATCATTTAGGGAATACTTAGATACCAAATTAAATCTAAAAATTCCATTAAAAAGCGAAATTGACATCGAGAATGCCGTACGGTACCTAACTAGGGAGATACAAACAGCAGCCACGCTGAATACTCCAGTTAATACTTACAAAAAAAGTAATAATTATCCGCTATCAGTCCGAAAGCTAGTCTTGGAAAAGAGAAAGTTTAGACGAAGGTGGTTCCAAACACGGAATTCTTGGGATAAAAAATGTTTCAACAATAAAGTAAAAGAATTAAAAATGTTATTAGCAGAAATTAAAAACAAAACCCTTAATAGCTATTTAAATAAACTATCACCCCTAGCAATAGACAACTATTCCTTGTGGAAGTGAACCAAAAATATTAAACAGTCCAATACACATATTCCTCCGATAAAACATGATAACGAATCATTAGCGAGAGATGATAAACACAAGTCAGATTTATTTGCTCAGCACCTGGTAACCGTGTTTCAGCCAAACATAACGGCTAGCACGGACAGGGAAATATACGACTATATAAATAGTCCATATGAATCATCTTCTTCGATTAAGTTAGTCTCACCTTCTGAGGTGAAATGTTTACATAAAACTTTGAAAAAGAAGAAAAATCCGGGTTTCGACTTAATAAGCGCTGAATTATTGAATGAACTTCCGCGAAAAGCTATAGTGTTGCTGACTTATATATGTAATGCAATATTTCGCGTACAATATTTTCCAGTACAGTGGAAATTCGCGCAAATTATAATGATTTCGAAACCTGGCAAAGATCCGTATTCTGTTTCATCTTATCGTCCGATCTCGTTGTTGCCTGTTTTGTCGAAGGTAGTAGAAAAATTAATATTAAAAAGATTACAGCCTTACATACAATCCAATGATATAATTCCGCAACATCTATTCGGTTTTATAAAACACCATTCCACCACTGATCAATTACATAGGGTGGTTAGAGTAATTGAAAATAGCTTAGAAACCAAAAAAGTATGTACCGCGGCATTTCTCGATGTTCAACAAGCTTTTGATAAAGCTTGGCACGATGGTCCATTATATAAACTGAAATGTCTATTGCCGAAAAATTTTTACCTGTTGTTGAAATCATACATAGAAAATCGCCACTTTCAAGTGCGTTACAAACATACCTATTCAAAAATACATCCTGTTTTAGCAGGCGTTCCCCAAGGTTCTGTGCTGGGCCCCACGCTGTACTTGTTATACACGGCTGATTTCCCTACAATGGAAAACGTATAACTGGTTACATTTGCGGATGACACTACACTGCTCTCAACACACACGGATCCGAAGATAGCTAGCTGTAACCTACAGAAAGCTCTTACTAAGGCGGAGATATGGTTTAAAAAATGGAAAATTGGAATTAATGAAAACAAATCTGTCATTTGGGGCTGTGCTAGACCATCAAACCTGAAAATAATACAAACGTCACAAAATAAAATTCTTCGGATGATAACCAAGACACCCTGGTATGTAACAAATCTAACATTGCATCGAGATTTACGTATAGATTATGTGGCCGAGGTCATAAAAATTCACGCTAAAAGACACGCAAGAAGACTCGATAGCCACCCGAATATTTTTGCTAGAGGGATTGCTTGATACCACCGGTGACATAAGGAGACTAAAACGTCAGAAACCGCAGGATCTCGTTTAGGGTCGTCGTAATCGGGTAGGTATCGCTGAATACTTGTCCCCTCATGCTCAATTCTTTTAAACGTACTGCTAAATGTCCTTGGTGGACGGACAGCTCGCAGTATTATAAATAATAATAATAAAAAAATCAGAAACACGTATCAACTTCATGAATACTTCGAACAGAATGAATCTGGCATCCTTAAGGAAGGCCTATTTATATCAATACCAGAATGACTAACCGGTAGTATGATCGAACGTATGATAAGTGAAAGTAGTATGATCGAACGCCTGATAAGTAAAAGAAACCTGATTGGTTGTTCGATCAAACCATACTCAGATAAGAAATCAGACATCGAACCACACGCTGCGGCAATTGAACTTCAAATAATTTCAAACATATACATATATGCATATATTATATATATAAATATATGCATATATATATATATATATATTAATAAAATGATATAACAGTTTTTAGTGTTTGTGTTTGTCATTTTTTAAAAGAACATTTTTTTAAGAATTCAATATCCTACTTGCCTATTTTATAATAAAATTGTATTCATATTTCCATTCGTAGGAGACCAATTTTATCAAACATTTTTACGTCATATTAAAATATGAATTATCGATTTCAGTCCATCAAAGAATAGAGCGACATAATTTGAAAATTGAACAAACAATTTGTAAAAAGTTTGGAATTTTAAAACCATAACTTGCGAAATAGGACCTATTATTATGGTGTTCATAACACGCGGGTGCAGTTGCATACGCGTACCACCGGCCTACTAACGAACGAGTTAGTTTTTCTTTTTCAAATTTCTATTCGTCTTTCTTTTATTATGTGCATTTCCGTGTGTGAATTAGTTCACTGCCTCTCACCAGTTTATGTTGTTTATATTATTTCCTACCGATGTTTAGGTAGAATTTTTTCCTTACTGAAGCTTTATTATTTATACGGCAATTGATCATTTTCAGAGGTTTGTCTCTTGTGTAAATTGTGCAAAAATAAGAATACTTAACCATTATATGTACGGTTTATCTAATTGTTTTATTTTAGAATTTTAAAAATGTTTATACTTTTCTAATTGTATAAATTTTGTACTTATTCATGCGGAAATAAATTTTTATATACTTCGGTTTATTAATTCCTTTTTTTTATCCTGGGTTCGATAATTTTCTGGTTACAATTTTAAATGGTTCTCGTATTTGTATTACAATTTGTTGACTTTGATAATTATTAATGTTACTTTGCGATGTTGTGTTTAATAAAAAAAATGTCTATGTATGTATATGTACGGGAAGGGGGAAGTGTAATTACAACCGCTAGATTTTTTAACCACAAGCCGCCACTGATATGCAGTAAATACCGAAACCAAGTTATAACATGTAAAAGCTATCCTGGTGCCGATATTCAATCAGATCGTAACAAAATTTATACTTATTCATGCGGAAATAAATTTTTACTATATTTCGGTTTATTATTACATTTTTCTATCCTGGGTTCGATAATCTAACTTCATAATTTATTAGTTTTTCTGATTACGGTTTTAAATAGTATTTGTATCGACTTTGATAATTATTAATGTTACTATGCGATATTATGTTTAACAAAAAAAAGTACTAATGCCTCCGGATTTGGATGGTAAAAAAACCGTTTCTGATGATGTCGAACATAGTCATATCATTGACCCATTTGATGTGTGCGTCATTTCGTTGAAATCGACGAGCATTAGTCGAAGAAATTTACTTTTAGAGCACTGTACGATTTGATGCTTTAGCATATCCCCATATTTGTATTCCGTAAGTTCATATTGGACGTCGAACAGTTTTATACGATTAGGAGAGCTTGTTCCCTATCATTTTAGTATCTAATACATATGTCGTTACGTAGATAACGGCTAGATCTTTTAGATTTATTTTTGTCTGTTTTAGTCGATTAACCATTTTAAATTGATGTGGATGTTGTTTTCACGGACCTAGTTTAACGATGAGAAAAATTTCAATTAATTTTTGCCGTTAAAATTTGATTTTGTGTAGGTTCCCCTACGTATTGAATTATATTCTCGTTTTAGTGACGGCTGTCTATTATGTTGTCCAACAAAACGTAGCGCTATCTACTTGAATTTCTTTAACCTGATCGAAACATTATTCACATTCTTTTTTTTATTATTATTATTTACACTATTGCGTTTTATTGTTGGATTTCGCGCGTTATGTATATTGTTTATAAGAACGTCGGACTTAATACGTATAAGCTCGATATGCATTCAACATATACGCAACAATGTTAATCCGATAGTATAATGTTAACAATAATAATAATAATTAAAAAAATAATACGAACGTTAATAATTAGGGATTTTTCTGATAGAAGTATTCGAGAAAACGATGGCGAATCGCAAACAAACAATGAATTCATTAGAAAAAACTTATCGTCAAATTATTACTTAACGGTACTTTACGTGTTAGTAAAGCAACGTGTGTGAAAATGAAATTAAATTAATTGGCCATTTAATCCGAGTGATACGTAGCTAAATCTGACCCTGCTGATACCGGTCACTGCCGGAATATGAGCTGATAAATTTATGAATGACGGATTATACGGATAAATAGCTTCTTTTTACTCGACAGAACTTCGAATGTATTATTAATTAAAGTAAATTCGATTAAAATGAAACAACTTCCTTAAAATTCTGGGAAGTAGTTTATTGATTAGATTTCTTTCTGATAACAAATTAATTACTGTAACGGCTTTTCATTTCCACAATAACATTAATAAGAAAACAAATCAAAATAATTTAAATACAATTTGTTCGAAATTATTATATTATTATTATTATTATTATTATGTAACTTAATGTGCCATATACAGCAACTAATGGCTAGAGGCACAGAGGAAAATAAGTATTAAATTAAATGATACAATCCAGTATCGTGTAGGAAGAGGATGAGTCTAAGAAACATGGTCAGCAGTAGCTGTAATGAAATATGATCTCGGTAGGCTATATTGATGACACTCTGTCAGTATATGTTAAACAGCAATGTTGCAGGCCGTACACAATGGAGCTTCTGATCTATTAAGAAGGTAAGCGCGTGTCAGTTTAGTGTGACCCAATCGGAGTCTGCTGACAACTATACTGTCTCTCCGATGTTGTAAGCGTATCTTCCGAGGTGTTATTTTTAGTTTGATAGATAGTAGATTGTTTTTGATATTAATACGGTTTGCCATTCTTCTTGCCGTAACTAAAATAATGATGATTTCATGAACCTCTCGAGGTCTGCGAATGGAACTGGTAAATTAGGCACAGGTAATGCAGTCGCTGCTTCCTTTGCTGCCCTATCAGCTAGCTCATCAGCGATTTCAGTATGTGCTAGGCTCCAGAGAGGAATGTAATGGATCGTTCGGTATTTTTAGTAATTAATTCTACAGTTGTTTCCGCTATAGGATGTCTATTGCTGTTAGATACATTATGAATAGCGTTGAAAGCTGGAAGAGAATCTGAACAGACTATTATTATCAAGCTAGACTCAAGTTCAGTATTCATACTGAAATCGATGGCCAAGTGTATATTGCGTATATTTCGTCAGATAAAATTGTAAATCATTGCGGCAGCGAGAACCGAATATAGTATTTATCTTTGAGAACGGAGCAGCCAACGAACGAATCAAATTTTGAGCCATCTGTATAGAATGTTAATGATTGAAATGTTCGCAAAGTAGCAGACTGAATAGAACTTATTAATTTTTAACGATATATATGTAAAAATTAAATGATAGAAAACCAACTAAATAGCGAAATTCTACGTTAACTTTGAATTAATTTCCCTATGTTGGGAGTCGTGTTTTTTTTTTTTTAAATTTAAATGCAATTATAAAATTCGATAATTAACAATTTAAAGAATTAAAGAAACAAATCCGATATAATTTATTCATGACCAAAAAGTATATTTAAAATGGTTAAACATTATGTATATTTGGACTTTACAAATGCGAGTTATATTTAAATTGATCACCTGTCAATTCAATTACGAAAACAAGTCATAATTAAATGAGGCAAATTTGAGTTTAAATTATTTAGCACACGTTAACAATTTATTTAAAAAATAGGAGACAGCGATATCTCTAATGTGCCTCCACTACCAATGCCCTCCTTTAAAACCACGTTTTCTTGCGTTAGGGCCGTCAACGAAATAACTGACAGATATATATATATATATATATATATATATATATATATATATATATATATATATATATATATATATATATATATATATATATATAAAACTGTTAAAAGAAAGAGACAGCGATATTGTATTAAACAAAATAATTACACAGACGACGCCCTGGGTAACTTCTGTATATATATATATATATATATATATATATATATATATATATATATATATATATATATATAGAGAGAGAGAGAGAGAGAGAGAGAGAGAGAGAGAGATGGAGTGCGAAGAGTGAGAGGGGGAGAGATAACGATGTATATGTGTGTTATAATTTCTTTGCGATTTTGTACGTATGTACGTAAACTGAATACACACGATGAGTGCAGCATGCTGGAAACTGTGGAGGAGCCCGACTACACTTTGGGAATAGTTCAGCCTGTGTGCTTAAGTGTATTAGAAGGAGCCAACCTTTTTTCAATTAAATTTAATACTATATGTTGTTCCAACGTTGTTCGTTAATCAAATTTAAAAAATAATAATAATAAGAAGAATCACGATCGGTTTTATGTACCGATAGTGTCGATAAATAGTAAAATTTAATACTTAAAATGTGTCAAAAATAACAGATTTCTCAATGTCATAAATTACATTCGTATATACCGAGTACGGTTTAAAATTATAGATAAGCAAATCAAAATTGTACGAGGCATTTTGTTTAGAGAAAATTTATTTTTTAACGAAATAGTAAATAAGCTTTGATAATACTTGTGCCGTGCTTCGTATTTTATTAATTTTTTTCTATTTACAAAAACCTTCTCTCTTTCTCACACACACACACACACACACAAACACATATGTATATATATTATATAGAGCAAGTAGGAGTTTGTGTAACGGCGCATCTAAAAATATCATACGTAATTCCATTTCATATATTTTCGCGTAGTAATACTGGTCAATAGTTTCTTTTAGTCCTGAAAGCCTTTCCCTGAACCGCATAAGCCCTCCTATATATTATCAGTATTCTTAAGTTCCAATTGTCCACCGACGGACAAGTGGAGAAATGGATAGATAAAAGCCCTCCTATATATTATCAGTAAACCATGGTTTCAATTATACCAGATACCAACTTTATTTAGACTACGCACTGGGCATAATTTCTCCTCCCTCACATCTTGCTAAATTAGGCATAATTTCTGATGGTACATGTGACACGTGTCATGTTGACGACTGTATTGAGCATCAAATTTGAGTTTGTCCGAAATTTCTAATCTAATATTTTACAAAGTGACATACATTACCTGTGAGTATTGAATTAATAGTTTATATAATTTCATCAAACGTAGCGGTATTGAGATTTAAAATACATTAACTGGATAAAACTGGCCAAATGGCCAAAGCTGGACCAAAAAAAAAAAACTCATTCTTCGGTTCCAATCGTGTAGAAATGGACAAGTGGAAAAATGGAGAATAGAATGTACATCCCCGTATTTTACATATGTAAGTTCTTCTTATTCAATCATTCGACCGGAGCGTTATGAATATTATTAATCAATCTGCAACACAATTTTACCCCAGTCATCTCTATCCGCAGACAATCGTAACCACTGTGACGTAAACTGCTCGGCGACCAACTATTTGGTGAATATATCTCGATAGTTCCGCGTCTTGTTACGCCTTCCATTTTGCTTTACATAATCAGTTTTTCTAGGCCGTCATTTCTTAAAACATGAACGACGTATCTAACAATCCTTTGCTAAACTACACATCCTTCAACCGTATCGTTATGTTTAACTCTTGAAGTATCGACGTATTGGATCTATTAGCCGTTCTCAGTATTTACAACATTTTCGGGGAAGCCAGACATAGCGTGTCCCAACCAGTAAAAGCGTCCGTTATAAATGTTGCGAGTGTTCTATTTCATACGCAGAACGAAGCGTGTTTCGCTGCGATATTAAAACATAATACGAACTACGTATTGATGATGCATATGAGGACACCCAATATAAAGCATAAAAAATCGCATTACGAACTTTTCTATTATGTATTCTATAACTCCGCAAAATTACTAGATTATTTACTTACGGGTGGGTGACAAATATTGCATAGCTTTAACCTATAAATAAATACCATATTTCCGGAGATACCAATTTATTTGGAATAAAAAATTTTTATAACGTTTATTTAAAAATACAGAAATTTTTTTTCTATGAGCACGCTGAACTACTTACTAAATTTATTAAAGTAAAATAAATCATCGGATAATGTTATGCACTTTTAGATCAAATTATCCTCCACGGTATAGCTGAGGAAAAATATCGGAATATTTTTCGTGGGAAGGTTAAAGTGCAACGGCCCAAAATTACATATCGTAATTACGAAAGAATAAAAGAGTAAATTTATCTGAATCCTGTGTACAACTTTGATCACATGTTGTTAAAAAAAAAAATGCGATTTACCGACCACGATAAAATATAAAATACATTAAACGAATTAAGAGAAAATAAATAGAACATTTACTTTTTTTACTTTATTTTTTCAGTCTGTTCTCTTCGATATAACGAAAAAACTTGTTCGTTTGATTTATAAATACGTCATTTCTACGACAATACATTCATTTTGTATTCGGTCTGGCTTCCTATATCTTCCGGTTCGGCGATGTAGTGACACCGTAGCAAACTGATTAAGTCATTAGTCAGGGGAGTAGGAACTCAGCCTTGTGTTGTGGCGCTTTACCGAGCAGTAATATATTTTTTCCAGATTTTCTCTTCTTGCAATATGTCCGAAATAGATTTGGCGGATTCATCTTTCGAGCAATCAACGTAATTCTATCGATGTACTTCGGTTCTTATTTCACTCCGCAATATAAACGCGTCAATTAATACTTCTCTATATGAAATTAATTGATTTTTTCTAACACTCATTAAGACTATGTGTCTTTACTAAACGTATTTCATAATAATACGGAGACAACGAAAAAACAGTCATTATTTCGATTGTGTAGATATGTGGATAAGAGATTCCGACAAACAATTTCAGGAGTTTATCAAGAAAAAATGATACGGGGCGGGAACTTTACAACGGCTAAATACAAAACTTTTTTTTCCGTCTTCATAGGCGAAATAGTAAGATAAAAAAATAACAATAAATAATTGCTAGTCTTAAGGAGTAAAAAATAATTAATATTTAAAGTCACTCTTGAAAATTATTTTACTAACAGGCTTCGAAACGTATAGCAACGAAATATTAACGGTTAATCATGATTAAATTCTTCATCCGGCCAGTCTCGTTCGATCATAACCGAAGCTTTTTCTCCGATCATTATAGTCGGAATATTGGTATTTCCGCTAGAGATAAACGGCATAACAGCGGCGTCCGCTACTCTCAAGTTCCGTATACCGTGAACTTTTAATTTCGAATCGACGACCGCTTCCGGATCCGTTAACGGACCCATTTTGCAAGTGCCGACCGGATGATAGGTAGTTGTACTTAGATAACGCAGATAACATTCTAAATACCGATCGCTGTCCGTTTCGAAATTTTCACATTCCGGCACGGAAAACTTTATCCGTCGAACGTGACCGTTCATAGTTTTAGTAGCGACTAAACGTTCTAACAGACGAATACCTCTAATTAAACTATCGACATCCTCCTGTTCCGTCAAATAACCGGTTGTCAGTTTCGGCGCATCGAACGGATTACTAGATCCGAGTGTCACCCGTCCTCTACTCTTCGGTTGTAATAAAGTAGCCATCAAGGCTAATATACGAACTTCGGTCGATCCGACTGCATTCAACGATTCCGGTATGTAAGTCTTATTTAAATTTAACGCGTTTAAAAGATAAAATTCGTACGACGCGACGTCTTTGAAATCTTCCGTGTGAATTTGAATATCCGGAATACCGTCTCGTTTGCTTTTCGTATCGGCGAATATCATCGTATCGAACGTTCCCATAGTGGACCAATCGGTACGTTGTGTTAAATAATAATAGGACAGATCCGAATCGGTGAAATCGTAATCGGTTGGACAAGTACTATGGTCGAAAGACGGATAGACGAAAAGGCTAAATCCGTTGTAGAATAGGTGATCGTGTAAATTACGACCGACCGATAACGAACGTACAACCGGTATATCGAATCGTTTCAATTCGTCCGCCGGTCCGATACCGGATAGCATTAAAATTTGAGGCGAATTTAAAGCACCGGCCGACAATATTACTTCTTTGCTGCAGTTTACTTTATAGTTCGTTCCGTCTTTCCAATATTCAACGCCGTACGCCGAACCGGTTTCGTTGTCAATCGATATCCTCGTTACGGTAGCGTTCTTAACGACGACTAAATTCGGCCGGTTTTTTATAGGAGACAAATAAGCTCGAGCGGTACTATCGCGTTTACCGTCGACCGCGTTACCCGGTACGATAGTAACGCCGACCGTTTGATTAGCGTTCATATCTTTTACGTAACGGAATCCTAATTCGTTAGCCGCTTTTATTATGAAATTACGCAGTTTTCGAACGTAACTAAGAACGAATTCTTTAAACGGTTCGATATGCAGATAACCGTCGTAACCGTGATCGCGATACAATCCTTTCTCGACTCCGCTGTAATTTTCCAACTTTTTAAAAAACGGATACACGTCATTATAACTCCAACCTTTATTTCCTAAAGACGCCCAACGATCGTAATCGGCCGGATTACCTCTAACGTACATCATACCGTTTAGAGAGCTACTTCCGCCCAGCATTTTACCGCGCGGCCAACGACATTGACCGTGATTCGTGCCTTTGCACGAAAACGAAGATGGTTCCGTTCTATAATCGTACGCGTATTTACTATTTCTCGTCAATCCGTACGAAAAATACGAAATAGTCGATTCTACCGGCGGATTTCCTCCGGCTTCTATTAATAAAATTTTCCAATTTCGATGAGCGCTTAATCGATTAGCTATCACCGCACCCGCCGACCCGGCACCGATAACGATAAAATCGAATATAGATCCGGGATTCGTCGCGTCTTTCGGATATTCGTCTCTAAGACGGCAATTGTCTTCTGTCAATGTACTTATAAAATTTCGATACGATTCCTCGTAAGTTCCACTGCTCTCTAGTTCGCACGTTTTGCAATCAAATGCGATCGATACCCTGCAACATGCATGCAATTATACATTTATTCGTTCATTTTTTACAAGACTCAAACCGTTTTTTGTTTTTTTTCTTGTTGTTTTTTTAAATAGCGTAAAAATAATAATCACGCATTTGTCAGGAAGCATAGCACCCGTGCATGCTAAAGTTGACGTAGTAAAGGTCGATATTTTTTCAATCAGATAGTAAGAAGTCAAAATAAACGAAACGCGTAACTCTCCGACATCTCCCGTACGGAAAAATGAAGTACTCTCAAGTACTTCATTCGCCACAACTGGCAACGGAATTCATACTACTATAACTTTCTTTTCTCGCGGTTCCAACTATATAACATTCCCGCCTTGGTCACGTATCACAACCATATACTTGAACGTGCACTCTTAGCCCCTTTTTTCTACTCCGCACAGTTATTCGTCATATTTTACTATACTGACGTACATTCAATCGACCTCATATTCGCCCGCATACTCTATGGTCTCCTCTAGTCCTTCTTCAATAATAAGGCATTATAGTAGAAAATATTACTAAAGAAATCTTCTTCTTATCGTATAATCATCGGTTATATATAATTACACAAAATTATCATCATAAGTCTAACTTTAAATTTGTTAGCCAGTCTATTGCGTCATTAAGATTGTGAATATAATGTTAAACCTACAGGTGCAAATACAGTCTTCCAATATATGCTGCATTGTTTGTCTTGGATTTCCGCACTGGCACGCAGCAGTTGTCGTTATACCCCACTTCTGCATTAGATATCCGCATCTTCCCTGTCCGGTCCTAATTCTATTATTGAGTGTCTTGCATAGTTTCCTAGATAAATCCATTCCTTTAATTTCATTCCTTGGTTCGATAACTAAATGGGAATTTGTTGTATGTTCTAAATTCCTTTCCCATGTTATTTTCCATTTATTAAACTCTTTCGTATCTTCTGATAATAATTCATTCATTGTCCAAGGTGATTTTCTGGATTTGAGTCTCGATACTGGTGCGGACCTTATCTCTTCAAATATTGGCAGTTCGGGGTACATCTGAAATTTATTTCTATCTCTGAATAATGCTGTCTCCCGTCTAATTGCAGCTGGAGCTATATTAGCTAAAACTGGAAGCCACATAAGTGGTGTAGATTTCAGCGTTCCTGATATGGTTCGGAGTGCTTCATTTAATATTACATCTACTTTTTTAACATGGCAGCTATTACACCAAACTGATGAACAATATTCGGCTGCTGAGTATACAAGCGCCAAGGAAGAAATAATTAAATAAAGAAATAGAATACTACTCGTAATAGGTGATTTTAATGCAAAAATAGGAAACGCAAAAAACGATAATCGCCTAATATCTACTGTCAGAAAATATGGCTTTGGTGATAGGAATAAAAGGGGGCAAATGCTAATAGATTTTTATTCAGGAAACAACCTCTTTGTAATGAATTCAAATTTCAACCATCACAGGCGACCACTTTACACAACATGGATTTCACCAAATGGACAAACCAGAAACCAAATAGATTATGTATAAAAGATGTGAAGACATACCCAGCATTAGATTATGGCAGTGACCACAAGGCTTTAGTAAGTGAGGTATGTCTCAAGCTCCAAAAGAACAAAGAACAGCCGGAGATAAACAATTTTAACAACCTAAGATCAAATAGTAATATTTTAAAACACAATTAACGGCCAAACTAAACGAATCTCGTCACATGTACGAATATAAGAATATAACGGCGGAGGAATTATGGGGAGAATTCAGATCAATGATTCATGAAACTGTGAAGAAAATTCCCAGAGGCTTTTACGGTAACCTAAAGAAACAGTCATAAGATTTCTGCAGATTTTTAGTGGACAGGTCCTCAAGTTGCCCATCTGCATCCTCGTGTCTCCTTACCCTATCACTACAGAAATCGTCTGCTAGAGACTCTCCGCCAGTAGCCGCTGCTGGTTCGCGACTATTTATTCGACTGATTATTCACAGCACATATCTGTAGGCATTCCAATATCCGCCACCTTATTTTATTTGTTATTATTATAGTGAAAGACTATATTCGTGTATAAATAAATATCTTGACGAAGATTGTATAACAATGAATGTTGGATTAAAACGTGTTTTTTTTAATTGTTACAAATTATCTTGATAATTAAGTAAATACAAATTAGATAACTTAATGTATAAAACAAAATAAGTAAATCTATTGAGCCACTCTGAGTTTTGCAATAGCTTCTCATTTGAACTTAGGCTAAAAGAGAAAAAAAACTTCCTTGAGGAAACAAATCATAATAGACACCTATTATGATATATTCCCATTTTTCTTGAGTATTTTGGTGATAACTTTAATGAGTGTTCCGTACAACAATTTTCAAAGAAATCTTCATTGACGTATTTCTTTCTGATCTTATTAAATGAAGGTGTGGTCAGCATATCTCTGTTTCTTTATATTCTCGACGGCTATCGTTAATGATACAGAATATTTTTAAATAACCAACAAAATTTCTGTGATTCAGTAATATGTTAGGAAAAAGTTAGTTCTGAAGATTTTAGTCTTTAATCTGAGTTCAATATCAGATAACATTTTTCCATTCCTAATTCTTATTCTGATTGTACGACCTGCCATCTCATTATTTACACTTTCGGAAGAAACATAACCTTAACATATTTAGAAAAAATTCTAACTTACTCATATTTTTTTTACCCTCTTGTAAGCCATTTATGGTCAATAATAAAACAATAAATAAGTGATAAAGAACAAAGGAAAAATATATATACCAATCAAGCGCTAATTATCTGCAATTGATATCCTATCCACAAATCATATTCCTATGCTCAATTTTGTTAGCCAATATTGTAATGCGTCCGAAAATATTCTAATGTGATCTTATCTTTCCTCCAGAGCTCGTAAATGACATTGGGCTAGAATACGGTTCATAGTTTAAATTATTTTCTTACAGTCTTCTCCGATTTTCCATTTTGTCTAGTATTGATTATGGTGACTGTATTCTAAGTCTTTTAGATACTTTTCTACTCAAGTCAAAATCAAATGGTCTAATGATTTGTCATGTTGCACTCAACTACTGGATAAATTAGATATGAAAACAAATAGCGAGAAAGCCTGGTGAGAAAATTGAACAGGGAGGAAAAAGGGGAAACTAAAAGACAAGATCCAGTAAAGTTAATGCGATGCCAAGAGAAAGATGAAAGTAATCACTTTGGAAGACCATTTACAGTTGACGAAGTAACCGAAGTAATAAGGAACGTGAAAAATAAAACAGCTGTCGATGTAGATCGCATTTACACAGAACAGTTAAACAGGTGTTAAATGCGTTACATAACTGTTCAAACAAACCCAGTAAGATGTCTAGGTGAAATGATGTAGCCCTATATTCGATCTGGACATACACGTTTTATACATTAGTTCCTGTATACGAAAGAACAACTGACCTGTTCTGCATGCTACTCCGATACTATATTAAATCTAGAACAAATAATTAACATTCGTATTCGCCTATTATGATGGGGATAACGCGCCCTGGTCTAATAAATAAAATAGTCAATATTACATGCCAATTAAATTAAATGAATTATATAAAAAAATTGTCTATGAAATAACTCAAATAGAACAAAATACATTTTTGGCATTTATTTGTATCGTAGTTCAATTTGACGATTTTCTCTAAACATAAATCTACGATGGAATCATAAAATGCAGATTTTTCTTTTAAACTCTGTAGTAGACATCTTTCAAAATCATTTCATCCTCTATTACACTGTTACACTCGTAATATAATATTATAAAATTCAACCTTTTATTACAATACATGTATATATATATAAATTATATTTAAAAAAAAAAAAAAAATGGTGGTTAATGGACATATTAAAATACCCTGATTATTGAAAAAGAGAAACATAATTCATGGAACCCAAAGAACAATTAACAAATGCAAGGGACAATATTAACAACACTGCACAGGAAAAAAAAACTGCTCAACTACTACTGAATTGCTGGACTTGTTGACCTGTTTAGTTACTAGCCCGCACGAGCTGTATCTGTTTCGGGATACACCAACAGGAAACAGTCCATTCCAATAGCCGGCGTAGACTTCCATGTGTAGTAAACATGATAGCTGTATATATATCATGGATTTACACATACATCCGTGTGTCCTTAATGGTATTAATAAAATATTTTGTTGATTTTTGTGAATTGTAATCTTTTTTTCTTCTTCTTTTTTATTTTGAATAATTTTTAACTAGCCGGAAGAGGCTATCCAACAAAAGGCTTCTAAATGAGTAAATCACCTGTACAGAATGATACACCCCAAACTTATAATAATTTTTTCATTTTACACTTTTTAACTTTTTAAATATTCACTCGATAATGAACAGCCGAAAAGCTTTGTGTAAAGAAAAATTTTAGTTATTTTAAATTCATTAAAGTACGATACATACCGACACAGTAGAGCAATTGTCGACGTTAATAATGTAGAACGCATCGTTTTTTATTGGTTTTTATTGTTTTTTATCGTTTTACGTTGAATTAATGGAAACAAAATCGAACCGGCTAATTAAAAAATAATCGTAATTAATTCGACACGTTGTTCCGCATAATAAAAACACTTGCGTTACAATCGCATTTGTAAAACTTTTCTACTATTTTATTCCAAATTCTCGATAACGATTTCGTTCGGGTTTTTTTTCCGGGTTTTTCCCCTTCATCCAGTAACGAATGATAAACTCGCTATTTAGATAAAATTATTTCGTCCTATTTATTTTCTATTTTACGTTTTATCGCCTATCAGGTTGGTCAAACGATGACCGTTGTAACTTTGTATTTTACAACACGTTCGCGTTATTATCTTTATATTGCTAAACGTATTAACCCCGTCAGTCATACATTATAAAATTTTGGACACGAATCAATAAATGTTATACAATTGTATATTATACAATATTCGTTTTTTCTTAGGTGAACTATAAATAATTTTCGATATATTTAGATAAATATTTTTAAAATTGGGACATTCCACATCGATCGGAAAAAAAGCATTTTGTTCGAATTAAAATTTCGCGTACCATTGATATCATGACTGAAAGAGTTAAAATAGCACATATCCTATTCTGGAACATTATGACCGTTTCGGGTTATTTATTTTTTATTTTCTGGGTTCTTCATTTCTTTCGAAATATTCGCATTTTCCAACACCCGACTGTCATTATTGAATCGTTCCACTATTTATTGTTTCGAGAAACTGCTTGTAACGACCGCAATTATTAACACGTTCAATCATTATAAAATTTCGACCTTTTTGGCTGTCTACGAATACTATGGGAAATTCAGCCCCACTCCCTTAAACTAGATCGCGAATTCTAGTTCTTTTCAATCGTCTGATTGGCGTGACTTCCGAAAGATTAGCCTGTCGCAGCGTCAGCGTATACGCATTGCATGACTTCGAGCCCGCTGCTCTATTTCTTCGCCGACCATGCAGACCGAAATTTCGCGATAAAGAGTTTCGTAACGTACTGCGGCATTCTGGCATATCAGCCTCATAGTTTTATTGTTTATCTTTTTCGCACATCCTCATATTGCTGCAACGTAAGTCCGTGTTGACTTTATTATTGCGTTATATATTAATACTGACTAAATACCATATTAGCCAGTGGAGAGGTCTTAATTTGATATCTAGCCGTTTTCCTGTTTTTTGTATATGTATTTTCCAGCTTAGTACAGAGATTGGAGTGGTTGCTTCTTTTCATGACCAAAATATATTTCGTCTTCTACTGAAAATTTTATTAAATTATTATAAGCATGTTTACAATCAATATATATATATATATATATATATATATATATATATATATATATGTGTGTGTGTGTGTTTCTTTTTTAGTTGTTCGTGATCAAGGTAACAGATTTCTTATTTTTTGGCTCCATCCTTGACGATCTTCGGCATCATGAACACATCTTGAAATTGACATCCGAGCTACAGCAGGCACTCCATCTGTCAATCTAATTGGTACTCTGCCTTGCTCTTACGTTTTCACTGTGTTTCCATAGGATGTGATCAAAAATTTCATAATACGTACGAGAACTTACGTTGTTAATCTGCGGATTGTACCAATTTTTCTCAACATACACGCATTAGTACGATTTTCCATCCACGAAACCCGAAGGAGGCGGATCCAAAACTATGTCTCGAAACTATTTATGCGAATTTGTTTTGACTTTTTTATCGTCCATGTTTTCGCACCATATGAGAAATATTGAAAAAATTAGAGTACGTACAAGTTGAATTTTTATATTTATCCTGACAGAGGGGTTTTCCATATCCGGGTTAGTTTAACCATCGCACTCCGTGCTAGTTGAATTCTTCTATTGATCTCACATTAAAACCCTCTTTTACTTTCTAACACGGATCCCGAGTAGACGAAATTTTCCACAGTTTCATAACTAGGAATAGTTTTATGTTTTTCCTTTATTATATTCTTTCGATCAATCACCATGAACTTAGTTTTTCCATTATTTATTTGTAGACCACAGCATGTACTTATATCTTCTAATTTCTTCATTAATTGTCTCATTTTTTCCATATTATGTGCCACCAGTGCTATATCCTCAGCAAACCGTAAGTTTGAAACTTTGAATCCTCTGATAGAAACACCATCCGTGTGGATTGGATTTCTTTACATATATTGTTGAAGTTTGTATTTTTATCCTTTTTGTAACTTTTTGAAATTCGTCGATTTATTAATAATATCTGCGTTGTACTGCCCATTATCCTTCATTTCTCTTCGGTTGTTAATAAATTTCATAGTTTCTTCGGACAGCCATTGACTTCTGATTCTGTCATTGTGTTACCCTATATGTCTTCTTTACAATATTCTTCATTTCATCTCACTGTTGTCATTGATTACCAATCTCTGTGTTCGCTGCTGCTTCCTAGGAGCTTTCAGTTTTCTTTGTATTTTCATTATTATTAATCTATGATCAGAACAACGCTCAGCTCCAGGTCGAACAATAATATTCTTACAACATAACTTCTATCGGTTTGAGATCATGAAATAAATCTGATTTCTATGTCGACCTCCAAGGATATCAATGTGTTCAATCATCTATGGTGATGTTGGAAAATCGTATTCGCTATCGTCGGTTTATTTTCAATTGCAAATTCAATTAGACGCTCACCCCTTTATTACGTGTTCCCGTTCCAAATTTTCCAAACCACATGTTTATCTGCACATGTTGCTCCAACCTTTGCGTTTACATCACCCATCATAATTGCCATTTTCTCGGTTACGGTAATCTACTGATTTCATATTAAATAACGACCCCGGAAAATAACAGGGATAGATCAACTAACGGGAGAACTTATACAAAATCTGGAAAGCATGTCGAAAAATACATTAAGTTCGTAGAGAAAATATATGTAACGGGAAATATTCCCACAGACTTCACAAAAAATGCTAACCTGGTGGCAATTCCCTAAAAAACACAATAGTCAAACGTGTGAAGAACACAGAACATTAAATATTCTATCACATACACTAAAACTATTAACTAGAATCATATGCAGACGTATAGAAAAGAAAATAGAAAGTAGTTTACCTGAGGATCAGTTTAGATTTAGAAAAGTAAAAGACACCCGAGAAGGCATACTGTCAGTACGATTGATTGTCGAAAAAAACCTTAGAGATCAATAAAAGCGTGTATATAGCATTCATAGATATTGAAAGAGCGTTCGACAACGTTAATTGGAATACTTTATTTAAAGTTTTAAAAGATCTGCGCATAGACTATATATAGAAGAAGCAATGAAAATATTTTCAGAAAATAGAAAAACTGGCATTAATATCAGCGGTCTGTGGTATAATTCTATACGATGTGTGCAGATAACATAGCGCTTATAGCAGAAAGTGAAATAAAATTACAGCAAGCTATTAACGACTTAAATGCTCTACTAGGTGCAAAATGAAAATAAATGTAGGTAAAACCAATGCAAAATGAAAATAAATATAGGTAAAACCAAAGTAATGGAATGTTCAAAACATTAACTGACACATATATCTTTAAATGGACATAAACTGCCACAAGTGCAGGAATTTTGCTATTTAGGAAGCCTAATTACAATGGATGGAAGGAGTGAAAAGGAAGTTACAAGAAGAATAGCCCAATCCTAAGACGCGTTCAATGAAAAGAGAACCTTGCTCTCTTCCAAAAATATTTCATTGAACACAAGAAAATTATTTATCAAAACCTACATTTTCAGCCTGGCATTATATGCGTGCGCATCCTGGACTATTTTGAAAAGAGATATATCAAAAGAGATATATCTAAACTATAGACGTTTGAATTGTAGTGCTACAGAAGGATGATGAAGATATCTTGGACCGAAAAATCACAAATAAAGTAGTACTCCGAAGAATTGGAGAAGAATCAAGAATAATGACAGCAATAAAAAATTGAAGAAACAGTATGATCGGTCACTTAGACACTCTTCTTGGATTACAAATTTAATTGAAGGAAGATTAAATGGCAATAGACCAAAAGGAAGATTATAGAGAGCATATTACAGAAAAGAAGCTATGCTGAAGTGAAAAACTTGGCCCATGAGAGAAAATTACTGAACAGCCATTTTGTACAGCAACCAAATTGTTGAGGAGAAAATGATGATATATATATACATATATATAGCGTGTATAAATGTAAAAAAATCTTGCAGATGCATTGATGATGTATAATGATGATCAACCAGATGAAACGTCTATCATCTAGCTCCGAAAATATCCAACTATCCACGACACCCGATATGTCCGCTTATTATCAGGTAAACGACTTTGTTAATATTTTGTAATTATTTTATTTTTATTATTATTATTTTAATTTTTTATATAATGTGGAATGTAGTAATTTTTTATAAAAAATCAATTGAAAATTAGTTAAATCACTAATATTTATTTTCTTATAGAAAACACAAAGCTTTTCGGCATTTACGCCATTATCAAGTGAAACATTTTTAAAAAATCATAATTTTAAAAATATAAATTAAATATAATTACTTAAAAATATTTGATGGTGATTGTGGAAAAATACTCCAAAAATGCTGTTCTGCTTCCATTCTGTCTATTTTTTTAATTGTTGAAATTTAACATCAATATATTTGTTTATTAATTTTGTTTTTTTTTTTATATTAATTTTTCCTTCAATATTATTTTCCGGATTCTGTAAAAGTTGTATACTGGTGGAATTTTAAATTTTTCATTTACTGTTGCGATGTATGATGTCCAAAAGTAAAATATAAAATATGAAAATAAACGAAACAAAATTTTTTAAAAACACAATTTTACAAGTAAAATGAAAATAAATATTAAAAAATCTGATAATGACCGTGGTGAACAACACAATCAACTATCAATATATAAAATTTACAAAACAATAGCCAGATAATAATTAATTTGAATATGTAGTTAAACATTGAAAAATACTTATAAAAATTAATAGCCAGTAAAATTACAACATATTTTACAATATACTTTTTAGAATTAATTCTTCATCAAAATTTACCATTGAATTTAATAAACTATTTTTATTTTTATCCCTTTCTTTTATAATTTCCATTTATTCAAGTAGTTTTTTTTTATAGTGTTTTTCTATATGTAACATTTTATAATTTAGATTAATATTATTTATTTTATGTTCTAATCCTACACAATGTTTTCCAAACAACGATTTTTCATCATTATTTGCATATGAATTTAAATGTTCTTTAAATCTTGTTATTAATTGTCTGCCTGTTTCTCCTATGTATTCTTTTTCACATTAATTACAATTTAATTTATAAACTCCTGAATTTTTTAATATATTTCTATTTTCTATTTTGTTATTATTAATTGATTTGAATAATGCATTATTATTTCTTATTGCTAAATCAATGTTATATTTGTTAAATATTTTAATTATTTTACACGTATAACTTCCTACATAATTTATAGAACCTAAATAATTCTTTTTATTGTTTTCTGTATTTATATTGATTTTAGTTTTATTCCATATCTGATCCACTATAATAGGGTTATATTTGTTGCTTATTGCTATTTGTTTTATAATGTTTTTTTCTTTATTCAATTTATCATTATCTGTTAAAATTGATTTTGCTCTATTAATAAGGTTTCTTAAACTTGCTAATTTATTCATTTTTGGGTGAAATGAATCTTTTGGTATTAATATATCTGTTTGTGTAGGTTTTCTGTGTATATCTATATCAACTTTTTGGTTAATAATGTTAATATTTAAATATAAAAAATTTATTGTTTTTCCTCCTATTTCTAACATAAATTGAATGTTTTTATTATAATTATTTAAATTAGATACAAAATCATCCAAAATACTGTCATTATCATTATTAAAATTCCATATTATTAAGATATTATCAACATCTTTTCCATAATTTAACATTATTTTTAAATATATTTTTATTTTTAATGTTATTCTCTAATTTATTCATATAAATATCAGCTAAAATGGGTGATAATGGAGATCCCATAATTCAACCACTATTTTGTTTATAATATTTATTTTGAAATTGAAAACAATTTTGATTTAAAACTGTCTCTAATATTCTTATATAATGATTTTTATAAATATTATTATTTAAATTATTCTTAATATATTTTATTACTTTATCAGTAGGAATGTTGTTATACATTTTAACTACATCTAACTATATTAGTATATCATTATTCTGAAGTTTTATTCCTTTTAGACAATTTATTAATTCTATATTATTTTTTATACTAAATTTATCTTCAAATTCATAATTTTCTTTTAAAAAATTTGTTATATTTCTTGAAATTTTATAAGATGGTGTATTTATGCAGTTTACTAACAGTCTAATGGGTTTATTTTCTTTATGTATTTTTATTAAGTCTGTTAAAATTGGTGCTTCTGGATTCCTTTCAGTTAGATTTTTGTGGAATAATTGTGTACTTAAATTATTACTATGATTATTTGTTTGGTTAGTATTAGATTCTAATTGATTAATAGATTTTAATTCTTTTTTAATAATTTCATTAAATCTAAAAGTTGGATTTTTTTATTTTCTTTAAGTCATTATTATTTATGAAGTTATACATTTTTTCTAAATATTCATCTTTATTTATGATTATAACAGAATTACGTTTGTCAGCTTTGCATATCATTAAATTATTAATTTTTAATTTTTGTTTTAATTCAATATCTTTTTTGTTTTTGTTAACTATATCTTTTTTAGCATTTGTTTGCTTTAATTTTATTAAGGCATTACTTATTTCTACTCTTAAATTATTTTGTAATGCTTGATCAGTATTTTGGACAATATTCTCACAGTTTATAGCTAATTTCTCAATACCCTTTTGGTTTAAATAATTACTGTTATTTATATAGTATAAACCTTTGTTGAGTAATTTTTTATTGTTTTCTGTTAATTTTACATTTGATAAATTAACTACTCTATCTGCAAAATTGTGATAATTATTTTTAATTCTAGGATTTTGTTGTCCTAATAATATATTTAGTTTCTTATTTATGGAATAACGATGTTTTTTTGTTTCTTGTTTTATATAATTATTTCCTAATTCTTATATAATTCATATATTTCTCTTACATAATTATTTTTTATAATATGAATTAGATTCTCTTTTTTGTTTAATAATAGTTTTAGTTCACTATGTAAATGACTTATTTCTGATTTAATCCAATTTATTTCTGCTTTATGTTTAACCATTTGTGCTACTTTACATTTATTATTAATAGTGACTTTAGCATAATTAGGAATAATATTATAATATAAACACTTATGGTTAAACCATATTTTGGTTCTTGTCTTTTTTACTTTAATCATAATTTTTAAATATTTAAATATTGTATTGATATCACTATCATTAAGTAAATACTTTAATCTTAAGGTATTATATAATTGCATACCTGAATCAGGTTTTTATTTTAATTTTTATTTATATTTTTAAAATTATGATTTAAAAATGTTTCACTTGATAATGGCGTAAATGCCGAAAAGCTTTGTGTTTTCTATAAGAAAATAAATATTAGTGATTTAACTAATTTTCAATTGATTTATTATTATTATTATCGTTATCATTACAATAAAGTTTTTGTTTACTTCCATTTCAGGAAATGAGTTTTATTAAATATTTTAAATTCATCGACTAGAAAATTTATTATGAATGAGAATAGAGTTACAAGATATTTATTATTTCCTTAATTTTCTGAGAAACTTTTTATAATTTGTCTTTACTCCAACTAAAATTACGTTATCACGTGACTATCCACCATTACTAAACGCGAAACGTATATATATATATATATATATATATATATATATATATATATATATATATATATATATATATATATATATATATGTAGGACGAAATATCTAATGGACCCGAAAAACGTCTTTCTTCTTTTACATTTTACCGAGCGAGAAAGTAAATCAATAATGTCAAAACTATTTACTAGCAGCTTATCTCTCTCAGTTCGGATCGTCTTAATATGTTCGGATCGTCTTAATATGTTCGAAGCTTCTACAAAAATCTTTCTCCACGATCTCCTAGATAGACAATTAAAGCCTTGTCTAGGGCAGAATACGTTTTCGTCATTCCGGAATTTATCCATTATAAATAAAGAATTATTATCTATTCTTTAAAAGTAAAATTTATCCATATTTACCTAAAATCTAGAGGGAATACCCTGTAATATCAGTATCGAACGTATTATTATCCAGATCCTTGAAATGAATTAGATCAAAAAATTGTATCATTCCTACCCATAGAGACGATTATTATACTCATGGAAAACTACACATAATATCAAACGGTTCAAAGAACTAATCCATCCATTAAGGAAACCCGGTAGTAAACTGAACTCACAGCGATAAAGAATATGCTAACTACTTAATTCTCATCTGTCTTCCGTCTACATCGAGGTAATAAAAATATTAATCCTTATAAAATGGGTATATGTCTTCCAATAAAAGTTACTTCCCCCCTTAAAAAATTAAAATGGTTATTAAATGCGTGAAAAGCATCGGGTTATGATTTGAAAACAGCTCAAATGCTGAAGAAATTACCATTTCTAACTTATATATTTAGTGCAATAGTAAGATTGGCTAAAATTTAAATTTGTAAATTCGTGCAGACCAATTGCATTTTGTTATCTATACTCTCTAAGTTATGTGAAAAATTGATACACAAAAGATGAATATTACCACTACATCAATATGGTTTTAGAACAAAACATGCAACAATCCAACAAGTACACGGAAACGTTCAGAAAATATAATGTAGTCTGAAGCAGAAGAAATGATGTAAATCAGCATTCCTTGATATCACTCGAGGCTTTGATTAAAATAAGAATTAACTTTTCACTTCAGTAACATAAATTAATAAATTAATTTCTATAAGAGAGATATTTCCAAATAGAAACAGACGATCAAGTCTCAGATGTACATCCGCTGTATAAGATTTTGTTGCACTCGGAATTTTAATCGCATTCGCTATTTTATTTGTAACTCACACTGGTTATTTTTTTCTGTCATCTGTAAATATTTCACCATTGTTTCACAATACAATTCATTTACTTTAAACATTTCACCAAGGTGAATGACAAAGAAATCGCATCTATATTATGCCTACAAAACATAAGCTGAAATACATTTAATACATTCAAAGATCTCCATCTACGGCTGAAAAAATATTACCTATCTGCTCGATGATTTTATCTTTTTAGTAAGGTAATACACGTATAACAGTAATTCAATTTCAAATTATTATTGAATTACGTTAGATGCATACACAATAATTATCAATTATGCAATTATATAACACAGTATATAATTATTTTTCATTTATATGTCGTAGTATTCATGAATTATCTATAAGAATATTCTTAGTAAGATCGTTGAAATCCCACCATTTTTAAATTTGTTATATTATAAATTCTTATTATTTATTAGTAAATTAAGAAAAATAATCGATAAATTCAAATAAAAGTTTCAATATAGCAACACCCAAACAAATTGAAATTCGTTCGTAACCGTTTAACAGAAAAGTTCCAATAGAAGTATAGTTATGTTATGCCAATATTTCCATAGGACTTCATGATTTTCACAAAAATAAACAAATATAACCATATATAAAACGAAGCCACGATAATACAACTAAGACATTTAACTGTCGTATAAGTAGAGAACGAATACGCTTTTTAGTATGGTGGCTCAAAAATTTACGTTTCAACTTTCGTTAAAACGAACCATATATAAATATTGTCAACGCACTGTGTTTTACGTAATTAAAGTTCTGCACAAAGTATATCTTAACGTAGAAAAAAAACATATATGATCTTTAAATGAACACTACAATATCTTAAACACGCTAACAAACGCAATATTATCACATAGGATTTTTATCGTACGCAAACACAATTCAGCGGCAATCAACATTTTATAGGTTTCCTACATAGATCCGTGATCTCACCGTCATTATTTAACCTATATAACCATGATTTACCAATAAACAAAACCACTATATGCGTACATCAAAACGGCATTAAAATTGCAGCACAGAGCACGACACTCGGAAAACAGAGTTGACATCAGACGCTGATCTCGTGAAAACAGTCGAGTACTTCTTTTCCTGTGATATCAAACTCTATAAAAACCGTGACGTCATGTTTCTACTTCATTGCGCAGTTGGTTATGTTGAAAATTTATGATAAATTTCATGATTAACTGGTCAAATATGAAAATAATCTAATATTGGACAGGTCCCTCACATTTAGAAATAGAACAAGTATCATCCACAAGTAAACTAGCACATCGCCGATTATAAACAACAAGCACTATTGGAAAGTCAATAAAGGAGCTTATTTTTCAGCAATGCTGCCTTGTGTAGCTGCATAACATACAACGAAGGATAACGTCGTACTGAAAACTCTAATAAGACTGATTACACGCGCTAAGGTAAGGCGATGACGTAAACAATAAAGGAATGGATGAAACCATATCCTGAAACATTTATCAGATACAACAGCTCGTCCAAATAATCTGCTTGTATGGCAGTCGGAAGATGAATAACACAGAGTGAGAAATGAAGGAGCTGTGAACACCAATGTCACTATAAAAATATAAGATCAACAGATGCTTCAAATAAAACTATCAAAACCGTTGATTTTACAAGGATTGGGTAATATGTCGATATCAAAATAGGGATAGATTGATAATCCATTATTGTGCGATTACAGCTATCCACGACAAACTGTTGAAATATTGTCAAAACGATCCTATACAGACAACATTAGAAATATATATGAACTTATGCCGTCTGCCTCATCATGGATGTGTGGATTGAGCATTGAATTATGAATGAACGTAGCCAAACGAGAAGAATAAGATTTAAAATCACATCACCTTTCGACCATTTTGTTGCACTTTACAAGAGTAATTCCGCTCCTACAGAACTTAAATATTCACGATGACAGGTTTTGGGTATTCATTACGAATCTCAATAAAACTAACTATGGAATGATATCTAGGTGGCATTGTGACACATGTGAGAAAGCATAACTACTAGCAGAACATTATGTTTAAGTTTATTTAATTCTAAACATTTCCCCCTATTAATTATTAACAAGTTATTACGAAACAGTTTAGTCAAATGATTTGCATTTAGATATTCTTCCTCACGCGTTAACGCGCCAAATTAAATTCGTAAACACATCAAAACGTTAAGAAATAAATCAACTTTTGATTCAAATAACATACTAATAACGTTACAAGAACAAATGTCCGGTAAAATGTTTTATTTTTAATAAATATCACTAATTATTTACAATCATTCAACAATAAACATTTTCTATAAAAATCCTCAATGGTCGTGTCTATTTAAACATCAAAGAATTAGTTCAATTACAACAAATATTACACCATTTAATGAAAAGTAATTTTGAAGTAAATTTAGATATTTGTAGATTGCATTATTATCCTTTTATGATCTCGGGCCTAATTTCTATACGTTGCTTATTTGTATCATTCTATCACAGATGGTTTTAATTTCAATAAACATGTGGAGTAAGCTTATGACACAACTTAACACCGTAAATTCGCAAAAATAAGTAAGTCTTTTGAAGCCACATTTCTAAACAATATACAATATGATTTTTTTTTTTTTTTTTTTTTTTTTTTTTTTTTTTTTTCGAATTAGACCATCTAAGGACCACGTGAAATAATTTATACACGATTCATCATCTTTCTCTCCAGCCAATACTTCTTCATTCGCTGTCGATGTTCTTCTTTTCTTTCATCCGTCCATATTCCGCCAGTTTTTTTCTTCTGTTTTTCTTTGAAACGTTCGAAATTTTCAATTTTCTTCCTAAATAGTTCTCTGCTCAAGATTTCTTCTTCTTCTATCTTCATTTCGTCCAAGTCCTTTTTAACTTCTCCGAACCAACCTATTCTTGTATTCTGATTTTTATCAAAAAAATCGAATATTTTTTTTGATAATCTTCCGGACTCCATCCTTTTAAGATGACCATATGATATTATTATTGTAATTATTATAACCAAACTCTAAAATATTTTAACCTCATCGGATGCGACGAGTGTGCCTGGTACCTAGATTCGTTAATGTGTACGTACATGTACGAACAAAAAATCATTGTTATTGCCGCCTGATTGATTGATTGATTGATAAAAAGTGTATTTACAAAAAAATAAATATATGTTACAAAAAAAAAACTAAGTGGTGTTTCGGATAATAAAGAAAACACAAAAAAGTATGTTCAATAACTTTGTTATAAGCTTCCTAAGATGGGACTTATGTTTGAACAAATTCTTCAATGTTAAATATTCAGGGACTGAGGTCACATTACCACAAGCATTACCATTATTATCATAGAAACTGATAATAGCGAGTTATATGGCGGATAGTACAAATCAAATCAAAATAAACTACAATACCGTTTAAGAGAATTATTCGGTGCTTATTTTGTAGAATATATTTTTTTATTATTTTATTATACATAAAATAATAATAAACAATCAGAAAATGAAAAAACAATTATAGTAAATAAAATGAATGTTTATGAAAAACAAATAAGAATGTTTTATTATATATATGTGTGTGTGTGTGTATATGTATATACGCTTTCATTAATCAATTTCTACAAACGATTGTCGTTAGGGATCTGAGGTTTTTCATCGACAACCATATACTGTCGCATGGCTTGCATTAACCCAATTTTAAGTTCAAATTTATGAATATCCGAAACCTGCTTTAAGCCGGGTAACAAACATAACAAGAACATTTTATCCGCATCATATTCATCGCTAGGCGCAATAGTCCCGGCAACATTTTGAGTCGTATTCGTCATATTCGTAAACTGATTAGGCATTTTTGAATCTTCGTTTTTAACGGATATCTGTGACGAAGAAGCTGGTTCCGGTTGTTCTGGGCACACGCCTGAAGAACTACCGTCTGTCGCGTCATTGCTTATCATATCAAATCTACTGGTGATACGTGAGTTCATCATTTCTGGCATGTCGCCTCTATAGATTAAAAAAATCACATATACACGTGTCATTTTTAGCAAGTGAAAATTTGTAATTAGTAATTTTAAACAAAATATACCTCGTGAAGTTATATTTTATACGTATATTTTAATCGGTTTGTTGTTAATTCTGTATAATCAACTTTATACGGGGGAATTCTAATAATAATAATACTTAAAACTTTAAAGAAACCAAATCAATGCTAATTTAATAATCGTACACTAAATTGTTGTATTACATTTTTGTTTTAATGTTTTTAAGTTGACGTAGAATTCACAAAAAAAAAAATAGCTATATACATTAAGTAAACGAGATTATTTATTTTAAATTATGTCGAAAATATAAAATCTATCACTAATATAAATTTGAAAAATAAACGAGCACGCTTTTTTTCGTAAGTTTTTACGTTTAAAAAAAGTGTGCTCTACCGAAATCATAAATCATTCCCCAAATATAAATATGATGCATAAAAGGCATCCCATCGAAACAAATTGGTTTATTAGACGGGCTACAAACATGCAAAAATAATACCAAATTTAAATGAGACTGAAAAAAAAACAAACGAAACACGTGTAGAATATATAATATTCTCTTCTCATTCACACACACGCATAAATATATAATTGTAATTTGATTTAATCATAAATTTTCTTTTATTTTATTTATAAAAAATTAAAAAATGTATCCATCATCGTCGTTAAGTATATAATAATTTAGTTAGTTTTGAATAAGGATGAACTTATTGGTTTTATTAAATATTGGATAATGAATCTGTTTTTATATTTAATCCTGTTGTAGGAAGCCGAGTTTATAGTATGCAGTTATTAACCTGACGTAATTTTGCCTAATATTAGTAAATAATTTAAATCTAATATTTATTTGACTTAATTCTAATTTTAATTTCCCCCTTTCGAAAGAAAAATTTAATTTTAAGGTTACCGGCTCCTCGATCGTGGTTGCCACCTAGGAAAGGGAATGTGATCTTTAAAACTAAAACATAAAGTAGCCAACCTATAAAATCACTATTTATAAATTAATTAAAGCTTTAGATTAATACGAATTTATACATACAAAATATAACACACAAAAGGACAAATAATTGCAAAACAAAGACGTAAAAATAAATTCACATATAAAAAATTGTATATAAGAAAAAAAAAATACATATAGGTGGTAAGTAAATGTGTACGATCTGTCGGTATACCGCAGGAACTAGTTGAAGCGATGTCGGAAGTCGGTACACTAACGATGCTGGACAAGATCCCAATGACGGCAAGTGTAGACGACGAAGAAAATCATTTGAGCTCTGGGGATATAATTCATACGACTAAATATTGTAGGTGACTAGTTCGCTGACGTATATTTAATTACGACAATTATCAATTATGAATCGAACGCTAAATTGTTGTAATAAACTGTTACTATGACAACTAGAATAACGTTTTTATTTTATATTATTATTTCTTCCGTTTTCATATCCGATTTCGCGTAATGGGAGCAGAAATGTTACAGACCTGGTCATAATATGTACGACCAATGTGCATTAAAAAATTCCAATAAAATTCGTATTTTATACGGATCTTAACGTGCTACGTGACTTATCGACGACTAGGTAATAATAACGTACTAACGAATAACGAACAAAACAAGGTTGTTACACTCATCTGTTATGATATCTCTCTAAAATTCACCAATAATGTATTAACGATACAGCGTATAGCTGAACTTCTTTCCAAAGTCATTATATGATTTGGTATTTTATTATCATTATCGTTACTATTTAAGCTGTATCGGTAATTTTCGTAACATTAACTATTTATATTTTAACGATCAGACCATATTATTAGATAAATGTCGTTGACAAAATAAATCGACCTACATAACTTGCAACCTATTCTATTATTATTATAGACATTTATTTAGATTTTATTTTTTTTATTTATTTATTTAATTTATTCGTGTATCCTTACTCTTAAATCGTTAAAATATATATGCGTGTAGAAAATATAATACGTTTATTATTTTAATTGCAAGCTTTAATTATATCCATTTTATCGCGCTTTCATATATATATATATAACTCAAAAAATATATTCACATTTATTCGATTGAATTAAGCTAGGTTTTTTGGAAATAAATAGATATATTGAATTTACTAACACATAATTCATTTAAAACAAAATATCAAACATCCGACATTAAACCTCAGTTTGGGCTATAAAATTTTTAATCCCATTCGCTTTTTGCTAAAAGCTGTCGCAATTAAAACGTGCTCTAATATAAGATAAATTAATTATAAGTTAAAAACAGTAAAAGTAATAATTATTAGACTACAGCGTTTTACTGTAATAGCGAATAAATCTTGTAAAAGAACATTGTGTTTATACATTCAACAATCTATAATTACATTTATGGAGCACGGGGAAATGTTCGCAATTTACCTTTAAAAGAAAAAAAAAATCGAAATACATGTATATAAAAATTATAAAATGAACAAGTAGGTAATTAATAACACTTTGATAATAAATTAGTTGAAGTTGCTAAATAAAAAACTTTAAACGTTACTTGCTTAAATTAATCTCAACATGTATAATAATAGTAGGCTCCTTAAACATAACTAAACTGCACGATTAAAATTTATACATTAACGATATATTTTATAATAAAATATAAATATTGATATCCCTCAGTTATTTGATGATCGCAATTATTAAAATATACGAATTAAATGACCACTTGTATACATCATATACGTGTGTGTGTTTAAATTAAATCATCTTTTCATTGTAAGTGACTTTTACCTTCAAATCATAATTTCATTAAATAAACAACACAATTATTCTAATAAACTGTTAAAAAATATATTTTTTTTTCATTTATATTTTATTATAATTTAAGTAGTAATACCTGCAAATGAATATTATATATATATATATATGTAGTACCAGAATTGTATATAAATGGTCAAACGTAAATCGAAATTTTAAAAAACTTTAAACGTTACTTGCTTAAATTAATCTCAACATGTATAACAATAGTAGGCTCCTTAAACATAACTAAACTGCACGATTAAAATTTATACATTAACGATATATTTTATAATAAAATATAAATATTGATATCCCTCAGTTATTTGATGATCGCAATTATTAAAATATACGAATTAAATGACCACTTGTATACATCATATACGTGTGTGTGTGTTTAAATTAAATCATCTTTTCATTGTAAGTGACTTTTACCTTCAAATCATAATTTCATTAAATAAACAACACAATTATTCTAATAAACTGTTAAAAAATATATATTTTTTTCATTTATATTTTATTATAATTTAAGTAGTAATACCTGCAAATATATATATATATATATATACATATATATGACCAGAATTGTATATAAATAGTCAAACGTAAATCGAAATTTGTTATAACAATACCCAGATTATCATCGATAATTTATAATCCCCATAAGCGATTTTAAAAATGTATTTTAACAAACAATATCATAAAATATTTTATTCAAAAACTTTTCTTTCATAATTGACTTGTACATTAAATGTACAAATATAATAATTTTACCTCTTCCGAGCTCGTTCTATATTTAGTCGTCTGACGTGTAACCGGAAACAATTCGGGTTGTATTTATGACATTTCGAGTTATGTTCATTACATTTCTTCATATGTTTCCTATCTCCGGTATATGAAGTTGCATTACTGACTTCTAGTTTAAGCTTTTTGACTAAAACAAACAATAATCATAAAATTTGACACACATCGTACATAAGTGTATTAACATAATAAATTTATTAAACGACAATTACAGTATATTTATTAACCGTGAGAAACACTAAAAGAAACTTAACATTTCAAATACATAGTGAATTTAAAATTTACTCTTCATTACTAATGTTTGAAGAAAGTTCATCTATTTTAAAGTGAGTAGAAGACTAAACAACAATTTCACTTAACAGCTTTTACGAGATAAATTCTAACGACGAGCCTAATTGCATCTTAATTACACAAACGATTTTATAATCCGACCCATTTACGAAACAAATACCAAATTAATAAGTGTAAAATAACAATAAAACATTATTTTGTTAATATTTGCAAAATAACTAAACATACGAATTTTATGACGCTGTCTTCCACACAAGTATTTCCATATTTCATTTGCATTTACATTTTCTGGCACACTGTTCTGAGTTGAAGACATTATTAACGAACAAATATAGTCACAAAGCTATTAGGATTTATAAGAATTTTATTTAATATTGGATAAATTAATTTAAAGAAACTACAACCACGATAAACATGCATACAACACAAAATCAATCTAAACTTATAAACTAAACTAAACGTTTTTAAGACCACCCACAATCGCCATAGACTCATTAATAAATTTAATAATCGTTAATGAAAGAAAGAACAGAAGTTACATGCGTTATACCAATTTTAGAAATATTGTAAAAGTGAAACATTTTCAGTCTAAATTATTTTAAAATATTTTCGTAAATTACAACGGTAACTTTTTTATTATCACTTATTTGTATTTTAATGTAGGTATATATTTTATTTTTCATATTTCTATTTTTACGAACGTAGTAAGGCAAAGTACGCCACTGCGCAAATACCATTTTCAGATCATTGCTACCATAATTATATTTCGAATGTAGCAAGAGTAGTGCGTAACCGCAAAATTACGTAATAATTAGTAAGAAACAAATTAAAACCTGTAAAAGTAATAATTATTAGACTACAACATTTTACTGTAATAGCGAATATATGTTGTAAAAGAAAATTTGGTTTATACATTCAACAAACTATAATTACATGCATGGAGTGGATGGAAATGATCGGAAGTTACCTTTAAAAGAAAAAAAATACGAAATAGATGTATATAAAAAATTATAAAATAAACAAGTAGGTAATTAATAAAACTTTGATAATAAACTAGCTGAAGTCGCTAAATAAATATTACCCGTTAAGCTCTTGCGTTTTGCAATGCATGCGTCAGCATGCGTTTTTTTTAGATTTGCACGTGTGTATAGTCACGTATCATACTCAGCGTGGTTACACTGTTTCCGCGACGAAACAGTTGCATATTGCATACCGGAATATATTGCGTTGTGAGAACTGAGAATATTTTTTATTAAATGGATTCTCAAATGTTAATGTTACATTTAGTCTAAAATAGTGTTTTAAAATACACGATGCCTGACAGAAAAAAACAATTTTGGGTGAATGATATTTACAGAACCAGAGATGAACGGAGAATATGCTAAACTTTTCAACGAATTAAAGAATCAACCAGTAAAATTTATCGAATATTATTGATTATTACCATCCACATTTGAATATATAATTACTAAAGTTTATGATAAATTGGAAAAATACTCTTTTCGAAAATGTATTAAATCTAAACAAAAACTAATGGTAACACTCAGGTAAATTTGATTTTATATTTATACATCATTGCAGATATTTTATATTTACTTAAAATTATGGAAAAAAACTAGGGTGCATTCTCATTTTGTGATATCTGAAGAAATCATTTCTGAATATCAACACACATTTTCATATTCTTAACGGGTGTTAGCTGTCCCATTAATGGCCATAAACTCATTAAAAAGTGATAATTCACTACTTCCACTATGTGTTGATAATTACGAAAACGGTTCTAATATTTTTTGTTCAATGTCCAGAAGTGCTCATATATATATATATTAATTTTATGTTGTTTTTTATTTTTGATACATTGTTACTACACTGTTTCTTTATTATTTTACTGTTGACTGGAATATCAATTTCATCCATCCCTTCATCTCTATTCAGAATTTCAATATAAAAGTTTTCATCCCTATTCGAATTTACTTCTTGTTCTATCTTTTTAATATCCATTATATTGCTGGTGGTTGCACGAAAATTAAGTGTGTCTCTTAAAAACAACATACTTTCAAAATATGCCCATTTTGATTTTTTGCATAATCCTAAATCGCCGGAACGACTAATTTGTAATTTGTATAATTCTTTTCTGAAATTATCCCGTAAGCGTCTACATTTTGCTTTAATAAATGAACCAGAAAACTATGATTGTATTGACTAAGGACATATACATATATGTATATGAATTTATAAATACGAAATATGAAAAAATGTTTTTAGCAAAATTCATATTTTCTAGGACAACTTAATTTCATGTTTACTACTCTAGTTTTTCCTCCTTTTTTTAGATATTTGGAAACAGAAATGCCTTTCAGAAGTCTAGCATTTTCATTTATAATGTCCCATACAACTGTAAGAAATATTGTTTATGAAGTTTGTAATGCAATATGGGATGAATTTAATGCAAAACACATACCTTTTCTGTTTTGATGCCCTTACCGGCTACTTTTTAATTCATTGTATTATATCGTTGTGAACGTTATTTGGTTGTTAACTTACAATAATTAAAACCATCTATTATACTACTAACCAGTGTACCTCAGTGCTACAACATAACATAGTGGCGTATTGAAATTCAGGTGGGAGGAAGTACTTAAAAACTGAATGACTAGTACATTTGCCTTTAAAGTTCAACTCGTAATTTTAATTTTTCAACTAACATAATTTACTTTTAAAAATGTGTAGTTCTTCAAGTAGTGTTTCTAAACAGATACTAAAATGAACGAAATTCCTATTTTTGCATTAAAATCACCTATTACGAGTAGTATTCTATTTCTTTAGTAATATTCTCTACTATACCGAGTATGCCTTGATGGTTAAGTCTTCTTATATTCCATGTTACTATTTTTCTTATTATGGTTTTACATTTATTCTTCCATTTAACATTACCGATAGTATATTTTCCATAGAGAACCCGGTCCTTAAATTCATACATCCGATCCCAGTACCATAGCGCCGATCGCCAATCAGTTCGCATCGCAAAATAATTTCATTATTTGTCTCTTGCATAAGGTTTTCGTGGAAAGTTTTACACGGTAGGGTTCCTCTCCTTTCCGCGTTTTGAACTGGAGACAAACGATTCCAGATTTTGATTTGGATTTAGGCTTATTTGACATGATGCTTTTAACGGGTTTATGAAGCATTTTTTAAGGAAAGGTTTACCAAGTCTTTTCCACTGCACCCCTTGATTCGCGTTTGCTTATTTATCAATGACTTGTTCTCAACTAACCTCTATATCTGAAGGTCATCCTACCATTCACCACCTGTGGACGCGCCCCTTCCCCTGAGCTCTGGGTCACTCGGGTTATACATATCTGTGTACCCCGAAGGGGAATATATATATATATATTTGGACTTTATTCTATATATGACGGCACTTCAATCTTAGAACCAGAGGTAAAAAATGCAATTGACAATACAGATCAGATACTAGGAGATTTAATACAATTATTGGAAGATGATTACATAAAGAATTTAGAAGTTCTTTTTTAATAATATTTATACCTCTGGTAAAATACCTTCAAAATGGTTAAAATCTACTTTTGTTCTAATTCCTCACAAACAATATCCAAACGAATGCGGTGTTTACAGAACTATTAGTTTAATGAGCCACCTGCTAAAGATCTTTTAAAGAATCGTTTACCAAAGAATTAAAAGAAAATGCGAACAAGACCTATCGGCAACATATTTTTTGGTTTTTGTGCTGCACATGGGACTAGAGAAGCATTGGCAGCATTATGCATAATTTTACAGAAATCTAGGGAGATGAACAAAAATGATTTCATATGTTTTACTGATTATGAAAAGGCGTTTGACAATGTTCGGCACGACAAGTTGATAGAAATGCTCCAAAACACAGAAATTGATAATGACTTAAATGTAATAAGAAACTTATATTGGAATCAAGAAGCAGAATTAGTATTAAATAGAAATAAGCCGAAGATAAACTTCAAAGTTAAACGTGGTGTACGACAAGGTTGTGTGTTATCGTCACCACTATTATTTAATCTATGTACTGAACAAGTTGTCAAACAAAGAAGAAGAACAATAACATATTTGCACATTTAAATATTTTCTGTTTACAAAAAAGTAAAGTAACCATTCAAAAGAATTTTCTGTACCGAATATATCAACGATTCTTTCCAGAAAAAATTAATACAAAATATAATCTTATAAAATATTATTTAAATTGACGCCTTATTATACGATTGCAGAAAAAATTTTAATACAAAAAACCTGCACATTTAAAATAACAGAGTGCATACACTTTTATCGTATCAACAATATACTTAAAAATATCTCGTTAAACAAACCATAATGGACCAACCGTAGAGAATAAAGATTAATGGTAAAAATCATTAACAATATCCGTTATGCAGATGACACAATCGTATTAGCAGATAATCACCAATACCTATAAAGGTTGTTGTAACAATTTAATGAATCAGGTAATCTATGGCCCGCATATAAGCGTAAAGAAAACTAAGTGGATGGTGATACGTAAACAACAATTTCATAGTATCGTTATAAATATAAAAAATAAAAGTATTGAAAGGGTCAGTAATTTCAAATATCTTTGTTGCTATATAAATGAAAATTTAGATATGGATGTTGAAGTTAAAGCGAGATATACAGTTACGGGCGAACAGCTTTCAATAACATAACACATTTATTATGTAATCGATCACTTAGTCTTAGCATAAGACAATAAATTGTTCGCTGCTACATCCACTAAATTTTGTTATATGGAATAGAGTTAGATGAAAAATAAATAAATCGATATGAATCTGTAAAAATGTGGCTCCATCGAAGGATGTTGAGAATCCCATGGACGGCCAAGATATCAAATAAAGATGTTTTAAAGAGAAGGCTAATATAAGCGGAATATTAAAAAATCACATTATACAAAAAAATGTGTCATATTTTGGCCACATCATCAGGGGCGAAAAATATTAAATATTCCAGATGATAGCCTACACTCTGTGAAGAGTATGGCATGATGATGATTGATACATATATATATATATATATATATCTTCTTCTTCTTCGCGTGCCACCCGATTCGGGTATTGCTTAATCATCATGTATTGATTCCACTATCTGATGGAAGGAGTTCCGATCTCTTGAGGCTTTGATTAGTTCCGCTGCACTCTAAATTCCAGTCCATATTTTAATATTGTCAAGCCAAGAGATCCTTCTTCTTCCCGGTTTTCTTCTACCATTGATTGTTCCCATTAATATTGTTTGTAAAAGATTATATTTCGATCCTCCCATTAAGTGTCCCAAAAACGCAGTTTTTCGTCTTTTTATTATAGTCATTAGTATCAGGCCAGTTCTCATCAGTTTTAACACTTCTTCGTTCTTAGTTTTACTTGTCCACAGAATTTTCCATATCCTTCTATAACACCACATTTCGAACGATAAGATGCGCTTCTTCATATTTTCTTTTATCGTCCAAGTTTCGCACCCATATAAAAGTACTGACCACACGTAACAACCCAGAACCTTCTTTTTGACATCTAAGCTTAATTTTCGGTTACAAAGAACGTGTTTGAATTTCATGAACATATCTCGGGCCATTTCAATTCGAGCTCGTATCTCTACATCCGGGTCACTATCTCTTGTGATCCAGTTACCTAAATATTTATATTTATTTACTTGTTCAATTTCATTCCCTTTGAGAAATAACTTTTTTTTTTGTAACTGGTTAGCGGGAAGCTACCATGAATTTTGTTTTTTTAATGTTTATATTGATTCCCACTTCTTGGCTTACAGTAGCAACTGTATCTAATATTCGCTGCAGATCTTCTGCAGATTCAGCCAATAATGCCGTATCATCGTCAAAATGAATCGCTGAAATTTTATCACCTCCTATTTGTATTCCTATGTCTCGTCCTTCTAGAGCATGCGCAAAAATTGCTTCTTACGTTGAACAATGTCGGGGACAGTACACAACCCTGTCTAGCTGCACGTCGTGTTGGTATTCGTGCAGTTAACTGACATCTATTAATACTCTAGCGTGTTGGTTTTTATAAAGAATTTGTAAGAATCATAAATCTGTCTGGTTAATACCAATGTTCCTCAACGTTTTAAATAATTATCTGTGCTGTACTTTATCAAATGCTTTATTATAATCTATAAAACATATATAAACAGTTTTTGTGAAAATCAAGTTGTTTTTGAATTATTGTTTTTATGCAAAAAAGCGCTTCTCTAGTTCCCATCCCATTACGAAAACCAAATTTATTACGTCTCATGTTTTTTTCGCAAATTTGAAATATTCGCCGATGAATTATTCGCAAGAAAAGTTTCAGGACGTGGCTAATAAGGCTTATTAATCTATGATCATCGCATTTATATGCATTAGGAGTTTTTGGTATAGTGATTACTAATTCTAGCCAATCTTTAGGTAAGATCCCGCTTCTGTATACGGCATTGAAAAACCTAGTTACTTTCTATATTGCCATGGTCCTAATAGTTTCAATACATCAGCATGTATATCATCTGATCCTACCGCTTTCCGAGCTTTAACTTGCTTGATTGCAGTTTCCACCTCGGATTCTAAAATTTTGAAAGGTAACCATTTCATCTTGAGGTGTTATCTCTTCTTGATCATTAAATAGAGTTTTTACATATTCTTCGCACGTTTTTATTTTATCTATAGCTCCCGTAATGATATCTCCATTATCCATCTTAAGGATAGTTGTGTGTCTTTTTTTATATGTGTGTGTTATTTCTTTAATTTTATTATGAATATTAAATTCGTTATGTATCCTTTGTAATTCTTCAATCTCTTTACATTGCGCAATTATCCATTCTTCCTTTGCCTGTGCTATCCTCCGTTTAATGGTTCTGTCAATTTGTTTGTATTCGGATACATTGTTCTTTTTTTCTCTCTTCTCTGCTCCATTAAATCAAGTATTTCATTAGTAATCCATTTCGTATGTCGTCTGTCAGTGTAATTAGTAAGTTGTTCTTTAGTCGCTTCATTGAGGGCAGATTTTTCTGGCATCAGCGCTTGGCATGGTCTTTGCAGACAATACACTGTTTCTAAACCTTGTGTTCACTATTATGTAGTCAATCTGATTACGAACAATTGTCTCAGGTTTGTCAGTAGGGGATTTCCACGTATATAACCTCCAAGCTGGTAGTTTGAAATAAGTGTTTGCAATACATAGTTCATTTTGTTGGCAGAACTGTATTAAAGTATCTCCCTGATCATTTCTGATTCCCAATCCAAATGCTCCTGTGACATTTTTTGTAATTATATTACCAACTTTAACATTAAAATCTCCAATGAGATATGTAGCTTCATGTTTAATTTTTAATACAGTCTCTATATCTGCGTAAAACTTGTCCAATTCATCCTCGGATGCTTCCGTTGTAGGTGCATATATCTGTATAATATTGATATTCACAGGTTGTGCTTTTAATTTAAGCAGTAGTACTTAAGGTACAAAAAAAAAGTAACACTGTTACACCATGTTTTATCCATCATTATTGCCACTCCTTTCTGATGTTTCCCATCTCTGTCGCCTGAGTAGTATACAGCCATGCCGTCAGATATTATTTTCCCAGTTCCAAGCCATCTTACCTCACTGAGGCCAAGTATATTCAATTATAATCTGCGCATCTCCAAAATCACGTTCGCCAATTTTCCTGTGTCATATAATGTACGTATGTTCCATGTACCAAGAGTAATCACTTCTAACTAGTTTTACTTTCGGGTATTCTTCGCACCCCTGCTGCAGAGCAGCGCTGGAGACTCGAGGCCAATGGTATAGTTTTGTCCTGCATGATGATTATTTTCTTGGAAGATATACTGAAGTAGTTTTCCGTTGCTTTCTTCAACGCAGTTATTTAGCCACTTCTGCAATATGTGCACCACGTCCAAATATGTCTGTAATACAGCCGCTTCTGCAATAAGTGCATCACGCCTGTATTCAGTAATGAGTATTCTGCTTCCAATACTCATATTTTAAGCGGTTTGTTACTGAGGAGGTAACATTGTTAGGCTTTTACGGCGACCTAAACCCGCCTAGGGAGAGACAGTCATAAGATTTATGCAGATTTTTATGGTCAGTTCCTCAACTTGACAATCTGCATCCTCGTGTCTCTTACCCTGTCACTACGCGAATCACCTGCCTGAGGCTTTCCACCAGTAGCCGCTCTTGGTCCGCGACTACTTATTTGACGAATGTCTTATTCGCAGCTAACCTACATATCTGTAAGCCGTTCCACTATCCGCCACCTGTGGATGCGTCCCTACCGGCTAGATCTCCGGTCCCCAGAAGGTATATATATATATATATATATATATATATATATATATATATATATATATATATATATATATATATATACGTATAATTTACGTAAATACATATAATACATATTTTCATATGAATATGTGTATATATATATGTGTGTGTACTTAACATTCGAGAAACGAATACATAAGGTTCCTATTGTTTTTAAGGCGGATTTTTTTCTCTACTATAGAAACACACATCATCAAAGCTATTATTTATATTCCTTTAACTTATAAAAAAAAAGTAAGTCCATTGTTTATTGTTTCATTTATCAATGCTTACATTGTCGTTAATGTAGGAATTAAGAGTGACAGCTTAATTCATAGGATGTCATAATCTGTTGACGTGTTCGTTAAGTCATTTCAGTGTACGAAGCATACATACATAATTCAGTTTTTTCATTTTAAACATTTTAAGTTTACTATAAAATTAACAAGTTTTTGTTGGTGTCATAGCAATAACCGGCCAATGTTTATTGTCACACGAACAAAAAGTTTACAGAGTTGCTTGCCGGTACATAATTTCAATACAACGGACTTTTACTACAATGGACAGCATCTCCCCTCCACCAATTATTTCGTTAAACAAAAAACTGGAAGGATTAAAGAACTCAAAGAAAGGAATAACACTAGATGAATGGGCACCAGAACTTACAAAAATAATAAGAGAAGAAAGCATCAATATAACTGCGTATAAAACAGGATGGAAAAGAAAACTCACTAAATCTACTATACAACTAATGGAAAGACGTACGGATAGTATAAACCAAAAAACTCTTCGTAGAGCACATATTAATTTCTATGTGCTCTATGGAGTGTCTTTCGGTTTATAATATCCATACGGAGGAAAATTAAAGGAGATATATTACAGTATGATGATTAACAATCGAAAAAAAGTAAAGATTCGAAGGTGCTAAGAAGAAAGTTAAAAGAAACAAATCAGCAGATAACATCTGTATACAACGAAATACAAAGAGAAGTTGGAGATAAATCGGACGCACTGTGGATGACTACTACGAATCACTGTATGATGATAAAGACGAAAATACGGGAAATAACGGTAATAATGATAATAAACTAGACACAGATGTTGACAAAGAAATATCAGCAATATCGAAAGCAGAAGTGAGACATGCTATAAAGCAAATGAAATCCAACATAGTCGCCGGTATGGATGAAATTTTGCCTGAAATAATAAAAGAAGGCGAAGAAACTATAATATCCGAATTAAGATGTTTTCAGGTAGAAGCGATTACAATTCTGATACATAAGAATGGAGATGAAAAGGATTAAAAAAATTATAGAACAATAAGTTTACTCAATGTGTACGCTTTATAAACTTTTTACTCGAATTATATAAAACAGTCTTGAAGCAATATTTAAAACAACCGATTGAACAAGCAGGGTTCAGGAAGAATTATAGAATTACAAACCACATACGAAACATTAACAACGCTAATAGAAAAGTGTAAAGAATAAAACATTAGGAATACTAGACCTGGAAAAGGCTTTTGACTCGGCGCAGTTCCGGGAAATTTTGAAAGCTTTAGAGAATATGGGGGATAAATAAAAGGGATACATAGACTTGATACAAGATATGTATGAATCAACCACATCACAGATACGAATACATGATTTATTGAGAAATTCCACATAAAAAAAGGAGTAAGACATGGCGAAACTTTTTTGCCAAAAGTTATTTAATCTTACCCTTGAATTTGTCCTAAGAAGTCTGCAATACGAAACCAGTGGTATAAATACGATAATACATAAATCATCTTCTGTGGACGACATTTTACTAATAGCATAAAATTAAATACAAACTTCAGAAAATGATGCTGGAACTAGAAAAAACTCTTAAAGGAATTGGTTTGAGAATAAATCTGGAAAAAATAGGAGATATGAAGAAGATAGCAACATAAATATAAATTCAGAACGAGGTCGCTTAGAAACGGTAAACACCTTTGTATACTTAGGGAAGAAATTTACAACCGGAAAAAATAGCCATACGCAGGAAGTAAAAAGAAGAATACAACTTGGATGGATAGCTTATGGTAGAATGAAGAAAATTCTAAAAAGCGAACCAGCAAACCGAATCACATAATTTAATCAGCGCATTATACACGTGCTGTGAGCTATGGAGCGGAAACCTGGCCTTTAACAAAAAAATTAATAGATAAGATTGGAAAGACGAATTTAACGTGCGCTGCTGGGAATGAGATTAAAATACATAATCAACAACCCCGATATACATAAAAACACAGGATTCGAGAACATTGTATCCAGGATAGCAGCAAACAAATGGAACTGTGTAAGGCATGTAGCACAACTGACAGACGGAAGATGGATGAAGGAAATAATGAACTGGCGACCATGCACTGGAGGATAGAAACAAGGAAACGTCCAAGAAAATGTACAGACGACCTGATAGAACAGGTAGGTCATACAATGGAAGAATTTAGGAAAGACCCACGCCAAATATTGGCGCCAGACGGCTTAAAGAAAAAAATAAAAAGAAATATATATATATACATTAATAAACAATTGTCTTTAAGAACAGCAAGTACCTTTAAGCGTGCGCAGTTAATACGTGACCATGGATTCAGGTATATATGGACTTTATTTACGTGAAAAACTGATGGAAGCATAGTAATGAATGTTACTAACGCCCGAGGTGATGAAATCGTTCATTTGTGATTAACGTAAATAAAATTGTACATAACGGAATCACCATTGAGAAATGTACAGAACTTTCAGGTATGTTTTATGCATATTATGTTTAAATATATATAATATTATATATGTAGATACGGTTTTGTTTAAATTTAGAAAAATAAATAATTTATAAAAATGATTGTGATAAATGATTTATTTTTAATTCAGAAAATAATAATTACTACGTATGGATGTGTAGTGAAGTGGTCTAATGTTATAATTTCGGAAAATTATAACAGGGCGCGTAGTGATGAAGTATTTAGCTCTCATCTTTCCAGATATAATTTGGAAGTGCAATGATGATCAAAGATTAGAGGTAGAGTTATTTATATTACGGATGGCAAATAGTGTATGGTCCAAAAAGTTTATTTAGTTAATTTAAATATTATTTCCTTTACATTGCGATTATTAAATTTTACAACTATCTCATTATCCTGCAATCTTGTGTGTCGGGGTGGAGTTGCAAAATATCACATTTAAGGCGAGTAGAATTATTGCAGAAGAAACAATTCCGGGGCATTAAAACATCGAATGATACCGCAGCATGTAATGTGGCTCATCATTTATTTTGTCTTAATTTATGCTGCTATTGTTCCTGTCATCTTCGTTCTCTGTACCAAAACATTATTTTTCCTCGTAATAATTTCAAAAATGATCTTGATGGTTTATGAATTTGAACGAATATCGATTAACAAGTTACATCGAATGTCATTTTTAATTTGAACAACATTGTTATCATATTATATTCCAAAAAGCCCGGTAACACTATACAGTTTTATTTTCTTCATGTCATTAAGAACATTTTTTAACTTATTTCTAATATTAAACTTCCAATACTTCAGTTTCCGTACCTAAATTAAAATGATAATTTTATTACCAATTTTCAGATATTCCTTCTAAAAATTTTGATATCAAAAAATTTTCTATTTCTATATTTTTAATTTATCATATTGTACTAATTAATGACGAAATAGGTAATTCGATAAAACCATTTAGATTATTCCACATTATATGTTTACGTATTTCATTTTTTTTTTATCATATACATTTATGTTGGACATTCAATTTTTTCATGTCGAAACAAAATCTGGACAACAAACACCTGCAAATCTAGAAAAAAAAAAAATAGTACGTTCACAGGTTAAGAAGAAAATAATACACAATCGTTATAGGATATAACATAAAATAAGACCTTTTTTAATATATATTAATGACTTTAATCATATTTTTATGATAAGGGTATGCATCATACATTTAATCACACAGGAAACCCATACGGAATCTGACAAATTTTAAAAATGTGTTTCTACTGATAATTGTTTATTTCTATGTTCGCGTCTTGGTTGTTATCCCAATTATAATTATTTTTTACTGCCTGTCATATAATACATTACATATAACAACCTACGAAAAAATATATTTTCAAATGTCTCACATTCCGGTATCGTATAAGAACTAGACACAAATTTGTTATTTATCTCACATCTCGCTGTTAGGTGTGAATCCTTTTAATGATAAATTCTAATTCCTCCATTTTTTCCGTTCCGCTATTAGCCTTTTCAGTTCAATATAGCTCTTGATATTCTTGATCTTCCTTTTGGGCTGCACATGGGTATTTTTCCTTCTATAATATCTTTGCCATCATCTCTTAACACATACTGTATCCATTCCATTCTTGTTTTTCTAATCGTTTTCAAGAACGACCTTTCCTCGGGTACTCGGTTAAAAACTTCATTTGGAATTTTATCAGCCCACGAAATTTTTAGCATACGTCATCAACAACACGTTCCAAAGGACTCAATTTTCTCAAAATCTCTTTCGTTTAACGTCCACGTTTCCATCACGTACAGTGATACTGCCTATTTTTAGCTATATAGTAAGTTGTCGCCATCAAATTCATACCATAGATCTTTTGAATTGCCTATTTCATACGTGAATTACCTTCATTCACAATTTCCTCCACCATTGCCAAGAAAAAATGAATTATGAAGTACCCATCAAACCACCAATTCCCCTATAATTATTACTGACCCCCCACAATTAGAGCTTCTACCGTAAAAAAATATAATATTGCTATTGAAACTGATGTTCTAAATCATGCCGTCATTGAAGAAACACATGAAACCAGTGGCGTAGCCAGAAGGCGGTTTTGGGCGGTCTGAACCCCTCCCCCCTGGAATCAATCTGATAATAAGAAAATATATACTCCTTGTTAAATGCAGTTTTGCATTTGTTAAACCTATTATTTCTTTTATTTTCATTTATTTTTTGAAGTAAATAAATAGTTTTGTAATGTAGAAGGTACTAGAAGAATTTCGTAGAAAAACGCGAAGAATAGATTTTAAATTTTAAATTTAGTTAAGTATTACTATGCATTATTCCTTCAAAAAATATAAAATAATTAATTATCGTTTATTTTTTCGCGGAATTTATTGTACTTTGTAACCATCTCCCTCTGTCCTCAATAACATACTGTTAGTGTGTTCCAGTGACGTTAAATATTTCTGCCGTCTACTGCTTCTAATAGAATTACATATTCGACGTCTAATAAGTATAAAAATAACTCTGGTGAGTTGGATTGCTTTGAGGTTTAACCTACTTGAGTTTTGGTTATTTACTTAAAGTTCAATTTAACTTGGGTTTACTGTTATAATTTAGTTTTGCGTGAACCCCCCCTCTTCAACCAAGTCTGGCTAACTGCATGAAACACACCATTGTTTTTGATCGATCTATGGTCTTTACTCGGTATAAATTGCTTATACTACAAATAGTTTTAAATCATTAAAATGATCAGTGTTTAATAAATGTAAAATAGATTACTAACGTGTTGTTGATTCAAGAAGAAAAAGCTGAAAAATAATTACTTACATTCCATCAATAACGCAATGATAAGCTAGATAATCGTACAGATTTTCAACGATATCTGAAAATAAACAATATTTCATATGTCTGCAATGACCTGATGTTCCCTTCAGTGATTTACAACTTTCATATGATACATCAGCCTAGGAAATTAAAGATAATTCATGCATTATAAATAATATGTAATTAGAATTTTAGGTATTTTTATGGCTACATGTTGTCGCACAATTTATGATTACCTTGTCCGTGCTAATAATAAAATTCGAATTTGGTAACATTATTTTATCACCAGTTTTATCTAACCATGTCAGGTCATCAATTGTGTATGCACCTGCACAAAAAATGTTTCAATAATTACGCAATTAAAAATGCCCATATTTTAAACATTCAAGTATATAAAAACCATTAGTTTACGTACTTGATACATAAAATATCAAAGCAAAAGTTTTCATTTTGTATATATATAAAAGACAAAGTTCTGTGTTGGTGTATTAATTCTTGAAAACCCTTTTGACTGGTAGGTGTACTTATTTTCTTTCAGCCATTTTGAACACTTGAGTAGGAAAACTCCAGAAACAGCAGTTTATAATTATTACAGCAGCCAGTGATATTAGTTTACTACATGAAATAGGAAAGTTAGAGAAGAATCGGGGACAACTTCCGGGTGTAGATTTTACCTACACCAATTAAGCTCCAGTTTGAATTCTGCTTTGACATTCTTCAAATGAAATGCAAAAAATTGAGTTTTATATGGATTTAGGTTTAGCCAATTTCTTCTACATTATACATCAACCTCATAGAGGGTCCTACCTATGAATAAACCTCGATTATTCTTTCCGGCAATACTAATTTTGACTTCAAACAGTAAAAAAGTAAACAATTTGTAATTTTTATAGAAGAAACGCTTGTACTACATTTGAAAACGAATCCATTCTCTATGGGTTACTCGTGAAGGTAGGATTAATTTCATTTTCACACTTGTCAAACTAAAAAAAAATGATTCTAACTACTTATAAGTTGTTTCAACTAGTATATTGTTCCTTACTTTTAACTATTATGCATTATAAGGATAAAAAAAATACACATGTAAAACTGTTAACTTTGGCTCGGAAATCCCTGATGTTCCTCGATCGATGTTTCAACAACAAACGAGAGTCAGTGCTTGATTAATGCAGGTTCTTTGTTTTTCAATTTTAGCCTAGGCTGTAAACAAATATAATTGAAGATCCCCAAGTTTTCTTCTTCTTCTTTTGTATATCATCCATGATAATAAATAATTTAAAACTTTAAATGTATTAAAGTTATATATTTTTTCTAAATTTATATCATCTTCCATCTTTTCCTAGTGTATAATAGATTGTGTCTAGTGTATATATATTGTGTTTTTGTGCGCATGCGTATGTATATATGCGTTACCTCTTTTGGATGTATCAGGCACTCTGGTTGTCATAAATGGTTGACTTCCAGTTGGTGGACTGTATATCGATAAATGGACGGTATACGCTTTTTTTGACCCTATTATATCAATGAAAATATTTTTATATCAGTATGATGATCAATTATGTCCTTCTGCTATATAAATTACTGTTTTAAAGTGTTGTACTTGTTTATTATTAAATATTAAATAATTTGAATATATCTGTTTATATTGAACATATATATATTGTGCTGTATTATGTTTGGTGTATTTGAGTGTGTTTATGTATGTATATATTTTACCTTGTTCGGACGTTGGTTGAATATTCAAATGAGTGGTTCTGTTAGGTTCCACAATGACTAAAGAAGTTAGCGATGTCACAAATGAGTACTATAATACAAAATTTGAAACAGAATTAACAATAAATAAACAAAAAAAAGTTTATTGTGTTGTTTACCATCTTCAATATAATATTATTTTATAAACACTATTTTCGCACTTCGCTAATTTCTGTAAATGTATATCTAAATTAGATTTTTTCTTGCTGTTTAAATTTTTATAAATTATATATATATATATTGATATTTTATTTTTTATGTTTACTTGATAATACAGCCGAAAAACTTTGTGATTTTCGTGAGAAAGTGTAATGTCAAGGTAGTGCACTGAACTGAAAAGTTGTAGTAACAACTAAAAACGAAAAATAATCATCCTGGATAAAAATATTTTCTTTTTATAAAATTACAACATATACTACATAATCCAGAAATACAGATCAAAAGTGACTGATGCATATATTTACATAATAAAATATTATTAGGATTTTAGAAACATGAGAATAAAATGAAACAAAGGGAGATCAATAAACAAATTCATATAATAAGTATAATAAGTAACTGATTCAATATTCTAAATTAGGTGTTACAAGAGTAAATAGAATAAACTGAAAAAAAAATAGAATGTTTGACTTTTGGACAAGATTTAAGGAATAAAAACAAACGTATAAAAAGAATATTGCTTTACATGCGGTTATCAAGGTACTCAACTAGGTAACACTTTACGCTTCAATAATAAGTAAGATTACCAAGTCTATTGGAGAAAACATATTTGCAAAGTGCAGCAAAACGAGCAGTTCCCTGTGTAATAAAGTGTCTGGATTATTTGTATATATAAATTTATTATATTATTTCTTCAAAAGATAATGCAATAGGATTATTGTAATACATACATTTTTATATATATATATATATTTATACACAGAGATGGAAGTAACGCCCTAGTCTGTATAATATCATATACATTGCATATAATTAATGCTTTGATGAAAAATTGTAGTATTTACCTTAAGGGATAAAGCCAATGCTTCTTCTTTCAGAGCATCATCCATGGTGCCTTTTATTAGAGATTTATCTAGTAATTGTTTTACACGCAAAAATGCCCACATACGTTCAAGTGGACCTGTAAATTAATTATGAATATTTTAATTAAATTTTAAGTAGTACCGACCGATTACTAGCAGAATGTTACTGTGTGGACACCAGCATATCATCAGAGATACAACTTATTAAATTTAATTCATTCTTTTTATGAATCCTGAACTCTTAAAAAATTACCTTTCTCGTCGTTAAGCTATACAGTTCATTTTTATTATTTTTTTTACATTTCTTTTATTTTATTGATTACTAGCTTATCAATAATCGAAGATCAGTTTAATTATCATTAATCAAAATTATATTCTTAAGATGCGCTCAAATTGTTTAAGTTCATGTGAGTAACTTTTATATAAGGTAATTGAATAAATGTCTAAATTACTTTGAAAGTGTAAGAAATTATGTCTGTGTTTATTGTATGACCTATCAAGCTGTTGCACTGATACCTCATATAAGCAAAGACAGCCTATTTTTATAGTATTCAACCGGAACAAGCTGGTTTTACTAAAGGTAGCGGTAATCTTAAGCTGGCTATTTATTGAAGAATGATTTGAAAAGTGCGCATAAAATTTTCATAGATACACTTGAAGATATTTTCTGCATGTACCTTTATCAACTAGAAAAACTAATGTCTATATCAAATGAACTTAAAGAGGTTATTTTTAATCATTCTCCGAGAGGATACGGTGCATTTTCGGAGTGTAATGAGGGTGGACAGCTTGGAAATGATAATCGAGATTTTGCCCTAATCAGAGATACTGAGATAGCTTACAAGGCAAATTTCCATACAAATAATTCTAAAGTTTGGTCGATCATTTTTGATAAATGTGTCTTAAAATGTGCAAATGGCGATGGTAATCTACTTCGAGCCCGTGACAGTCTTGGTTTATTTATAACAAATATGCGAATAATATACAGAGACACGTGAATGCTTCTAATGTCAAAACACTGGCATATGGCTGATTTTATAATGTGTTCCGAAAAATTCAAAAATATAGTATTATCATTGAGTGTTCGACTGACTATGGGTTGGTTACTACGGTAATGTGTTTAAAAGACAAAAATCACTGAAAACCGCAATTGAAAGCATGGAATGAAAGAAGGACTGCACAAAATATGCAACAAAACAATACTAAATCAAATCGAAAAAATCAAGATTAGTTTATTGTTAACAATAACGCAATGAATGATTTGACTGAACGTAAAAAATAAGAATTTATTCGTTCAATGCCGAAACAACATAAACATCACCAAGCTAAAACAGAAGTTTACTGAACTAAAATCTGTTTTCCAAAGTCAAGCACATCGAATAAGAAACAAATGATGGGAAGATAAATGAGATTCAGTCTTGTGCAAGCTCTAGCCATTACAGTAACTTTATACACAATGAAGAAGAAATATCACGCAGACAGGACTGTTATTTTAAATCATTGTTAAACAATTAAACTCCCGTAAATCCCTCAGTCCTAGACCAAATACCGACTTCTGATCAAATAACTGAATCAGTTGAAGGCATTTCACCAGACGAAATGAAAGCTGCGATAAAACAAATCAAAAACCGAAAAGCTTCTGTTTTAAATAAAATACCACCTAACATATCTAAGTTCGAAGCGAGAATATGATAAACGTTTTACATAAATTGTTCCCTATTATGTGGTTGAACGATATTGCGAACGACATTCAAATCTCTGCCATAATACCAATAAGTATATATGACATGATACGCATACGTACATATAAGAACATAAATATGATGCTAGTGTATTTAACTTACAGCAGTTCATTGCAACATCTAGGTATTCACAAACTGGAATTGTAAACGTAAGCTTAGATTTACTATAAATTTATATTACATAGAATAAGTGGAAAATTTTAATTATCTCAGACATATGCTAAATAATAAGATTAGATTAGATAATTGGGATAAATGACAGAATATAGGCTGTTTGAGCCACTATAAATAAGCTAAACAAAAAAGTATTCAGAGATAAATCAAGTTGATAATTTATAAACCTAGTGGATGTTACTCCATACTCGGGTAATATCTGAATACACACTAAAACAGTGATTCATTAGTGTTTCAAGGATTACCTTTGATCTTATCACCTATTCAAAACGATAAAACTAAAATAAGTATTTCGATAAGTATATTTTTCTTTTGAATGTAGCAAAAATTACTCGCAAGCTTATTTCAGCTTTTTGAGATGTTCAGACTACCGAGAAACAATTTCTGTATACAAAGTATTAAGCGTAAGTAACAATGTAATACTAATTTTATCTTATGGTTAATATATATATTTTACAGCTAACTCACAATACAGTTTATAAGTTTTTAGCCAGTAATAATTACCTGTAGAAGAGATTGTTAAATTTCCGATCTTTCTGTAAAATAAATTTCAACAGAAATTTACACTACCAATTGTTCATCTGTAGTTAATGATAAATAAATGAAAACATAAACAACACATTAAAAAGTGGTTACCCGAATCGGAGGAAGCTTTTCCACTGACCACAAATTTTTCAAACTTTGTGATATCATTTGTATTGTTATCATTGCTTTGATAATTTGCGTTCAACTCCACATCAATTATATTTTGTTGATTATCGTCTGACATCTTGCCAGCCACAACAATTTCAGAGCCTTCGAAATAATTACGAAATTTTTCTGCGGTAATTGTACTTTTATTTACCTATCAATAATGACGGTGTGAATAACGGTAACGATTAATAATTATTTGGCAAGTAATATATTACGTAATTATTACTAATATTAATTTATAAAACTGCAATTATTCAATTCATTTGAATTTTTAACGTTGTAAAGAATATGAGGTTAAAAATTTCTGTAATACAATAATAATAGAGTCCAAGTGACATTAGGTGAAGATACGGCAACAATTATATTAATTAATTTGAATGTTCATAAAACTTAGTTTAATAAGAATATTTGGAAAACAAGTTTCCTAATGAAGTTCACTATATCAGTCATACAAATGGGGTTATAGCTAATATTCATTCCAACACACACTACGGTGATTGTATATAAGCAAGATTTAATGATTATTAGGTTCATTATTTCGTAATTTCTGTGTTTTCCGGAAATCGAAAGTCTGATATTATCCTAAAATATTTGTAATAAATTATATGTTAATCATAATATATATCATAAACACGATCATGAAAAAGGAAAGAATGAAGGAAAGAGGAGGGAAGATTGGAATAGAGGAGAATGAATGGAAATGTATATTATTTAGACAATTCGAAAGAATCATCTAACTGGGGTCTTCAAGATTGATAAATAGACATTCCACTTTACGGCCAGGTTTAGAAATGATTTTGGTCCTAACAACGGTCGTAGTTGTCTGACCCTAGTTATTATAGATCACTTCTTATTTTCCACATGATCATGCCATAGCGAACGGAATCTACTCATGGAATTTGAGAGTTACCGAATATCAAGTTTGGACTTGTGAATAAAATGTGTCGGCATTTAGTTAGGTTGAACGATATGAGCCAAAGGCCTGCTCATGTTTCCAGTCGATTAAATTAATTTTGTGGACAGCAACGTTTGCATATGTAACATTCATATTAGACGCTAGTGTGGTTACGTCGTCGGAAAATGTGGATGTTCTTCAGGAAGAGAATCATTTATTCGAATTACGAACGAGCGTTCAGACAAATAAGATTTCAAGGGTAGATAAATATATTCGTTGTGAATTTGTCGCAAAAGATGCCAGAGACCTTATCAAATGCCAGTGTGACATCAAGGCTCTTGAGTTAATAAAATTGCTCGACTGTTTCGTGTCACGGTTAAATTGTAGAAAAGGTTTTACCCACGATAGTTCGAATGTGAATAAATGGTTTTAGTATTTTTTGTATATTTTATTTTGTTTATGATGCGTTGCACTGGTTTAAAAATATGTCACGTTATTTGAACTTACTAATTTCTGATCATACTTTAAGGAGATGTTAGACATCAACGGAGTACTTATTTGGCTGAAAAACCCCGTCAGCTGTGTAGCCGTATCAGAAGCTACATAAATTTTTTTAGCATATCCACCATTTGATTTAGATAAAGCATCTAGAAATTTGTAATTTGCATCTTTCCCAAGGGCCAAACTGAATATCGAACATCTAAAAATCGAAATGTTAAATATATTTTAATATTTTTTTCTTATTATTATTATTTAATTTTTCGTACAAATTATAAATGTAATATGAACGATTGTGATAATAGTATTATCATGTATGTGTGTAGCCCATCGATTGTCGATGTTTTAAACTATCTTTAACGGCTAGTTATAACCTGTAGGCAAAGGGGCTTAGTATAAATTAATGGTCGGTATAATGCTGTTTTCCAGACTTTTTTAAATAATGTCTGCTGCATTTCCTAGTTATTTATATATCACAGGTACATTCAATTCACGATGAATATTACCCTTATAAATTCAATCGGTGATCTTAAAGCTTTCAATCGGGAGCGTTGCATAATTTGTATACGTGAAGCAGAATTTATGATTAATGCGCGATAATTTAAGTTATAACAAGCGTCCTTGTATGTGTACACAGCCAAGCGGCTTGTTGTGCCATGTTGTTAAAATATTCTACATCATATATAATCTGCTATCTTCAAGAGAATGTTCAGTATCAAGTTATCGTGTAGCACGTTAGAACATGAAAAAGTCGATTCTTTTACTGTGAAATTTAAATTCATTGTTTTAAATTATTAAAAAAATGAATTTAATTTCTGATCAAGCACTCTGTTGGCACAGGTTTCAATGAAGCAGTGGACTCAGTGGTGGAAGATGCAGAAGTCTAGAAGGTGATTTATCGCCATTTAGTGCCGATTTAGATCTTGTATCGGAGATTAAATCTATTAGCCGTATCGAATGTAATGAGTTCCTTGACATTCAAAATTAAATATTATCATGTAATACAAGAAGACTAATGTGCTTTGGTCCCTTGGCACTTCTCGATTCCTAATCATGTTACCCAACGTCTCGTTCATACTTATGTGGTTACGATTTGTCGATAGTTTTTTGTTTAATTAAGAGAAATCGCCAATATTATTAACAAATATCAGGAGAGGACGAGTTATTACTATTTCATCTTGTTTATACCTCGTTTAGTCGGGGTATCTGTTATATATATGCATAATATGTGTTAATGTGCGTGCGACCTTCGATTGTTACAATGTATGTAGTTTTTATATTATTAAGATCTATTCTTTTCCAATAAGCAATTATTATTATTATTATTATTGATTTGGGCCGCGATTGCTTGCTTACGTTTACATCGTAAACTATAGCGCGTATAAAAGTTCTGTAACTCTAATAAGTGATTTTATATAATATTGCGATTCATTTATTTTCAGAAGTTTTTAGTTTTCAAGTACTTTAATTTTATTATTTAATTCAGTTATCTTTATTGAAACCTGATAAAATGTTGTCCGGTTTTTTTATCCATTCTGCTTGAATTATATAAGTAATCAGTGTTGCCAGTTTTGAAATGCAATTTATTAGTATAAAAGTTTAAACCAAACGTATGTTTTAAGATTTTATTGAGTTATACATTTAATTTCGTGACAAATCTATCAGCTCGTAAATTATTATTAAATTTAATTTCCGGACATACGTACAAACAATTACAACTAATCGATGCTGACAATTTATATGTCAAATTATTAGCTGATAATAAAGTTAAAGTAATGACTAAAACAATAAACATATATTGAACCCATACGAGCGACAAAAATATTTTTCAATGCATTCATCAACCAAAAAATAAAACAGAATTAAAAATTATATTTTAATTTTTTATAATGTGGAATGTAGTGATTTTTTTATAAAAAATCAATTGAAAATTAGTTAAATCACTAATATATTTTTAATATTTATTTTCATTTTACTTGTAAAATTGTGTTTTATAAAAAATTTTTGTGTTTGTATATTTTTATATTTTATATTTTACTTTTGGACATCATACATCGCAATAGTAAATGAAAAATTTAAAATTCCACCAGTATACAACTTTTACAGAATCCGGAAAATAGTATTGAAGAAAAAATTAATATAAAAAAAAAAATAATAAACAAATATATTGATATTAAATTTCAACAAATCAAAAAATATACAGAACTGAAGCAGACAGCATTTTTGGATCATATTTTCACAATCATCATCACATATTTTTAAGTAATTATATTTAATTTATATTTTTAAAATTATGATGTTTTAAAATATTTCACTTGATAATGGCGTAAATGCCGAAAAGCTTTGTGTTTTCTTTAAGAAAATAAATATTAGTGATTTAACTAATTTTCAATTGATTTTTTTTTTTTTAAATTATAATTAGTAGTTTAGCTTAATGAAGGGCCTAGCTGAGCTATCACACATCGGAGATGTAACTGATAATAAAACAATTACACAAATTAATTGCTATTATTCCGTATTTATCTGGAACCAATATACTATGTATATAAGACGGTCGAGCAAATTGTTATTTTTCCGTTAATGTTAATCGACGGTTAAATAATATGTAAAATTACCAATTGAAGATAACCAATCGTTCATAAAGTTTTTAAAACTAAAATCATCATATTCGGGTGCATTTATTTTAAGGGACGCTTGTTGTTTGCTCATTCTAATGTTCACATTTTCACCAACGCGCGGACTGTTAACGTTAGTATATTAAATTTAGAATGGTGAAATTTCGATCGCAGTCGATTGCCATCATTAGAATAATAATATATTCTTGTTTAACTTTGTTTATATTCATAAGAATATAAATAAAATTAATAACGGATTTATTTTAAATAAATTTTTTACACGGAATATATTTATCAATCGAAACTCCAAATTAAAAATGCTTACTTAACGTTTGCGTTTAAATCTTTAGTTTTGTTTATTATGACGCTGGGGTCTATATCTTCGACATTCGGTTCGCCATCCGTCAGAAAAAATATGATAGGTTCATTTTGAGGATTTACCGACCTTCCGAATTTAGCTAAAGTTACCGCAACGCGTAAAGCAGCCGCAATATTGGTGCCTACCGTGTGTTAATTAATAATGAATTAAAACCGATTTTACGTACGACTATTAATTATAGCAAATATAAACAAAGGAACTTATGAATACCACTGTTGACATAATTTTTATTTAGCCCGGCTAGCGCCATTTGGCCAGTTTAAACCTTTATCTACTTACTGTATTTTAAATCTCAATGTCACTACGTTTGATCAATTTATATAAACTTATTAAAACAGAAGACGATGGGTCAGAAATAATTAGCACACTGTCCTGTGGTAGTCCATTTTTTGTTTTCTCCATGTACTATCGTTACCACTTAAGGGCACATAATAACGTCTATCTTTTAGCAGTATCGATGTTATCTGAGTAAATTTAAAATCTTCGGTTGTTTCATACACTTTACTAGCCAAAATTCGGTGCGACACTGTGTCAAAGGCTGCAGTGAGATCCACAAAAACAGCACCAGTAATTTTACGATTTTCGAAACCATTTTTTATGCGCTGTGTTAAATGTATAATTTGTCCAGAGCAGGATTTTCTGGCCTGAATCCTGCTTGTTGAGGAATAAGCTTAGAATTAATTGTCGATGACATTCGATTTACAACAACTCTTTCAAATATTTTATATAGATGACATAGTAATGATATCGGACGGTAGCTTTTGGGGTCCTCAGCATGATTCCCTGGCTTCAGTAGGGCAATAGCATGTGCTTTCTTCAAATTTTTGGTATGGTTAATCTATCGATGCAATCATTAAATATATCCTGAATCCAGGTTCTGGTTTCCAAAGTGTTTTATCTGCTCTATATACATGCCATCTATCCCGGCTGCTTTTTTATTTTTTCGATCTCCGTAATTGGTTCGTTAAAGTGGTTTGACTCTAAAGTTGGGCACCTTGTAATAGATTTATTTTTCATTTTAACTTTTTGTCCTGCTTTCCCATTTAGGCGGAGTTGGTGTGGAACTTCATTTACGGTAATGTTTGTAATACTGTTTTGTCGTATGCTGTCTTCATGGCGCCTTACGGCTATCTTTGCTAAGTTCAAGATTTTCTACTAGGTCCTGTCAATTTTTACACCTTTCGTTTGCTATCTTTTCGGAAATTTCGAAACCTATTCTTGTTTTTTCATCGAATGGATTTAAATTAAATTTCTTTATATAATCTTCATCTTGATTTTTGATATCTTTTTTCATACCCGAAATATTTGTTTGACGTACTCCGCGTGGTATATGTTTTTTTGAAGTGTTTCTTTGCAGCAAAAGGTTTCATATTCTTCAACCACTGCAGGTATGTTTATCACCGTCATATCAAGTTCGTTTAGTCCAATTCGCTTTTCTAAAGTTGTACAGTAGCTTTGTATCATTAGTACAGGTCGATTTGACGGCTGCATGTATTTCACATATTATTGGTCTGTGTTGTGTGCGCAAAATTCGATCACAAAACAAATTTATGATGTTTTCGATAACAAATATATTATCCGGATTATAACCACGTTTCCATCTACCGCTGTTAAAGAATGCAGGCAGTTTTGAGTCGAACACCAAATTTAGCTTATATCTCTCTGCCCAATCTTCTACGAGATCATCGTTCGAGTCATTTGCAGCATATCACCAATTAACGTTGTGGCTATTAAAATCTCCAATAATAATCTTAGTTTTTTGTATGACATTTGGATAGTTAAATACAATGTTTAGCGGTTTGTACACAGATGTCACTGCACATTTGCCTGTATTAATAGATAAAATTTCTACATTATCGGTTTCAGTTTTTGTTGTTTTAATAACATCGATATCATGTTTTACTAGAATTCTGCTACTATATTTTTCATGTGGCCTGACAATTGCCAGTTTCATGCCGTATACTTGGGACTTTGAATTATTTTTGCACAGTCTATTTGAGCCTTTCCTATGTATTGATATGAGTAAATATTCTGTCCAGTTGCTCAGCAATATTTGGTTAGACAATGTGAACATCACATGAACTGTTTTAAGTGTGAGTGCTTTTAGTAGTTCCGAATATATACTATTATTTCTTAGGCTTGCAGTTGTATATTTCCACCGCACTTTTTATAGTACACATTGTAGCGTGTGTTTAATTCCTGCTATATTTATTTTACCTGTTTGATCTTCATCTAATTGCTCGCAGCATGATTTCCTACGCTGAGTCTTCTTTTTTGTTCATAATTGGTTTTCCTTCTGCATCATTGATTATCCAATTTTGTGGTTCAAAATCTCTAACTTTTACCCTATGGTGGAGATCCTTACTTTAATTTTTTTTTTCTGAGATACATAGATGGGTTGCTTTTGCTCCTACAAAAATCCCCAACATTTTCTCAAAAATTTAATTTTTTATCATAAATTGAGATGGCACAAAAAAAATAAATGAATTTTTAACTGATTTTAATTATAGCGGAAGGTAAGCAAATGTCTAGCTACGCTAACCGGTTCAACATACGTAGTTGTGTATTATAGCAGCAATAAATGATCTAAAATTTCAAATTATACACACATGCATACTCGTATATAGATCACACAATTTTTCTCATTTTCCAGTTCCCATATATCTCTATACAACAAGGTTTTATGTTGTTTTTTCAAGCATCTGGCTTGATGTTTCGTATCCTGTTTTCCAGTTTGACCTGTTTTGTATTTTCATTACCAACAGGAAATTTTTCACTTTTCAGCATGGACTGAAAAACTAAAGATGAAATTACCTTGGATTACTTGGTGATACCTGCGGTATCAGTACACTTGTTGGGAAAGAATTGTAGTTAAATACAGATACCCGACCTCAACATCGAAATAATTTACACATTAAAGAGGTACAAAATCTGCAGTAGGTTGTACATCAGTGTCTTGGGCAAAATCTATAGGAGTAACATCAGAACGAGCTGCAAGTACTATCCAAATATAGTTTGTAAAACAAAGTGCGACTGATTAAAAAATAAATAAAAGTTTGTTGCCTCGACAAATGTATGGAATGTTTCTATTTATATTTCCTTTTAAAAATGATCAAAAGCAAAGAGACGAATGATGTGCGTCACACAGGTATACAAGAAATTGATTTTTAGTAAAAAGGAGACTCTCAAAAGATTTACTTCTCGTGAAAACCTTCAATATTATAAATCAGAAAGTTGATGCCAATAAAACAAGCAGTTTATACGACTAAGAAAATTTAAGCTGAAGAAAATCTGTGTAGGATAAAACCTTTTATATACATAATCATTGTAACAAGGACTTTCCTTGAATGCTCATCGAGATTATGGACATTACGATTTAGAAAATCGACAAATAAAACCGACGTAATTATAAAATGTTGTTGATATTACGAATCGATGATGGTGATATCAAATTAAAAGTAAATTTCAAAAATTTCGCTAAAAAGGCAATGTGTATCAGTTTGAATATTCAAAATCAACTTATAAAATCATGGGGTGAAATTCGAAATATTGTACAAAGTTTAAATATTATGATCAAAGTTTCTCGCAGAACTTTAACAAATTGTAATAATTAACACTTACACAAGTACTGTCTATACGTACTTGTTTTAACCTTGAGTTTGTTTATGAAATCGATCGCTTCGTAAATGTTACTTTCTGTTCCTTTTATTATGTATTCCGATTCAATTTTTTTTTTTCTATTAGTAGCGGATGTTGGCATAACTAGTTCTCCTGTTAGTACTTTCGTTCCTCTTAATGACCATAACTGAAATAATGTTTGAAAACGATCATAAATTATTGTCTTTATATATATATATATATTGTTAGTAATATGATTTTAAACAATAATAAAGCCAATTTGGACCTATGGCATACAGCTATGGGGTACTGCAGCTAAATCCAATATAGCTATTATGGAAAGAACACAATCAAAAATCCTACGGAAAGTTGTGAATGCTCCTTGGTTCGTACGAAATGATGACATAAGGACTTGAAAATCAGCTCGGTTAAAGATGAAATCCGTAGCTCAAGTGCAAGATATAAAGAAAGACTAAATCAACACTCAAATATACTGGCAAAGAACCTGTTGTCAAACTTCATTAAATTCAAACGAATACACAGATTCCATCCACTCCAACTTCAACATCGATCCTAATAACCTCTTACTGTTAAAAATTGCAGATTAAAATAACGTAAAAGTAATCATCAGTAAATAGGATCAGCACCCATTGAGTCGCTATCCTCCTTTTTATTTTTATATTAACATGTCTTTACTGCTGCTTATTGTTATTAAATACAGATTACATGCAAAATTAAAAAAAAAATGTAACATGTAGATAGACGTAAATACGTTTATAGGAGGACACACATACATATATATATATATCATCATCATCATCGTGGGTGTTTCAGTCATTTGACTGGTTCGCCCCTATCGTGTAAGTCCTCCACCTTTTCCTATCCGCTGTCTGTCTTTTTAATTCCCCATAGGTCTTAATATTTGCTTCCTTCTTGACTGTGTCTATCAGCGTCTGTCTTGGTCTTCCTTTCGGTCTGCGCATCGGTATTCGCCCTTCTATAACATCTTTTAGTAGGCTATCATGCCTTAACACATGTCCGATCCATTTTAGCCTAGATTTCCCGATCGTTTTCAAGAGTGATCTTTCTTCTTGCACTCTGTGGGAAACTTCTTTATTAGATATCTTATCGACCCATGAGATTTTCAATAGTCGTCGCCAGCACCATGTTTGCTTCAATTTTTTCCTTATCTCTTTTATTTAGCGCCCAAATTTCCGCCGCATAAAGTGCCAGACATATGATTTAACTATACGTTTACGTAATCCAATGGAAAGCGTGTTCTGCGTAATTATTTGTCTTTTTCTCATGAATGCCATTTTTGCCATTGCAATTCTTTGTCGGATTTCGTTGGTGCAATATACGTTCTCTGTTATATATATTATATATATATATATATATATATATATATATATTTACAACGTGTGCGCATGTGTACGTGTTTGAGCGCATGGTGTATTGCAAATCTATAAAAGGTATACATTATCCGCACGATTAAAAACCGGGACCTTTATTCAAGATTAAGCCATAACCTTCAATGCTCTTATACATAATCGAATGTATATTTCGCATAAACAGATTATTTCTGTAGAATCTATCGACTTTGTGACTAGTATATCGCAATCGTCGATAAATTATTTCAATAAATAAATATATAACGCAGGCGAGTGTGCATATTAAAATCTATACATTATTCTACATTTCGTATTATCCGAGTATTACATTCTCAAAATTGTATAATATCCGAGTGTTATCTAAATTTTATAATGGCCAACTATTACTCTGAAGTCTACGACAGATGAGAATGAATTGAAAATTTTTTTCACTTCTAGAAACAAAATTTTAACATAATTTCACTTTTTTTTTTTTTTTATGTTTCACAAAATAATTTCATTACGACTTACCTCTACCTTCTCAGAAAATAAAACAAGACTGATGTAATCATTTTCTTTCATCTGCGAAAGTATTTCTCCCATAGCGGATTTTAAGTTATTCAGCTTGTTCGCTGTCATAGATCCGCTCGCGTCTAAAACGAATATCAAGTATTTCGGCAGTTTCTTCAGATTATTCGGAGCTACAAAATTAACGAAATATTTCCCCCTTACCTACGAATGTATCCGATAAAACACTTATTAGATAAAAATACAAACCTTCAACTATATATACACGTAACACACATGCATCATATTAGGTATTATTGTTGATAATAAATAAAATTTTAACTTAGATCATATTACAGTAAAATTCTTAACTTATTTTGTATAATTCTTCTAATAAATATACTTTCGAACAAATTCCGTATAAAAAGTTTACTTCTAAATAAGTTAGTTTATTGTTCTTTATCATAGATTGCCGGTTAATTAGTTTTTTGAAAAAGCTAAAAGCAGTTAACCATGCATATATCTTAATGAATATAGCCTATACTAACTTCTATACAGAAAAGGTACCGAGTTCGAATACGATCGGTGACTCAAAAATTATCATCAGAAAATAAGAAAAGTAATAATAATCTTAATATTATCGCGTGAAAGGTAATGGCAAACCACCACCGCAACACATATAAAAAAACACGAGGGGCTGCATTGTCTCGTGACAACAATCAGTTCTCCCTGGTGTGTGTTTTTATCTACGCTAAAACCATATTATGATTGCACTTACGCTGTATAACAAAATATATATATAGGTAAGTAGTCGCCTACCTCCGATACGGAGACGGCACTTAATGACGATGATAATGATATCTTAATTAAATTATATAAAACTATCAGCTATAAAACTGGCAAGATATTCTAAAGTGGTGGCATGAAAGAAAAAATATTTACCTTAACAATTTTATTTTCCGAAGACATTGTATCATGGCCACATCTGTACCTAGTGAACGTGTTTTTTCGAAAATAGGCCAGATATTAAGTTCCCGTCGTACACGTTTAGAAAATTCTAAAGTATCTAAGCTGATATTTTTACATCATAATATTTTATAAAACAATAATTTTTAAGAAATATTACGAATATTGTTTTAAAATTATAAACTGTCGGTAAATTTTTAAATTATAAATAAAAAAATATGTTAAAGTTATTATTATAGGAGTATGTAGTTTTAATTTTAAGTATAAAAATAAAATAGCAATAATTTTAAGGATAAAATAATTCATTGCAAAATCGTTCTGTATATTTCCAACATTTTAATCAATTGATAAATGAGTGATTTTAGGAAAGATTAATGCACGCATTGCAAATGAACGAGTGAACGATGTTGATGAGTTGATTCATTTTACTGATGAAGAGTTGTTGAACGAGTTCTCTAAATTGAACGAAAATGCCCGCGACTTAACGGGATAAACAAACCAATGTTGCTATATCTCTTGTTTGCTGGCATATACTACAGAAGGTCCCTATTTTCTAACTGTTAAACGTAGATTTATATATTGATTGATTGATTGACTGATAAAAGTGTATTTACAAAAATAAATATGTTACAAAAAAACAAATAAATAATATAACGCATTCCGAACACAGTTCTTACTATACTAGTTTAAAACATATGCCCAGTTGCTCATTTAACTAAAGTAAAAATACAGGAAATAACAAAATCTGTATACTGATCATAAAGCTACACCTATATATAAATTTATAAATATTTACTTTAATAGGATAAACAATAATTTTTATATGTATTATATACAAAATACAAAAATAAATTCTGAATAAAAGATAATCCCAGCTGTACATCGTAATAGCGTGTGTTTAATTCTTTTCTACGTGTATGTTCGTACGTATATAATTACGAGAAAATAATTAATGTGGACTAAGTCAATTTTTGGTAAATCCCAATCATTACTAAAAACATCGGCCCCAATATGGAATTAAAAGTCTAATCTCATTTAAAAATCGGTTTAGAAAACTATATTAAAAAAAAATCGGTTTGGACCTATTTATAATCACAAAGTTAAATTATTGATAATCGAAGACAAAAATAGAATATGGAATAAAACGTCACAAAATCTAAAAGTTCAGGGTAACAGCATATGATAACTTACAAATTCAACAAATCATACTGTAGCATTCCTACGTCCGGATCTAGGAAAAATATATCTTTCAACGGTAGTGAGAAGTCCCTAGCTAAATTTTACAGTGATATTCACAACGCGTGATAAATATCGAAACACAGTAAAAAATTAAAGAATATTCCGTCAATTCTATTAAAATACATGTCACGTAAAAGAGTTGTTCTATCAACAAACATCATTAACACCAGTATCAGATAAAAGTATTTTCCCGCAATATCGAAATCTTCAATAATAATACCTATACCTAAACCTAACAAAGACATTTTAGTCACCCTAAGTATATTACAAGCTTACTATTGAATATAAGCAAAATTATGGAAAAATTCATACTAACTAACGTCACTGCTATAAAATCAATTCCGTCTTAGAAGTAATACACTGCACGCAGTTGCAACTGTCTGTGATAATATAACGGATAATTTTAATTTAAATAAACACTTTGCCCTTCTACTTATATCAGTATGGAAAAAGCATCGATACTATTCTGTTATACAAGATGATTAAACTAAAATTTCATCCTAATTTGATAATTCTGATAAAAAGTTATTTAACTAATAGAAACATACGTAAGTAGTCGAAAAAGATTACTCCGCACGAAGATCATTAATGCAGGCGTTCCTCAAGGCAGCATAATAAAGCTTTTTGTTTTTATTACATATTAATGATATTCCCAAATTCAAAGATGTTTCCAATATATGCCGATGATATTGCGTTACTAACGTCATGCTTCGGAATGAATGCTATAATTAACAACTGACAAGAAAGATTTAGTTTACTTAGTGCATTCTCAAACAAGCGAAACTTAGCTATGAATCTTGCTAAAACATATACTATTCTCCAAAACAAGCCCGGATATTGAACCAAATTTCGAACTGATCAACGCAACTATTCAATGGAAAGAAAAAGTTAAATACCTAGGTTGTCACGTTTGATAGAAAAAAAAAAAGTAACTTTTGAAAAACATCTTAATAAAACCAGAGCAGGAATATTTTAACTTTTTCCATATTCAATAAAAAATCTGAATTAAGTATTCGGATAAAAATTAATTACATATAAAACCTTAACGGAACCTCTATTAACGTACGAACGTCCTGTTTGGAATTATGTACCTAAATCTATATATAAAAAATCCAATTAATTCATAATTATTGCTGTAAAATCATACTAAAAATGCCGAGATATACTAAGATACAGTTAATGTATGAAATGTTGAACCTAGACCATATTGCGAAGAGAATATCAATTGTCGGCGAAAAAAAAAACTCGTCTCCCAATGTCACTGCCATATCGAATTATAATTACGAAAATATAAAAAATATAAACATAAAATACTTAACAAAATTATTTTTCGTAATTGCTTCAATTATACTATTAATGCAATATATTTGTAGTCTAACATCAACTTTTGTTATGCCGGTACCAATTATTATTAACGTTAAGTTTTTTGTGAATAACCTCATTTTCTGTAAATTAATTTCTTTCTCCTTTTTCTAAAATAATATTTTTTTCTTATAATTCGAATAGGAGGTTTAGAAGAGCTCGTTGAATGACAGATATATATTCTGTACTATAGTGTTAGAAATGAAACTGTTTTAAATAATTTTATACAGTGATGCTGGTTTTTCATTGATTCTATTCCAAAATTTTGTTTATGCCATAACGAAGAAGATTATTAACAGACAAGCTTACCAACAATTCGTTAGGTTTAGTTTTCTTGTCGATATCGTATCGGACCACAAGCGAACCCTTCATTCCATTTGCTGAGATCATTTCTTGTTCTTTAAGAGTTGGGGTCCAACGGATATCTGCGACTTTATTTTCTGGTCTAATTATTATCGCATTTTTAAGTTCTGTAACAGTGACACGACATTAACAAAAAATAAATAGAAAAATAGAAAACATCCGTGGATATCCTATTTATCATGTTTCCCGAAGATTTATATATATATATATATATATATATATATATATATATATATATATATATATGTATCTGATCAAACTCATGGCCCCAAAAATGCAAAGCACATTTATTGCATTTATTGAATATAATATATCGTGAAGGTAAACTTCCTGAAGATTTCAAAAAAATTAATTTTATTCCTATACCGAAAAAGCATAACTCGAAAAGGTGCTCAGACCATCGAACAATTGCACTAATGAGTCACACTTTAAAACTATTATTAGCAATCATAAACTACAGATTGGAACATAAAATAGATAAATTTTTAAGTGAAACACAATTTGGCTTTATAGCAAAAAAAAAGGCACTAGAGATGCCATTATACTATTCAAAACAATTATATAGAGAGCTTTAAAAATAAATGGAGAACTAGTAGTATGTTTTATACACTACGAGAAATCTTTCGATAGAGTAGACCATGCAGAATTAATTAAAATATTGCAAAAATACGACATCGATAGCAGAGATATCCAAATAATAAAAGAGTTGTATTGGGAATAAAAAGCGAATGTAAAAATAGGAAGTGAATATTCTGAAAAGCATTACAATATAAAAAAAGGATGTTAGACAAGGAAGTCCTTCGTCTCCTAGATTATTTAATGCATATGTAGAAGAAATTGTTAAATCACCAGAAATAAAATCCAGTGGGTTTTAAAATAAATGGGCTTAAAATAAATAATATTTCTTACGCAGATGATAAAGTACTGATAGCTGAAACGGAGAAGCAAATGCAAAAAATGCTAAATATCATAAATCAAGAAGGACGAAAATACAATATGAAAATAAATATAATCAAAACGAAAGTAATGAAATTCAGCAGGCATAAGTCTAGAGAAACAAAACTGAAAATAGATGGACAACAATTACAAAATGTGGAACAGTATAAATATTTAGGAATTCTGATCACAAATGACGGGCGTGATAAAAAAGAAATAATTTCCAGAATAACAATGGCCAGACAAGCGTTTGGAAATCTTGAAAAAATACTAAGAAGCAGTAAAATAGACTAATAAGGAAATGGATATACTACGTTGTTATGTCTGGTCGGTGCTGCTTTATTCAGCGGAAACCTGGACAATAAATGCAGATTGCGAAAGAAAAATTAACCCCGTTGAAATGTGGACATATAGACGGATGCTGAAAATTCCGTGGACGGACAAAGTAACTAACCGAGAAGTACTGAATAGGTATAAAATCAACAAGTTGCAACTAATGCATGAGATAAAAAACAGAAAAATTAAATATATGGCTCACAAAATCCGGGAAGAAGGACTCTTCAACCTAGCAGCACAGGGTAAAATTCAAAGAAAGCCGCTTAGAGGAAGAAAAAGAGTGGAATTAACCACTACAAATACAGGAATAAACGATTTCGTTAAATTAATTGAATCAGCCAGAGGCCGACGTATATAGCGTTCGCGATGTGCAACCTCCTGAACAGGAGATGCTACCTTTATGATGATGATGTACATATTTACAATCTAGTTATTTTAAGTAGGATAGTCCTGGTGAATATAACGAGCTGAATAGATAATATATAACCATTAATGAACCCGGTAGACTGAGCGCCACCTTTCCACTATTACTGTAATTATTCAGCATTGTATATGTAGCATCGGCCTTTAAACTACCAATGTCATATAGTCCACCAGAAAAATTCCCCTCCAGGGAATTTGAGGCGGGATTAGGTTCCTTTTGGCATACTTTGATTCGTACCAATGTTTAGAAGAAATATCGACCGCTAATAAATCAGTTTTTATATTATGACTATTTTATATTTTAAATATCCTTGTAGATATGTTCCGAATTGAATATGTTATACACGGAAGATCATTCTTCAACACACGGAACAAAAATTAACTGCTCTTAGGGTTATATCGATTTTTCATTTACAAAAATTAATTGCGTGCAAGTCGGCATTTTTCAGATTAACTATAAATAATCTCATAGACTCAATCCAATCGTACATTACTTTATGCTTGTGAGTTAATATCCCACGCCGAATAAATTTCACAGCACCAAATATCGTCGGTTACTTTAATTGGTACGTGTTACATCAAGCTATACTAAGTAAACTTAACGAACAAATGGATCTATCTAACATCCAGCCGTTTCTCTTCTTATATGTATTTTATTTCTTTCCCATTTCAGATTTAGCGTGAGAAGGACTTTTGATTCCGGGTAAATTTAGTTCCTTTTAAGGAGGTGTTTTCTGAACAGCCTTTATACTTGTAATCTGTTCTTTCTTCCTTTAAAATTGCATTTGTTTATAATTATAATACATCGCGTTTCAATATGTGAGATAAGTCGCAACAATTCAATTTTGCTGTTAGGGTAACGAAAATTTCAGGTATTAATAAGAAGAACGGTATAAAGTAAGAAAAACGGATATAAAGAGTGGAACGGTTCCTATAACACTTGTTTTCTCTTTAACCGCTGTCAACATACATTTTTTATATTCGTACTTCTTTTTTCACTTTCACACATTTAAAAAAAAAAAAACGCAATAACTGGTTTAAAAACGGAATTTTTGTTGTAGAAAATTTTACAAGTACATATCAGTCAGTATATCATAACTTCTTACTTATGTATAATAAATGCAGGTTCCCACAAAAACTTTCTATTCTTTGTAAATCTTCTAAACGATTTTCCAATGATTACAGCTAAATAACAATTTCCTTATTTTCTCTATTAATAATGTACAATTAGACATTAAAATTACGTGTCCCCCCCATCTGGTTTAAAAATTTATGTTTTTAAAAGTTCGCTAGAAAAATTCTGGAAAGGTTTACTTCCAATTTATACGGATGGCTCTAAAATTAATAATAAAGTTGGCGCTGCTTTGGTCGTTCCTTCTTTAAACGTTATTGATAAACTTGTTCTATTAGGTGCAATTTTTACTACAGAGGCTACGGCAATATACCTAAGCGTTAAAATACGTTTATCAACATCGTCCATCTCCATCAGTTCTTATTCTTACAGATTTGAAAATCGTTTAATTACTCAAAATTTCTTTTATTTTATCTCCGTCTATTACCTTCTTTATATAAAATCCGAATTTTGGTTTCCTCTCTCTTAGAATCTGGTATTTCTGTATGGTTTTCCTGGATTTCTAGACATTCTAGTATATTTGGCAATAGTGTTACTGATGCAGAAGTCACGTCCGCTTCGGATAGTGGTGTGCTCATACACCTTTAACAGATCTTTTATGTCTTATTAAATTGGTCATAAAAACATTGAAGTGATATTTGAACCAATCATTATCTAGTTCTAATGCCAGTAACATCTTGGTTCAGTAATGTAAAAAAATATTTTACCATCGTCCCTATTCCGATATAATCTCATAAATTCTACTTTTTTATCCTCATCGTACCGATGACAACAAAATAGCAAATGATATTCTTATAATGTTCTTACTACAGCTCTCAACAATCCTTATTACATAATGAAATTATATCTTTGAAAGTACCATTGCCAAAAAGGTGTCTTTTGTGCCTCTAACTAAGTTGTGGTACACGCACCTAAAAAAAAATAAAAAAAAAAATATTTTTTTTTAAATCTATACCTAGCCTTGGTAGGCTATCAATAGATTGTAGGATAATTATGGCACATGATCCGTAGACCTTCCAGCGAAGGGCACTTAAAAGTAAAGTAGCTTAATTAATCAAGTAAGTCTAATAATTTTCGTCTTTGTAGAAGCCGTACTTCGGTTGAGTTATCTAGTAAGTTGCTTGGGTGGTTTGATAATCTGACTATGTGTTTACTGGCCCTTTATTATTTCCGTTACATATGGCACCTTGAGGTCTTGATGTAACGTTTTATTGCTTACAAACCATGGAGCATCCACCAATGTTCTCAATGTTTTGTTTTGAAAACGTACGTTTGTCTTGGAGCTACATCCCCACAATTGGCAACCATACCTCCATACAGGAGCTAAAACCTGTTTGTAAAGCAACAGCTTGTTGTTTAGAGAAAGCTTTGACTTCCTGCCTATTAGCCAGTACAGCTGCCTAATTTTTATATTAAGCTCAGTTCTTTTAGCTTTAATATGTTGCCTCCACGTAAGCCTTTTGTCCAAATGTAGGCCTAGATATTTGATGTGATCTTCTGCTTTCACCATTTTATTACTAATCACAATTGGTTTTGATGTTACAACAAACCTGTTGGTAAATGTTATGTGACTTGATTTTGTTTCATTTATTTTCATTCTCCATTTTTCGCACCAAGTACATATTTGGTTTATCGCGCTTTGGAGTCTTAAGTTTGCCTTCTTTGGACAGTGGCTTTCAGAGCGTACTGCTGTATAGTCAGCAAAATGTTCTCTCCAGTACTGGCAGATCAGCAGTATATAGGAGATACGAAAAAAAGGTCCCAGTACACTCCCCTGCGGAACTCCCGCAGTTATAGGATGTATACGAGATGTTGCATCTTTAACATGAAAGTGCTTTTCATTTAAGAAGGAAGTAATAAGTTTGTAGTACTGATAGGGATAGTGTGTTCTCACTTTGTGTAGGAGACCATCATGCCAGACCTTATTAAAGGCCTGCCTGACGTCCAAAAATACCGAGTCGCGTACTTTTCTTTCTTCAAAGCATTTTTCTATTTTATGTACTACTCGATGTACCTGTTGAATAGTTGAATATTTACGTCTAAAGCCGCACTGGTGGTCTGGCATGATATGATTTTCCCCTATTATATCATTAAACCTTTTCAGTAATAGTTTCTCATATCATTTTGAGATTACCAGCCAGCAAGGCTATAAGAACTCATTTCAGTCGGAGGTTTAGCAGGTTTTTTTTATCATAACTACCTCTGAAAATTTTAATTGAACCAGATAGTATGCCGTTCTTAATATAGCATTGAAAATATATGTTAATAGAACTAGGCTCTTCTGTGGTAATTCTTTTAATATCCTGGCTGTTATTAGATCATAACCGGGTGCCTTCTTATGATTTAGTTTCTTAATAACTGCTTTTATTTATTGTGGGGAAGCTAATTTGATTGGTTTGTATGTATTTTGATTATATATAGTCGAAGGTAAACTATGGTTACCAGGATATGGGCTGAAGACTGAACTAAGATATTTGATCCTGATTGGTACAGCCCATTGTCCATCAGCCTTTTTTATAAGATGTATTGACTGTATGGGTCTTTTAAAGTTGCGTGTTGCTTTCCACAAGCTATACTCAGGTTCATTGGGTGATAGGGAAGCTAAGTGATCTTTAAATGTATCGTTTTTCACTTTTAGGAGTAGTTGTCTAATAGTTTTTGTCTGTTTGTTGAGATTTTGTTTGTCAAGTGGGTGTCGGGTTTTTTGCCCCACTTTTTCCTCAGTTCTCGTTTCTTTGTTATCTCCTGTAGTATTTGGGTTGGGTAACTTATAATTGGAGGTTGTTTTCTTATGTTTGGTGTACTGAGTTGTTTTGCTTTTTGCAAGAGTAGGGTGAAGTGTTGCAGTGTATCTTCTATGTCGTGTTTGGTTTTTAGTGCTATTTTTAGGTTTAAATTCTCATCAATTATTTGTCTAAAATTGTCCCAGTTTTTATTTTTGTTATGCAATTTAAGTTTCGGTTGTTTTCTTAATATTTTATTACTTACCGTAAGTAAAAGTGGCGTGTGATCTGAGGAAAGACTATAGTCAGGTTTAATTTCCATGTAGGTTGAAGCCAATCCCTTTGTTATACAAAAATCCAGGAGATCAGGAAGTTTTTTGGGATCAGTAGGCCAGTATGTAGTTGTACCACTTATTGCAATTTATAGCCTTATGTAGTTCCCGCCCTTTTAAGGTTGTTAGGCTAGATCCGAAGTATGTATTTTTCGCGTTGAAGTCACCGCCTAGTATGTAGGTGCTACCCAATGTTTTCATGAAAGTAGTAAATTGACTCTGCGTTATTTTATATTTGGGTGGGCAGTAGACTGCGGATATAGTGATATATTTATTAGCACATTGGACTTCCACATTAGTTGCTTGTAACTAATCGCATTGAAAATTTTTTAGTTCATGGTGTTTAATGTTAGTTTTCACTAAGACGGCGGAGCCACCATGAGCCGTACCATCAGGATGCGGTGTGTTATTGTACCCGGTAAGATGAAAATAATTTACATTTGTCAAATGTGATTCTGCCACTAGCAGTATGTCAATGTTATTTTGGTTTAAAAATAATTCAAGCTCGAGTTTATGTCTTGATAGACCATTAGCATTCCAGATTGAAATATTTATGGCATTCATTTTTTGTTTATTAAAGCTGTCATTATGGTTTGAAGTAAGTTATTGATCATTTGATTCTGTTGAGTCATCATTTGCATAAATAATTCTTTCATTTCTTTGACGAAATTGTTTAATGTATTTTCTATACTATCGATATTAATATTTTCATTACTAGCATTATAATTATTTGTATTACTATCCTGAAGATCACTGGCTGCTTGGGCGTAAGAGACACGTGGTTTATTTAATGTTGTATTAATCATATTTTGTGTGATGTTTTGGTTATTTTTACTATTGTTTTGTTGAGTGTTCATATTGGAATTTTGTATCTTGTATATTATTACCTAAACTTTGGGACAATCTTTTCACTTAGTAATTCCTGATAGACTATACAGCCCTTATAGTAGGAGTGTGACTTTCTTTACATAAGGCACATGTTGGCGCGGTGTTTATATCTCTGTTACATTCAGAGGTTGAATGATTCTGGCCACATTTTACACATCTGTAAGGATGTGTGCAATAGGCCTTGGTACGTCCATACAACTGACACCGCGTGCATTGAACTACAACGTTCTTTTTCCTCTGTGACTCAAATTTTACTTTGGCGTTTATACTCTATATCATATATAGTTTTATTATTGGTGTCTGGTTCTACGTCGATGAAGAACATTGGAAGAGAATGTTTTTCTGTTCTATGTTTTATATTTGTTATATTCCTTACTTTATGTCCTTTTCCTTCAAGTGCTGTGGAAATTTCTTCAGTAGGGACAGATGAATGTATGTTTCTTAAGACAACTTTACTCGTTCCTGTCTTAACTGGTAAGTATGGTAAGATGCATTTTGTTGTTTTTTAATTATTTTTCGATAATGGTCAGCGTTGTTGGGGGAAATTTTTATTAAACCTTTCCCGTTTATTGTTTTATAATTGAAGGTGTCTTTTCCTATGGAATTTTCAATGGTTTTTTTTTTTTAATATTTGTATATTATTAACGTTTGTTATAAATATTGGTGGAGGTTTGGCTTCTACCCCTGCTTTCGATGTTTTCTGATTATCTTCATTAGAGTCATCAGGATCCCTATCATCGATTAAAGTTTGCAAAACGGCGTATCTGTTTTTATTCAGGTGACAATGGATTTATCTCTCTTGGTCTCTTTCTTATATTACCTGTTTTGTGAGTAATTATAGTCTCCATTCCGGTGCACCGTTTACCTGGTTATTTTTGGCAAGAGTGAGAGGAGAAACTCGTTCAAGATTACGGTTGGTGGGTTTATGTAGTAATAATCGAATTATTATTTTCACATGAATTATTATTGCTAATAATGTCGTCAGATTCCATCGTAATTGATGAAGTACAATTCTCGTTATTATTACGACTACTACTTACCACACTTATTAGGATGAGTGTGAGTGTGCGTGCGAGACGATGTTTAAACAAGAATTTGGAACGAACTCACCGGGATCCGTAGTGATAATAGTTATCGGAGAGTTATTACCTTCGATTGGCGGGAGGGGACCGGAGCATCGACCTCCTCGTGTATTATCACGCGTTATTATTCGAACAGATTATAAATAATAATAAAGATAAAACACACAATATCACTAAATCACACGTGTGCGCAATTAGAAAAGAAAACGGAAAAAAAAAAGGAAAAAAGAAAAGCGATTCCGAATGTACGAATTAAATTACCAACTATTGAACATAACAGCCATAGTCGAATAATGACTGTAATGAAAAAGAGATGTCTTACCTACTTAATATTAAACGCATTCCTATACATATTTAGCTGTTTATACATAACATCGATGTTTAATATTTTCGTTTAAGCGAAATTTAGTAATAAATCTCCTACCTACTTAATATTAAACGCATTCCTATACGTATTTAGCTATTTATAATTACATAACATCGATGTTTAAAATAATTTCGTTTAAGCGAAAATTAGTAATAAATCGGTGAAAAAATCCAAAAGAAGGAAAAAATTGAAAGGATAAACACGAAGGAGCAAAGACAGTTCGGAATCTATAAAATTTATCACTTTCAGTCTATAGTCGTGAACTCTTTCGAAAAAGGGGGAATAACCGCTTGGTAACCAGTTATCTCGACTAGATAGGATTAGATGTTCGTCCAGAAAAAAAGACGGCCAGCTAACTTCTCCCGATAATAACAACGATAATAATATATTCACGAAGGTAATAAAAATAATGGTCAGTAGTAGTAAACGATAACACATATTAATAATGACGATGGATTTACTAGTATTTACGTATTTTCCCACGCATTATCTGTATAGATGTACATTATGACTGCGCACAATGACAAAACACTTCTCTGAAAGCATCGATATCCAGATTTATAATGTAAATATCTCTAAATTTTAACTTCACGCATCCGTTTTTTAATTACTTCTTCTTCAGAGGTGATCCGCTACTATTTAAGTTGTTTTTCCACTATTCCACAATTAATCGCCGACTTTATTAACCATTTTAGCGCAAGATAATACGTAATATATACTATTTATGTAAAATAAAACTAGTTCACTTTCTATCTGTTTTGAATTTTTCCGATATTTACATACACGTACCATTTAAATTCTGTTTTTAAATACGATCGTACATACCTTCATACTGGAACGTAAGCGGATCCAAAGTGAATACTTCCACCTTGGTCAATGAAGCAGACTCTTCTATATTTACGATAACGTCCAATATATCCACCACCTGTTATCATTGAACATATTTGCATTTAATAATAAAAAGTTACCGAGTAGAAATTGTTCTCCTACAAAATATACAGTCTCTTTTCCTCGATGTAGGATAATTTGTTACCGGAAGAAAATGTTGAATGCGATATCACGACAGAAAAAGCCGTCACTTAGACAATTTTATCGGTGTGATACCGGTTTTAAGTGCGATACGTTTCGTGTAAATTTCTAAGCAAAATAATGTTCAACAACTTCGTAAGAGGGGAATTTAACATTAACCCCTTTAAATTACAGTATTCCCTATATAGTAAATTTTAAATTTTACATTTGGCACGAAATGTCTCAATTCTAAAAATTATATTTCCATGAACACGTTGAAAATTATCTAGAGTCATCTAAAAAGCAATATTCTACAATAAATATATTTGTAATTTTATGTCAAAATTTGGCAATGTGTGGTTGAAAAGGTTAGAATAATATGTTTGTGAACTGTGCACATCGTTAACCTAACTAAATTTTTATCCTATAGCATTGACTATAAATTGCAATTAACAGTACCTGTCCAGGTCTAATATTCATGTGGTTCTCGTAAAAGCCCGACGTCCGTTGAAGAATCTGTTCATATGTTAAGTTGAAGCCAACGTCGCTTCTCGCTTCTACATTAACCGAAATCGTAAATAAATTTGTATCTCTATCACTAAAACGAAAAAAAAAATGTGAAAAGTTTCATTACAAATTGTTGTATATATATATGTGTGTGTGTGTATATATACATATATATATCCATCATTTTGTTGCTTCCAGGAAGTTGCACATTGAGAACCATTAGGCGTTTCATATCTTCCTGTGTCTAGCTGAACTTATTACTTCATAAGTATTATCAATCCGTTCTTTGTTACGTACTCCATCCTTTATACCTTTTCAAGCATCTTCCCTTAGACCGCTAACATGAAAATGCCTTCTTCTCCTAATTTATACCCGATATATTCTCACTTTTTTCAATTTATATCTTCGGCGATTATTAAATGGATATAGCATGTTCTTATTCAAAACGAAATCGGTCCACGGTATGTTAACCAACTATACATCCACATTCCGAATGCGTTTAATCTTCTCTCGCGTTTGGCGTTAATTGTCCAAGGTTCCGCTACGTAGCGACGCCCTGTTCTTTTTCTTAACTCCAAATCCATCATTTTATTCTGTAATATTTGTCCCAAATTTGTAAAAGCTTGCTTTGTCAGTGCTGTCCGTTTTTTTATCTGTATTTGAACTCTGTCAGCTGTTTTTTATTATCTTGTTGTTAATTTTTATTTTCATCATTATTTTTCCGTGTTTATTTCCATTCCATATTTTTTTCCTTCACTGTTAATGATATCCAACATCCTTTGCAATTGTTCTTCCATTTCTGCAATTACTACCCTATTATTGTTGATCAATTTCCCATGTATTTTGCAATCGACTTTCTTTAATTCGTCATTTTTTCATTATTTCTTCGGCATATGCATTGAACAACCGTGGGGACAATGGGCATCCTTGCCTCACACCTTTACGTATTTTTTACACCTTCCATCGGAGTGATTATTTTTAATTTTAATATTAGCCGTTTGTTGCCAATAGAGATTTCTAATGTGTTTTACATCATTTCCGTTTACATCATAATCCTCTAAAATATTTATCAGTTTTGTAATTTATTATTATTAATAGTATCTTTAACATGTGACCCTTGAAAGCTATTGTTCTGTATTGTGTATATATATATATAGTAAATAATACGACTTTCCTCTTTATATATATATTCCTCCAGACACCTGTACAATAAATAAAAGAATACAAAAGCAATTATGGGGGTGTTTGAAATTTGGAGTTGAAGAAAAATGCAAAAAAATAATTGGCTGGATAAAATGAAGAGCACAGAAGTGTTTATTAAACACATTAAAAAAACGTTGTTTAATGAATATTATAAGTGAACATTGAAAGTATTGTACTTTTCAGAGTATTGACAATTAGTCAGGAATAAAAGAAGACATACAGCTTTCTTTCTTCCTTTTCATTGAAGTGCAGTTACTTAATGAAATAAAAAAATACTTATATATATATATATATATATATATATATATGTGTGTAGTAAATATAGCTTTCACGTTTATTTTAACTTGCTGCAAAAACTAGTTAAAAGTGTACGCGACATACTCGAGTTGAACGTGACCGGCTGTTACACCATCTTGCTTCGCTTGATCGTATTCGTTTTGCGCTTCATCTTTTGGTTTTATATTGGCTTTGTAAGTTTTATCTTTAATAATCCTGCGAAAAAAAAAGTTTAATTTTTTTAATTACGCATAAAAAAATTTTATGATGAAATCGCAAAAGTAAAAGGAAGATATAAAAAATATGAAATGAAAATTAAAATATACAATTTTACACCGCTATCGTGTTCCAATTCCGAAATTTAAACTAAATAACCAAAAAACCGAAAGAAAAATTTTTTAAAATCAAAATTTTTTTCCGGCGGCACCATTGCTACCGGCCGGGATAATTATTATTATACGGAGTTGATCGTATCTACATATTGAATAAATTAAAGAACTACTTGTACTATTTTGGAGTTTATCTAACGGTAGATCTGTTTTATTTATAATGTATCCATCAGTTCAGCGCTATAAGACCAATTCGGATAGGAGATAGAACTACCTGTTCGTTTCTACTGCGTAAAAAAAGATCGCCCGGGAAAAGGTTAAGAGCACATAGCTGAAAGGTGATTAGTTGATAGCATTCTGTAGATCACGAAATACGTTATTTGTTCTGTATTCGATAGCGATTGTATCAAATTCGGATGTATCGCAGTTAATGAATAGTTTTGGATAGTGTCTACTCCTCTTTAGATGTTTTATCTGCCAGTTCATTTGGTAAAAAACCTGCGTGACTTGCGTAATAAAATTATATTAGGTTACCGTATAAGGAGATTCGAGATTTCTACAGCAACCGAATGTAATTTCGTAAAGTTACAGTTGAAGCACATGACGGAAGAGACGGTTTTCAGTAAGGACAGCGGATAAAACGACGTATATTGCGTATAATTCAGCAGAAAATACCCAGTATTGAAGTGGCAGACTGTAACGTAAAGGATTGTCCTCTGAAAATACAACCACAAAGTATACTTGTACACTCCCGATTTTCGTTTTGTTTTTTTTTTCAGAAATATCAAAAATTACCATTTTTAACGAGTTTAAAAATCCGCGGAAACCATTTTTGAAAGTTCTATAGGAAGAAAATGATGAAGTATAGATATGGCTAGAATAAAGGGAGGAAAATATCCAAATTACGTAAAAATTGAGACGGAAAATGTAGAAAAAGAAGTAAATAATAATAATCGATAGTTAATAAAACCAGATGCTACGATAAATTTCGATTTAGCAGTCATCCGAGTAACTCGTTTTTTCTTTTAATTCTACTTCTAACTAGACGAAATAAACCTGACCGATTCTAAAATCTAACCTAGGTATTTTGTTATTCCGGTTTTAATTATCGTTTTTTCCTTAAATCATACCCAGCCTACACGATTTTGCTTATTATATCATTTTAAAATAATAACTATAATAATACAATCGATACTACCGCTATAACGAAGAAACTTCGACCTATTTCATGTTTATAAACATACTTATAAGTAAAATTTAAATGGTCGTAAATTTTTTCCGCGTTTTTTTTTTATTTTTTATCCCACTTAGGGAAGCAAAACACATCAATTTATCCAAGCCCCAATCGATTCTGAGTTGTACAAGTATGCTAGGAATGAACCGATCGGGTTGACAAACTGTGAACACAATCAATAAAATTACAAAATTGTACTAGATACACGATCGACCATGCAAAAATTATCATCAGAAAATAAAAATATAAATAATCCAAACTACCACGCGCAACACCATATGGCCGCTAGTAACAACATAGTTACAAAAACACCGGTGCTGCATTGTGTCCTGACAACAGACCGATTACAATCCGTTCTCCCGGCGGGTGTGTGTACGTCTATCTGCGCTAACGCCATACTATGATTACCTTGTACACTACTTACACTTTACAATAAAATATGTATAGGTAAGCAGCCGTCTATCTCCGATATGGAGACCGCACTTCATAATTAACGATCATCAAAGTAAATACACATTTACGTAATACCGAATTAAATCGAAACGAGAAAATCAAAGAAAATGGCACGATAACGGGCAAGAAACAAAAAAAATCTTTACCAAAAAAAAAAATAATGATAAAGTAATTTACAATTCAATGATATTATTTTATATCTAAAAGACCAATCGTAGGCAAATGGTACTGTGACAGAATTAACTATATTCACCATTGAAATCTTTTATTTGTTTTTAACAGATCTTTCAGTTTCTCCGTCATTTAGTTTTTAAATACGAGCCGAAACGGATTAATTTAATTAGAAAAATTAGTTAAAATCACTAAACGTTTATTTTCTTGAAAAATCACAAAGTTTTTCGGCAATTACGCCATTATCAAGTGATATTTTCAAATTAGATAAAGATTTAAAAATAAAAACACAAAAATATAAATTTAAGATCACAAAAAAAGAAGAATAAATACTTAAAACAATCTGACAGTGACCGTGGTAAACAACACAAATATCAGTAATATAAAATATATTTACAAAGCAGTAGCCTGAAAATAATTATTTTAAAAATACGGTTGAACAGTGAAAAAATATTTCATAATAATCAAAAATCAATAGCCAGAAAATAATACAAATTTTTAAAAATTTTTAAAATTAATTCTTCCTCAAAATTTACTATCGAATTTAATAAATTATTTCCGTCCCTTTTATTTTATTATTTCCATTTTTTCTAGTAGTTTTATTTTTTTTTTAATGTTTTTCTGTATGCAAAATTTTTGTAGATTTTAACTAGTTTTTGTAATTAAATTAATAAAAAATCACTACATTCCACAAAAACTAAAAATTACGAAACAGATTACGTTACCTTGGTACTGAAATTGTTCAGATTTTTTACCGCATGATAGACGTTATTATAGTTGCGCTTTTTATTCAGGAGTTCCGCTATTATAAATTATTCCTAGTAATACGTTAAACTGTAAACGATGCTTGCATTTTCATCGCATACCCCGATAACATTTAGTGGAAAAATAAATAAATAAAAAAAATAAAATATTATCACCAAAAAAAAATTGTTATCAGCTTATTTTTATTCTATGCAGATCAAGAAAGTGTTGACAAATAATAAACGGCGTGTACTTATCGCGATTCAAATTGACCGCAGCAAATAAGAACGAATGGGAAAAGAAGCTCACGACGCTACCGGTCAAACGACTGATTACCATAATTTTTTTAATACAGCCCTTTAGGCTATTACTAAGATACAATCTTAACCGTTTGTCTAAATAATTATCGTGTTTAACTTAATGATTACTTCATAGTTAACTTAACCACTACAAAAAAACGAGTATGGACTACGTATTGGCTACGCATCCATTATACGTAAATTTACATATTACAAGAATAAATCTACGGGGTGGCGACCAACGAGTCGTCTAGTTCCATGTTTAATGTGAAGCAGTCGATAATGACAATAATTTATGTTTATAACGATTTACGAAACATCTTTCCTTCTGAATTTCTCCTACTTAATCAGACGGCAATGCTGATCTAAAATTAATCCAGTTTTACTAACGTGTCTGTGGTTTTTGAAGATCGAGCAAATACCGGTTGTATTTGAGAACCATCAGCTCCAAACGTGTTCTGTTACGCTGTAGAATCGGAACGTAGATTGTTTTAACGAGCTGGTTAAATCGTAATATTTTAACTACACTATCGTTATACTAGTTCACAGTGTTAATTTTCTAAGAAAAGAATACGATTTTTATAAAGTACGACACTTTTAAGTAAGCAACATAATAATATGTAACCTTGATTATCTGAAAAACGGGTTTTAAATACGATTGAAAAAAACACATCAACATTATTCTAGGAATAAGCGGTTCCATTATTAATCTCGAATTGATCGCACGATGAACATTATGAATATGATTGTTAAAATAACAAAGTAACGTTTTTTTTTTTTCATCAGCTTTAATAATATAAAATTACAAATGATCCGGACAAGTGTTGTATAATATTTTGTTATATTCAAGATTCTAACACGATATGTAAACATACACACATACATATACATATATATATATATATTGTATAGACATATCAATATATATATAGGTGGATAAATAAATGAATTGATGGATATGTAGCTGGATAATAATGGAAAAGAAAGAAAGATGGATGTCAATGATTACGAACTGTCAATTTGGAACAATATTTGTAATTTCTCATTATTTGTACTGTTAATTTATCAGCCCGTCGACGATAGAAAATTTTAAACCCATCAACGGACATCGAGAAACCAGCGGAACATATTTTGAAGGATGTTTCATTTTATTTCACATGCAAACATAATAATATTGCTCTTGCTGAATAGTCGGTTTTACTCGGATATATTAATAATAAGCCGGTGTCATGAATATACAGGGAACAAGAAACAAGCGTAAAATAATATAGAAACACGTAAAAATAAGATATTATTAGTTTTGTGCTTCGTTAGGAAAATGTTGCACTGGAAAAATCGCGTTTATTTACATGGGAACACCGAAATATTTTGTTTCACTATTAAGAAATTTAAAAATGGAAGCGTCGTTTGGATACATCGTGTAGTACAAACAGGAATATTAAAAAAAAATGAATCACACAGAAGTACTTCTTAACGCACATATTGTTTAAGAATTGTGAATACATTATTAAACAGGTTTTACATAAGCGGAAGAAAAATTACAGATGTTTGATACGTAGGTAATGCATGGCCATAAATATCTCAGAAGTACAAGGTTTATTGCAACATGTAATCAGCCAGTTTTTCAAAAACAAAATACGAAGATAATGTTCGAATATAAATAAAGTCAAATAAAGGAATACGACGATATGAGGTAGTGAACAATCGAATATATTTGGAGTATTAGTTGTGACCAGGAAACTAAACATCGAGTATAAACGGAATGATCAATGCTACAAAATATCGAAATGTATTAAATATCGAAATATTATAGTACATCATATTTAGCGAATAAAACAGAAATGTGCTGCTGGAAACGATTTTTTTTCCAATACTACGAACTACCAAAATTTTTATCGGCGTAGAAAATTATTGGCTAACGAACTTTAAAGTTATAGTGAAGTGTTTTGGACACGTGATATAAAAATAATCTTCATTGGAAGATCTTAATATAAGAGCAAAAGTGTAAGATATCACACTGAAAGGACGACCACCAATACTATGAACAGGTACAGTACAAAAAGCTATAGGATTAACTTTTCAAAGTTCATTAAATGAAGTGACAGCACGGAACGAACGAATAAAGATCAATGAAAACAAAACCAACAGAGTAATTTCTACAAAATAAAAAAATTATACCTAAAGGCATTGCCATCGATCGAAAAAAAGTGCCGACAAGCAACAGAACAAGATACCTCGGTATGCATTTAGATAACAAATCAACTTGGAAAAAGTATATTCAAACTAAAATAATTGAATTAAATTTAAACGTTCTTCAAATGCGCCGGTTAATAGGCAGATCAAAACTACATTTATAAAACCAACATGTACAAAAACAGATACTTGCTCGTATTTTGGAGGTATCAAATGTAGGGCTGCAGTGCTAGAAAAATATAACACTCATAAAAATCCTACGAACCATCGCAAATGCGCCATGGTTTGTATCGAACAATACTTTGCATCGTGACTTACATGTTCCGTATGATACTGATGTGATAAAACAGGAAGCAATAAAACATGTAACAAAGTTACCTTTTTGATCCTAACTGGACAACGGTCAATTTGCTGAATAACCCGTCAAAGCTGCGACGATTGCAGAGGGTCAAACTATTAGACTTGATCAACTAAATCCAATTTATACATTCTAGGCCTGCTTCGATGAGTGCCGCTCAAGTAACTGCAGATATCATACAGAGGAAAGAAGAAAAGAAAAAAATCATTCTCTAATGCATCATATATTCTAACGGTTACTATTTTGGATGTTTTTCGTTATTAGGGTTCAAGTTTAACCGATCAGTGTTATTTAACAGATATATATATATATATATATATATAAATGGGCCAGACAGAAAATAGTGAACTTGTAACTATACTGAGAAAAATGGAAACAGAATGCTTTCTTAACGGGACGGTTAAATAGCAGTTGTCAATACACGGATGTTAAATGTTGAAAGAATTTTGTAGCAGTTTACTTAAAAATTGGATTTAAAAAAACCTTTAAAAAAATAATGAAATTATATTTATGTATATACACTGTCAAAAATTTCTAATTCAAAGCGAAAATTCTAAATAATACTAAATAATAATAGCGCGCACTTACAAGAAGAAATCAGATATAAATGCGGATTCCGGTACTGTTACCGTGAAGCGCACTTCCTGAGCAACATCGGCCGGATTTTTGACTCTGCTGTAAATGGTGGTGACTGCGAAACGATATTTTATATTCGTGTGAACGGTGTAACTTTGTACATCTGGTTGCGGTATAAATTTTGGCTGAAACTGAACGAATGTGGAAATAATATACCAAACTGGAATTGTAAATTAATTAAACATTTGTAATTCGATTTAAATAATGTAAATTTTAAATTTTCCATCAAGGTATGTATAATAAATATTTAAATGTAATTATTGGCTTGAAATATCGCGATAAAATAAATGTATATATATAAACCTTAGTATCATTCACGTTTAAAGCGTAGTTCTCATAATTCATAAACACGCTTTTCAATTATGCTCGTTTTTTCTTGTCCATTACAAATCATCGTGTTAAGACCTCGATATATTTATTCCAAATAATAGTTGATAAATTTCTAATCTAGGAATATTAAAAATATTTCACACCTCGAAACTGATTAAATTGCATCGAAGGAGTTAAAAGAAAATAATGCTGAAGAGAAAATATTATTGTTACGTCAGTGAAGGTTCCCTTAGATGTGACTTATATAGAAATATTTTTTTTTTATCGGATATTATTATTTTTTTCGTAACGTCAATTAAAAGTTGTCGTTTTCTAATATAAGAGAAAATAAAATAATGCTAGATGTCAAGTATAAAGAATTTGAAAAATTTTCTAAATCTAAATCGACAACGACGTGTTCGAAACAAAAAAGGTTTTAAATTTAATTAAAGATGCTACTAGAAATAATCGAACGATATTGCAATCTTGAATAGATGATTGATGAAGTTATATTATGTAGAAAAAATGACGAGCATTTGCAGAAATCAAATTGACCTCAATTTCACACTACTACTATTTGTTATTAAAATTGTGATCATCTTCATTTCGTCTCCTTATCGGAGGTAGGCGACTACTACCTATACATATTTTATTGTAAAGTATAAGTAGTGTACAAAGCAATCGTAATATGACGTTAGCGTAGATACACACACACGCACCCGGCGGAACTGATTGTAATCGTTTTGTTGTCACGACACAACGCAGCCCCGCTTGTTAGTATATTGTTAAAAGTGCGCATATGGTGTTGTGCGTGATGGTTTGCCTTTCACGCGATTTACTAGTAATTTTTTTTCTGATGATAATTTTTGCGTCGTCGATCGTATTCGAACTCGGTAAAACGACTCAACATTTTGATAATCAAATTTAAATAACACTCGTCGATGGAAATACGGTACAAGATTACACTTTATATTTTAATAAACCGGATGAAAAATTTAACTACCAACTGAAATAAAAATAGAAGTACTTTATCCCCAAAACTTACGCCATAATATTTATCGAGTGAATGATAATTTGTAAAACTATATGTGACCTATAAAATTATAAACAAGAAATATATATATATATCAGAAATTGCCTCAAAATAACTTGAAAAGCGCGGGAAAAGATTACATCGTATACATTAATGGTAATTTTTAAAAACTAAGCAATAAAATTGTAGTTAAAATCTATAAATCCGTATTAAAAGACGCAAAACTTTTTTCAAATGACATAAATAAAAATAAATTAAAATAATAATAACGAATAAGAAAACGACGAAAAATAAAATATATGAAAATACTTTTAATTTAGATGTATAATATTACAAAGAAAAGAATTTAAAGTAACATATTTGATTATAAATATATAAACTGACCCGATGGGGTGAATGTGGTAAACATCGCAATCAACCAATCGGCAATATACATAATCTATACAAAACCGTATACACACTAACTAGATAGAAAAATCCGAAATAATATAAAAAATTTAAAAATTTGTAATATAGATCTTAAAATTAATTCTTCGTCAAAATATGTCATCGAATTTAATAAATTATTTTTACCTTTTATTTTTTATTTTTTTTTTTTGGTAATTTTCTTTCTTATATAATCTTTTCCACGTGAAAAATTTTATAACTTTGGTCAATATTATTGATTTCGTGTTTTAATTCTTTACAATGTTTTCCAAATAAGGATTTTTCATCGTTGCCCGTTTACAAATTTAAATATTCTTTAATATTGAGAATTGATCCGTTATTTCAGTAATATTGTACATGTAAATTCAGTACTTTCTTAGATGTTATTTTTAATTTTTGTCGTTTTCAATTTTTTATTATTATTTATCTAAAATTTATTTCTATACACTCGAAAATTGCTTAACAGTCGAATAGGTCTTTTGTTTTTCGATATAAATTTACCGATTTTAACGTTTCTTTTTTATTATTTAATTATTTTCAGAAGTAAGTGCTAATTTTTTAGTAGTGTTAACCGAATTAAATTTTTTAATTATAAGACATATTCGATATTATGTCACTTAAAAGAAATGAAACGACAATTAATAATGAGAAAATTAAACGGGAAAATATAAGACCACTATACTATCATTTCTCACAGTGGCGTAGCCAGATGATGTGTTTTGGGGGTTTGAACCCCTCCTTGCAATCAATCTGATAATAAGAAAATATATAATGGTTTTTAAATGAAGTTTGGCATTTATTAAACCTATTTTGTTTTTGTTTTTTTATTTTCATTTTATTTAAATTTCGTTGTGTTTTTAAAGTAAACAAATAGTTTTGTAATATAGGAGGTATACTAGAAAAATTGTGCAGAAAAAAGCGAAGAATAGATTTTAAATTTTAAATTAGTTAAGTATTTTACTATGTCTTCAAAAAATATAAAATCATTTTTCATCGTTTATTGTTAATCGTACTTTGTAACCATCTCCCTCTGTCATCAGTAACATACTATTAGTGTGTCCCGAGTGACGTTAAATATTTCTGCCGTCTATTGCTTCTAATAGAATTACATATTCGACGTCTAGTAAGTATAGAAATAACTCTGATGAGTTGGATTAGGGCTTTTAACCTACTCGAGTTTTGGTTATTTACTTAAAGTTCAACTTGGGTTTACTGTTATAATTTAGTTTTATTTGAACCCGCTCTTCAACCAAGTCTGACTACGCCACTGATTTCTCGTATTCGTTAGTAACGTTAAAAATATTAAGTAATGAAGATTTTTTTTTTAATACACACTGTTAGAACCAAAACACTAAAGGCCAATTCACACATTTCCGTCACCGATCCGTTCCGGTCCGACAAATCGAATCAACATCAGTGAAATAAAATATTATTTAGCGTAATTTGGCTAGAATGTTCGCACTCTTCCGGTTCAACGGTCAGGTTTACCGTCAGTGTTAGTTCAGTACACCTTCCGTTAAAATTCAATATCGTTGCTTCCGATATTTTTATGTTTACCGGATCAGTGTTTTCGTTTGTAGTTGAGAATGGATACAGAAAAATTAATAGAACTTGTTCGAAAACATGAAATTTCGTATAATTTATCCTATTAAAAGTATATGGATGCTTGTTTAAAACAAAGTATTTGGTTTAATGTAATGAATTGAATGTTTCTAATATATTTTGACTGCACAGCGGCTTTACTTTAAAATTTGTATTATTTGTGTGAACATCTGATATTAACATATGACATTTTAATTTTGAACTAGAAATTCTAGAGGTTTCTGTCAACAAATACTTCCGTATTTACGGATATGTATGAACAGATGATACTTAATATCACGGACGCCACTGAAACTGAACTGAACCGGAACGGATCGGAACCGGAAATGTGTGAATAGACCTTAATACTTCCATTCCGGGTTGAAAATAGCATATTTCTACCAACTTTTTTTTTTTGTCTTCCTACAAAATTGTTTAAATAATTAAACTAATTTCCAACATATTTCCAACAGTCTGCTATTGGATGGAAATCTCTGCTCGCGTGATTCTATCATTTGGTCTTTCTATCTAGCGTGTGTGATCTAGCCAAAATTGTTGTACGTCCTGATAACTATCGATTCATTTTATGCTATTTCTTCTGATGGCGTGTCTAGATTATGTTCATTTATCTACGACGATATGTTGTCTACTAAGTCAACTTGTTAAGTTATCCAAGCGAAGCTTCTTTATCTATTAGACTAATGCGTAGCATTTCTGTCTGATTTTCTTTACAATCCCCCCCCCGGCGCAGTTTCGAGTTACGCCCCACGTGATAAAATAGAATAAACTAGCTTCGATCGTGTGTAATTTCTTACATCGGTCGATATTCAAGTACAGGTTATTTAATCTGTCCGGAGCACTAGCACTAAACTTAACAACTCGTATTCCCTTTAAGTCTATTTCTTGCCCGATAGTAATAATTATCCTCTTCCACGTATACAAATTATTACATGCACTTAGTCGTGTAAAGGCCACCGTCGTGAATGTCTCAGTTGTATTGCACGTTATCTTTTTCCTCGGTAAATTAATATTTTTAATTGTATTTCTTTTGATTTCTTCTTCAAGAAGAAAGATTGAACGAACTTCATTTAAATAATACAATACACTTATAGTACATGCGCAGCCTATTTTTAATGTTAAGTGATACCTTTTATCTTAAAAGTAGTTGCGCCTAAGCTACTTGGAATAATCCTTATAATGTTACAAAATATAAACTGCTTCAGCTCGAGTTTCCTACCGTGATTCGATAATATCGAAATACAAGTGGGTCTGCTCCGTGGTTTTATTGTTGCTTTATGTCGACTACGTTTTGGAAAGAATCGTCTACCGGCTACACTTTTTCAAATGCATCTTGTTGCTTCTCCGTTTTCTGTTCACATCCTTCACATATCCATCGCAGACGCAAATCACATTTTCCTGGAGTGTTCACATTACCGCTCCACTCGTGACTCCTTCTACAATCACCTCATATCTCTAAACGTTCCTTTTCCTGTCAATATTCCTTTCTTACTCTCCACGCGTAACATGCACATATACATATCTTTATACAGGTTTATTGTTAACTGTAACATACCCATATAGTTAAAATTAAGTTAATTCTTTTTTTTTTTTTTTGTCTATGTAATATAGTTTAACTGATGTGGAAGCCAAATAAAAAAAATTAGAGAAAATCTAATATTAAATATTCGGTCAAACACGAGAAAAAGAAAATAAAAATAAAACTAAAAAAAGGTAAGAAAAACAAAGAGAATACGATAACGCAACAGAGGCTAGTTAAATACATATTTACACGCGCACGCATACGCACACATATGATCACATACACATGCATATCACAGGCATACAAGTAACTGTATAAATGAAAACAATTTAAATATACGTTGTTTATACCTAGAGTAACGAGTGGTGAGACTATAGTCTCCTACAACATTAATCAACTTATATTCCCACGCAGTTGTTGGGATAACCTAGTGACGAGAGCGCCGACTTCTATACTATCGAATTAGAATGCGATGGGCGACTCAAAAAGTATCATGGAAAATAATAATATAAATAATGTTAATGTTATCGCGTGGAATGGCAAACCATCACGCGCAACACCATATGCGTGCTAGTAATAATATAGTACAAAAACAAACGGGGCTGCATTAACAAAACGATAACATTTAGTTTACCTTGGTTGTGTGTGTGTGTGTGTGTGTGTCTATCTGCGCTAACGGCATATTATAATTACCCTGTACTTACACTGTACAACAAATTTAGGTTTAAAAAAATATTCTGACGCTTTTCGCGTCTATCGTAAAAATTCGCAGGATAAATCCCCCGATGAAATCATCGTACGTAATTGTGTAGGTTAAAATCTGGAAATACGATTTCTACTATTACCGATATTAAATAAACGGTATAGACGATATGAAATATTTAGGTCGTTTGATGCGCGGACACCTAAATACGAAAATATTAAGATTAATCATTCGAGGAAAGATCGTGGGAAAGAGGTCTGTTGGGCGGCTACAAAATTCGTGGACTTACGCCGCTGGTTCCACTACTCGTCAGAAAAATTATTCCGATCAGCCGTTTCAAGAGGCATAGCCTGTGAATCCCTCCGTGTAAAAGATGATGCATGAAGAAGAAAAATAATAAACGATGTTGCTCTAATTATCCAGCCCACCCAGGAGTTCTAGCGTTGCTTGTGACCGATCGAATGTCTTCATTAATGAATATATTGAGCATTTTTCTACTATATTCAACAGTTTGTACTAGATATCCGATCTGAATATACGTAGTACTACATACGAAAAGAAACCTACCTCCTTGTTGGTCAACCCCGTTGCCGCTCTTTTTCCTAAAATTCGGTAATTCAAAGCGGATCGTTCGTCTAACGACTTAGAAATTAAATTGGCCGTCGTTTGCGTAACTGTTAAGAAACTTAAAATTACTAAAATTTGTAACTGTATCATACGCATGACGAATTTATTGGAATTATCTGGTAAACGCGAAAAAATTCCGGCTGTTCACCGAATCGATAACATAATTTAAAACGCACAATGAACAAGATTATCGTCGTTGATCGTCGAGCAAGTAGAATTTTAAAGTCGCTTGATGATCATCTCTTTCTTAACGAGTTTTTATCAGGCTGTTTATCTAGTCCGGTTCTTTAATCACGATATCGGATTATTATTATTATTATGATTATCAATATTTATATTCGTTATTATTATTTACTACTATTAGCCGCTGTTATTTATATAACCAGGAAAATGGCGACAAAAACTATTCGCCTATTTCGGAAATTTCGCTTAGTTTCCTTCATAGATTTTAACGATAAACATTTAATAAAACAAAATAACGAATTTAATCGCTATAACAATTAATCTATCAAATAATACGATCAATTTTGATGAAAAAATTTTTTAAATCAGTTTTATAAGTACACGTTATTGTATAAATAAATTTTTTGCAGTTAATTTATACGTAATGTTTATTGTATATACTTGATAACGACGTATATATATATATATATATATATATATATATATATATATATATATATATATATATATGACACTTTTTCCTAGTATTGTGAAATTTCGTTACTTTTCAGTATCCCCAGTATAGAATGATTACTAAGTATTCGTTACTTTGTATTCGTTACTTTGTATTCGTTACTTTGTATTCGTTACTTTGATTACTTTCGGTTAATGATTACATTCGTTCCTTCGAATAGGACAGATCGACATAGAGTGTAAAGTGCACAAATTTTAAATTTCATTTTTTAAAAAAATTAGAACCCATTTTTTATAGTTTCATACTATTTAAGTGCTGCTTATTATATAGTTTTAATGCGAAACAATTAATATTTTTTATTATAAAAAGTATCGATTAGCGCGAATTGTACGTACACATTTATTTGAAAAGTATTGCGATGATAGTGATAAATTTAATTCTCGAATATCGTATAACACTATATATTTAGTAACCTTACGCTCGCCGAAAATTAAATTCACGGTTATGTATGAAGTAAATGAATTTTCGATATTTTGAAAAAATAATTTGCGTACCACTTTTAACTTTATAGTTTAGTCGAAAAAAAATGCTTCCTTCGTTAATACACAATTAGCGACGTAGCATATTAAAATAGATCACGGTGGCGTAGTTGCTAGAGTGCTAGACTGTAAACTCGATGGTCGATGGTTCGAAACCAACACGCGACGTAGAAGTTTTCGTCATTATTTAATTCTTAATTAAACGGAGAATGCAGTGGCACCCCACTCCGTATAACATCATATGCGCGCGCATCTGTGTCGCATATAAATAGTGCCTTGAATCCTAGCTCAACAATACGACGACGATGATTGTTATATATATATATATGAGAGAAAAAAAGAAAAAAAAATTTATATATTTGTTTGGGGGTAATTTAGCTAAGTATTTTTATATATATGTAAAGGTAAAAGGTGAAATTAAGGGATTGATATCATAATGATCTTGTTTATAATAGTAATATTAGATTTGTTAAATTTTTTTATCTCGTTCTAATTTAGAACTGATGTGTCGTCTAACCCGCCATCTACCAGATATAATGAATGTGAAAAAAATTTAGAAGAAATCAGCCCAGCGACAGAAATCCAAAGTTATGAATGATGGCATGGCTGCCCGAAAGCATCATCTGAAGTCAGTAATACGTTTTCTCTTCAGCCTTCTGATCGCCGATTGAACTTTGCCAGCGGATTATAGTTCATTTTACATACTCCAGTGACGGCTCGTACATAAAGGTTGCATAGTTGCACAACCATCAGAAATATTCAGAACAACGTAAAAAAATTAAATAATTAAAAGCACTAATTATTTGATGGAGATTAATCAAAGTAAGTGAATTATAATTATATTATTCGAAGAATATATTATAAAAGTAAAAAATCGTTTAAAAATTGCTTTAAAATGACTAGTTACAACGGTTGGTACACTCGATGCAAGCTGAAGAAGATATTAGAAAGTCTTATACAGAGTTATATGGTGATTTTTCACCTAATGCTACTATGTAAGAAGAGAAACGAAGAATGCGCTTTAATTCATAATGATATACACATAACAAGGGGTTCATAAAGTTAAGTTATACCTTAACTACTTATATAATATTACTAAATCTAGAAAACTAATGAGATAAATGTTAGGCCTACAGGAAAAAACAAACAAAAACCTAATGCTACTATGGGTGTAGAGTTTACATAGGGCTGTATTAGCGATTTCCACCAGAGTCCTTGAAATACTCACACTTGACACGGCAGAAAAGGTTTTTTTCGCTCTGCTGTAGTGCGGTTGAGTGCGCATACTACCGGCCAACAAACGAACGAGTCTAGGATTTATAATTCATCCAGTTCCAAGATTAGTTATTCTTCGAATTTCTATTGGTGTTTCTTTTACTGTGTACATTTCCGTGTGTGAATTCTTTCATTACCTCCGTTCAGTTTATATTATTCTTATTATTACTGACCGAAAGTGATATACGTAGAAATGTTTTCTTACTGAAGGTTTATTATTTAAACGGTAAATGATCGTTTCATTTTCAGAGGATTATTTTATGTAAATTGTGAAAACACAAGAATACTGTATATACATAGTTTATCGAATCGTTTCATTTTAGTATTTTAAAAATTGTTATACTTTTCTAATTGAATAAATTTTGTACTTATTCATGCGGAAATAAATTTTTAATATATTTCAGTTTAATGTTATACAATTTCTTATCTTGGGATTTCACTACTTTTAGTTTTTCCGATTACGGTTTTAAAAGGTTCTGGTATTTGTACTACACTTAGTTTACTTCGATATTATCAATGTTACTTTGTGATGTTGTGGTAAATAAAAAAAATCGTTGCGTATATATATTGTGCAGCTGGTAAAATGTATTTGCAACCGTTAGCTTAAGTAGCTTACTCTAGTTTTATTATTAATAGTGGAGTCAGGGACACGATTATATATTGCACAGCTCTTAGAATTTGCAGTATTATCACTACAATTTGAACATTATACAATTTTTAGTAACATTTTTACACTTTTGTAATAGTTATGTGCAACGTGGCCAAAAATCTGACAGTTGTGATATTAAATTATAGAATTCTTAGATTTAAATTTTTCCCCGTTTATTAGACAGTAAAAAATTCTCACATTTTAATATTATTTTTCGTCGGTGTCGGGAGGAAAGTACCGTTTAAATCGGCAAATATTTATTTATTTTATTTATTAAATTGCTAATTTACACCTAGCTAATGCTATTTCGTATGTTTTATGATTATTTACGCATAATGTGACACGAGAAGCATCCCATCTAGCGATGGGTGCATAATTTTACACATTAATAGTATTCATATTAAATCCACTCGTTCTGTTGAGTCTGCGGATAACGAGTGAGTTGTCTAGTAAGCGGATCGCCATATGATTAGGGTGGTTCTCTAGCCGAACTGCGTATTTTTCAGTATTTCTTTACAGTTTTCACTTTGAGATCTTCGTGTAGTGTAAGATTTGTTATATACCACAGAGCGTCGACAATAGTCCGAAGGATTTTGTTTTGAACTCTCTGCAAAATAGCAATATTACTTTTTTTGGCACAACCCCCTAATTGGTAGCCGTATCGCCAAACTGATTTCAAAAGTTGGTTATACAAAAGCAGTTTATTATCAGTAGACAGTTGTGATCGTCTGCCTAGTAGCCGAAACATTTGTTTCCGTTTAATGTTTAGTTCATTACGCTTTTTTATTATATGTTTTCTCTCCATGTGCTTGTCTAAATTTAAACCAAGATATTTTACTTCCTTTTTTTGCGGGATTGTAACACCATTCATAATTATCTATCCGGTTGGCAGATTTCTTCTGTTAGTAAATATTACTCTAGCTGATTTATCTTCATTAATCTTTATTTTCCACGTTTTAAACCATGTTTCGATTTTTGTTACTGCTTCTTGCAGATTTTTATGTGCCTCTACGGCCGATACGTACAGAGAATTGTTGTGTCATCAGCGAAGGTTGCTATTTCGATGTTTGTCGGAATAGGAATTATAAACTAGATATAGCAACGGCCCCAGTACACTAACCTGGGGTACAGCTGCTTTTACCGGATAAATCTGTGATTCATCTTCTCCATACTTGACGCAGAAATCTAGGTATGACTGCAATATCCGAGTCATTTGATGTGGAAAGTAACAACTGATTTTTTATAATAGACCTTTATGCCAAACTTTGTCAAAAGCTTGACTTACGTCTAAGAAAAACCGCGTCGCAAACTTTTTTTCTTTCACATTAACTATTCGATTGACCAGCTCTATTGTATTATGTTTTTCCCTGAAACCAAATTGATGGTCAGGTATTTGTTACAACTGGTAGTATTCTTTTCAGAAGTAGTTTTTCGTACAACTTAGACAGCACAGGCAGTCAAATGGGGCGATACGTTACCGTAGCGAGTTTTTGCGGCTTTTTAATTACGATGATTTGCGAAAATTTTAATTGAACTGGGAAATATGTTAATCTCAGCATTGCATTGAAGATATACGTTAAAAGTATTAAACTTTTCCTTGGTAATTCTTTTTAAATTTTTGACTATTATTTACTAGATTATTTGAAAAAACTTATTTCGATATTAATTATATTTATTTTTTCTACTATACCATATTTTACTTCTTCAAACGGTGTATCATTTGGAAGACCTTTAAGTGCATGTATCATTTGGAAGACCTTTAAGTGCAATTTTAACTGATTTTCTAATTTTGTACGTGTATAATGCTCAATTTTTTAATTCTTAAGTACATTGTCATCATTAATGTCGCTTGTTTGTAATATGTATTTTTATTTTTGTTAGTATTTCGATATTACTCGTAAATCGATCAATTATGCAAATTATAAAGAACTATGTGATCCTTTTGACGGACGACGAAAAATAATCGTCGATACCTTATTATTATTATTGTTATTAAAAATACGACTATCATCATTATCATTATGATTATAAAGTTATAATTTATAACCATGATGATTATCACTATTAATTTAGTTTACTGGTACGTATGTGTACAATTGTATGTTTAGAAAAATACTGCTATGTATGTTGTATCCATAAGTAACACTGTGTACATGATAATTAAACTGGTCGAACTGGTATTAACGTACCCAAAAATTAATTATATTATTTTATTTAATAATTATTGCGTTTTATTTTTCCACACTGTTCAAATTTTACCGAAATATGTTTTGTTTGTTTGAAGTATCGTGCACAAAAACTAGAAACAACAAGTGATCGTAATTTTGTTTATCAGTTATTATATAATAATTTTGTATTGCGTGTTATTGCTGTTGATCGTGATTAAATATATTTCACAAAGTAGTTATGTGTAACGTGTGTATATATATTTTTGTATACGATATAGCGTATTTATGTACAAACATGGACTGAACGCAAGTTAATATATATCGTATTATTTACCTATATACAGTGGCGTACCCCGGATTTGTATCCGAGGTGGGCTCAAACATGCCCGTCCAAAAAAAAAATTGAAAAAATTGTAATAAAAATAAATGAAATATATACAGCCGAATGTGTGTAACAAAATTCAAAAAAAAAAAACGAATTGGTCACGACCTGGGTCAGATTGAAATGCCAAACAGCCCAACCGATGATTATTTTTTTTCTTTATGTTGCACAGTCAGCTGGATTTTCAATTTCATTAGCAGACAGAATGCAACAAATATTTTCTAACAGCACTTTTTACAATCTAGGCGCTGTTTTGCACACTCTTCAAGATGAGGTTTTATTAGTGATAACGCGAGCTTTTTCAAATATTCTCTTCTGTTTCAACTATCACTTTAGCTGTGAAACTGTTTGAAGCTTACAAGTTACGCGCCTTCTTTATATGTATTTTATACTTTTCTAAGCCCTGTGAAGGAGCTTAAGCCCGGCAGCCACCCGTGGATGCGCCGCTGCCTATATATTTAATTACTTATATTATTTACCCTTTTAGAATGTATTTTTTGTTTATTGCCTCCATACAATATATATATTATGAAATGAATAAAAAGGGGCTATTTATAATGCAGGCAGACTGAGTAGAAATGCAGGGATGAGTAAAAATAACGCGACCAGAATCTAAAATATAGAAATATAGGACCACGTATACGTGGGTATTTTGAAGAACTAAAGTAAATGCAATATTTATAGGAAATGAAACTTTAAGGCCACGAAGAACTTCGTAAAAAGCAACACAAAAACTACTATAATGGAGACATTCGAGGATAGTATGGTCCGCATCGACCACTAAATAGGTATCCATAGGATGTGATCAATTAGGAGAAGTAACAAGTTTCAAATTATATAGCAGAAAGACGACTGCTGCCGAGTCTCAGTCGACAAATGGTAGTACTAAAACCCCACAATTTGATCGTTTCAACCTTAATTGGATTAGCAGGTATGTCGGGTTGAATGGATTTATAATGCCTCGCAATAAATGAATTAGAACATAAATTTTTCCAGTATTCCTTATGCGCAAATTTAATGTATGCTAGGATATCTTTAGGAGCGGTATAAAACAAGGTTTAGAATGTTGTTTCCGATCGCACAGTTGAAGAAGACTCGTTCAATGGGTTATATAATATTTCTTTTGATCGAAATGGGTTTTTTTTGTTTGTTTTTTTTTAAGCGTGAGGGGATCTTCGAAAGACACTGATATGTAAATATGTAAATAACGTGTATTTTTGAGAGAAATACTCGCACTAGACAATTACTGCTAAATTCCAAAGAATCAAATTTTTTGGATTTTCACCCACTAGAAAAACCCTTCCCTCTTAACACAACACTTTATTAATGTAAGTAGGGGCGCCATACCCATATAATGTCTGAACTTGCACTCTTAAACTACATGTATCCGTAAACTTATCCTACTATCTCTCTCTAAGATTACGGTCAGGAGGATGAGTACGCCTTAACGGCGTGAGACAAGGTAAAACGACTAATTAAAAAACGTACATTAACACCCACGATTGTACACGATAAACAAGTAAATAGTCTAATACTATCATCGTTATACGGATTACAAACACGAATAATGACGAAGCTCTATATACATATACTAAGAATGGACGAAGAAATATAAATAAAGAATCGTTTGATATTAAGAAATTACAAAATTGAGGATAAAACTAATTATCGCCGCGATAACGATATATACATATATATATCTTCTTCTTCAATACGTCTTCTCCATTCGAAGTTTGGCGATCATCTCAGCTATTGTTGGCTTGGATGTTGCACACTCCTGTAAATCTTCTTTTCAGCATTTCCACAAGTCAGCTAGCCACGATGTTCTTCTTCATGGTCTTCTTCTGCCTTCTATTTGGCCATTTAGAACAAGCTGAAGTAGATGGTATTTTTCCGGGTGTCTGGATATGTGACTGAAGTGTTGGAGTTTCCTAGAATGTATCGTGTGCAACAGTTCCGTTTTCCTAGACATTCGTCGCAGGACTTCAGTGTTTGTGACATGATCTCGGTACGATATCTTCAACATGTGACGGTACACATACATTTCAAGTCAATTTATTTTCTTTGCAAAAGCTTGCGTAAGCACTCAGCTTTCCATGCAATAAAACGGAATATAGTTTCACCGTAACCATCAGATATTTTTAAATAATTATTTTTAATTTATACTTGTAAAGTTATAATTTTTTTTTAAATTTTTGTTATCACTCGATAATGGCGTAAATCCCGAAAAGGTTTGTGTTTTTCACAAGAGAATAAATGTTAGTGATTTAACCAATTTTTTAATTGATTTTTTAACATTACATATATATATATATATATATATATATATATATATATATATATATATATAATTGATTGATTGATAAAAAGACAGTTCTTACTACGTATACTAGTTTAAAAAGTATGCCCAGTTGCTCATTTAACTAAAGTAAAAATACAGGAAATAACAAAATCTGTATACTGATCATAAAGCTACACCTATATATAAATTTATAGATATTTACTTTAGTAGGATAAACAATAATTTTTATATGTATTATATACAAAAATAAATTTTGAATAAAAGATAATCCCAGCTGTATAATAGCGTGTGTTTAATTCTTTTGTGTTTGTAGCGCTTATATTTTAGTTGCAAACTTGTACGTGTGTAATCTCTTATATCGTTTATAAATGAGTACTGACTGCAGGCACAGCTATAAAAAACGAATTTTGTTTTTTGTTCGACAACCTCGTGTATATATGGTAAGTTCAATGCCTATGTGTTCAATCTTTACATAGACAGGAAGATTTAGAATTATTCTGCAGCACATATTTTGTATCGGTTGTAACTTCGCTAAGTTAGAACGGCTAGTATATGACCATATGGGACAAGCATAAAGCATAATTGTTCTGATTATAGTTTTGCAGATTATTAATTTATTTTTCGAGCTGACGTATTTATTAAATATCGGGTATATAGCTTAAACAGAGCCGCATGAGTCTTATTGCAGGCATACTCAGCATGTTTACTAAATGTGAGACGCCGATCCAGTATTACACCTAAATATTTAATATCGCTTTTCCAAACCAAAGATCTGTTGTTCACTATCACAGGTGGTAAGAAATGCGGTCTTCTTTTCGTGAATAGAATAGATTGAGCTTAATCGGAATTTATTTCGATTCTCCATTTATTAAAATACGAATTTAATTTAATAAAACCCCGAGTTAGTCTTCTTTGTATAGTGTCAATAATATATAGCAGTATCATCAGCATATAATGCCATCTGTAAATGTTTAATTTTAGGAATGTCATTAATAAAAAGAAGGAATAAGAAAGGTCCCAGTATGCTCCCCTGGGGAACTCCCGCTAACGCATTTTTCATGTAGGAATTATCATTGTTAATTTTAACTATGAAATTTCGGTTACTTAAATAATTTTTAATAAGCCGAACTAAGTAATTAGGGAATTTAAGTTGAATAATTTTGTATGTTAAACCAAGTTGCCAAGTGGTGTCGAAGGCTTTCTCTATGTCTAATAACAGTAATCCTGTATGCATATTTTTATTATACCCATCAGTTATGGTTTCACTAATTCTTGCTAATTGCATGACGGTAGATAAATTACTCCTAAATCCAAATTGTTGTTCTATAAAACGATCATTATCATCTATGAATTTTTTTAGTCTACTCAAAATAATTTTTTCTGCTATTTTACTAAAATTACTAAGTAATGACACGGGCCGCAGATTTCTGGGATCAGAAATGTCCTTACTTGATTTAGGTATAGGAATAACTTTCGACACTTTCCATCAAGTCGGGGAAAATAAGAAAGTAATAAAATTGAATTTAGTATGACTGTTAAAAATCGCTTTTTGTGGCAAGTTTTTGATCAATATTGTAGGTATATTATCTAGACCTACTGGTTTTTTATTTTTAAGTTTCTTTATGACGTACCTCGCTGACCGTTGTTAAATCCGCGGGCAAAATTCTCGCAGGCGAATCTTTTAAGTACTTTTTAATGGAAGATAAAATTTTATTATTGCAATAGTTCGACGTCAAATGCGAATTTTGTGTATGAATATCATAATACATCATTGCTAACAAGTTACTTTTATCCTTATCCGAATAGGCTGTGCTACCATTATGGCTGATTGGCGGTAAATGTGTGTGCGTATTTGTAAGTACCGTTATTTCCTTCCATAAACTTTTATCTTTAACCGTAAGATTACGAAGTTTATAATTAAAATTGGAATTTCGCTCTTCGTTTATCTTTACTCTTACCAAGCACGTTAAACGGTTTAATAGTGCCTTTGTAGAAGCATTTTTAAGTTTTTGATATCTATGTCTAATATAATTTTTGAACTTGATCAGTGTCAGAATATTGGAAGAAATTTTGTATAATAATTTGACGTTACGACATATTTAGGAACGGCCCAGCTGCTTTTAAAACCAAGTCAGTAAAACTATTCACTTCATTGTCTAGTTCCATATTACTTTTACAAGGACCTCCTAATGTTATGTTATTATTAATATGATTTCGATATGTGTTCCAATTAGCATTTTTAAATAGGAAAACAGATGGCAATGTGATAGTAATACCCGATTTACACAGCTTGAAGAAAATAGGATTATGATTAGAACTTAAAAATGGTAGAAAAATAGGCTTGGTTATCGTTTGAACGTTTTTTGCTAATACAAAATCAATAATACTAGGATGTAAATTTCGATTGTCCAGATAGAAGGTAGGTTCACTAGGAGCTAAAATTTGAAAATTAAATTTATATGACATGTTTAAAATACAATTACCAGCCATATTATTGGAATAGCAGTTCCAAGCTCTATGCATTAAAGTCAGCTACAATTAAAACGCGGCGATGTGTTGATAATAAGTTGAAAATATCGTAATAAAGATTTTTATGACTTACCTTCGGGGGACAGTAAACGGAATAGATGATAATACTGTTGTTAGATATTTCAAGAGAAATGCCCGTAGCTTCAATTTTATTTAGAGGTGGTATGACTACTGGTGAGTGAACTATATTTTGCTTTATAAATAAGGCTACCCCACCACCATTTAAATTCCGATCAAGTCGATATACAATGTACCCTGGGCATCTTAGTTTGTGTGTCGAGTCAATCTTTGTTTCACTTACACACGCTACATGAATATCTTTATCATACAGTAATTGCCCGAATTCTAAGAATTTATTTCTGATGGAATTAGCATCCCAAAAATTTTAAATTAATTAAAGGGCTAGTCTGAATTGAGATATTCAATAATAGTTTCAGCTATTATAGCAATTTTGTCAAATGTATCATTTGCTTGTTTGAGTCGGCTTAGAGCCAATTTAACAAATTTGCAAACTTTATTAAAATTTAAATCTTTAAATAATTTTATATCAGATATAACTGAAACACTTTCTGAATCAAAAAGGGATGGCATACGATCAGTAAAAGTGTCAAGGCAAGTATTTCTAGCAGTTTAGGTTCTGTTAGTAGTTTTATTGATAACATTACTATTATTACTAACGTTGCTAATATTATCATTATCACCAATAGTACGATTGTTATTATTGCTATTATTATTATTATTATTATTATTATTATTACCCTTATTGTTATTATTATTATTAATAAAAGTGTTATCGAAGCTGTTAAATAAAGATCTAGTTAAATTATTTTTTGAAGCGGAAAGCTGTCTACGACTATTTATATTATCGAAAATGGTATGATAAACTGGACACTCCCGACTATTAGATCGATGCATGCAATTAATACACTTAACATAACAGAGCAATTATCAGTTGCATGTGAGCCGCTACACTTAGAACAGATCGGGTCTTTGTAACAGTTAATAGCAATGTGGCTGAAAGATTGACATTTGAAACATTGTAATATTTTGTTCGAAGTTCTATACTTTTCCCATTGTACGCGGCAATGGGATATGATATTCATATTTAAAACTTGCCTAAATACTGTACCAGGTGGAAAATGCGCAATAAAAAGTGGTAAATAATTTTTTTCATTTTGTGGAGTGGTTTTATACATTTGCTGTACACTTAGTATAGGAATGGTTTCCGATATCTGTTGAACAATTTCATCAGTCGGGATGCTACCGGGAAGACCTCGTAAAACGAATTTAACAGGCTTAAGATCTTTGGGAGTATGTGTATTTAATGTTAGAACTAATTAGCAACTGGTGCACCTTTTTATAATCGTCTACACCTAAAGTATAGATATAATATTTATTATGTTTATATTTAATTTGAAAATCATTCTTTAATTTTGATTTAATCTGATTAAATTGTTCCCTATGATTTGGCAAGGGACCATGAAAAACGAATGGCGGCATCTGACTTACTAAACTAGTATTATGAACAGCATTTACGATAGTTCTAACGGTTTAAATTTATTTTTCACATCTGTCGAAAAGTTAGGAAACCTTTTACGTTTTCTCGGCCTACTCTTATAACGTTTTGCGTTTGCCACTGCATAATATCTTCTTCGCTATTATTAGCCGCGCTGTTTATAGTAATCGGATCATCGATGATATGTTCCGTAAAAGTAACGTTATCATTTATCGGACTAGAATTATCCGTGATAAATCCGGTACTGGTTGACGGAGTGTCGATCATATCCGATCGTGAATCGGCATCGCACGAGGACGCGCGTATGCGTGTGTGTAACCGCAATCAACTATACGTGTTATTATTCTCGACGAATTATTATTTAGTACGATACGATACAAAATACAGGAGAAACAAATAACGCGATAAACACACAACAATTATTTAACACGTTACCCGGAAACAAAGTTTTAAATAGTTATTGTGTAAATTTTATTTTTAGCGTTGAGTTAAAATATCTATATTTAGTTTTTTTCCTCGAGTCCATCTTTTATGCATTCATTTGTGAATGTTTCTCTGATTATGTGCAATTTCTGTTCGCGTAATCTACTAGTTGTAAATAACCCGTTCTTCGATATCCGACTACTAAATTACCTTAAAAGTTTATTACAAAGTTTTTAACACACTACCACGTGTGTTAAAAAGTTTCATTTTGAGACGTTTAAAATTTTCTAATCGATTAATACATCGTGGATTTACTTTATTTTATATATCCGAGATTTCTATAAAACGTAACAAGGTAATTTCTTCTTCGTGGTGTAATACAAAATGTCGAAACACGAATGTGTTCCTATACTGGGTTTTCCCTGTTTATAATTATATGACGTAATAACTAGAAGATCCCCTTGACTATCGTGGACTGTAATTATTATTTGTTTTCCTTAACTTAATTGTGGAAAGTCCGCTTGAAAACAGTATTTTATATAGACAGGTTTACCGATACGTGCGAATTAATAACTGACAGACTAGCCGTTCGACAATTATTCGTTAAAAGATTTTTCCCGATATAATCGTTCGTGTCGCGTCATCATGTATCTATTCATCTTAGTTCGCCAAATCGTGTTTCCAATCTTCTTCGTAAAGTTCGCATTCGGACAGTATGTATACTTTCGTCGATAATACGCTTCGTTTATTTATTCGCTGCTTAATTCGATAATAATTAATAATATACTTATATATCGTATAATATATTCATATACAAAAACCACACACACACACATACATAATAATACACACTGACATGAGTAATACCTATAAAAATACGTATACTAAATAATCAGAAAACACCATAATTGCGAATACATTATCGTAGTGGATGAGCACCTCATATTCTTTAAAAAATAAATGCCGACCGACATACGCACGTAAACGAATACACAACATTAACTAGAACCAATTTATTAAATCTATGTTCGCATATTTCTACATCATAGCGTATCTGATTACATTAAAATACAAGTACTTATCTAATACTTCGAAGTGTATTCAAATTCAAATTCATTTCACATTATTAAAACATATTTAAAAAATTAATAAATCTTTCACGCAGTAAACTATTCTAATAATAATAATAATATTAATAATAATAAAAAATAATAATTTATTCAAATTCAAATTTATCTCGCATTATTAAAACGTACTTGAGAAATGAATGAATCTTTCACGCAGTAAACCACTCTAATAATAATAATAATAATAATAATAATAATGAATATAATAAAAATAATAATTTTTTCAAATTCAAATTTATTTCGCATAATTAAAACATTTTCAAAATCACATGCAGAAAAATAATAATAATAGTAATTTAAATACGTGCGTATATATATTAAAATACATGCGCAATACTTTAAATAAAATTAATAGATCTTTCACTCAGTAAACCACTCTAATAATTTGACAACATCTGTAACTTTAGCTCTTTTAATTCCTGCCGATCTGGTTAAGCCAGCAAACGTCTCAAACTGAAAATTATTCCTGTTTTTTTAAATACGAAATCAATTAAGTACACTTTCTACAATTCCTTTCGCTTAATATTTTCTATCAATCGCGCAAATAAAACTACTAGTAAAAATCATCTTGCCCAGTTTAGAATGCAAACGTTCTACATGAGTCGCCTTAATACTCAGCAGCACCTTCCCAATGCCATATAAGACAATATTGATAAAAACAAATAATTCAGCTTTCTAACGTTCAATGCAATCTGAATGATGTGGCTATTCCATAATAGATGACTGTATAACATCATTCCGAGGTATTTTATTTCAGAGATTCCTTCCAATTTATAGTTATTTCCGTCCAACAATAATATCAAAGTTATTCCACAAGTTTGATGATTAGTAAGTTTGTAATTTCTCACATTAAATGCCAATTTATTATTATTTTTTTCACTTTATTTGCCAATTTACAACCGCCTCTATAGGCTATTATTCAAATTTAATATCTTAATGTAAGATGACTTGCTAAAGAATCCTGTCCAGTGACAGGGTCTCATTCGAAACATATACAGTATGTATACTTTATACTAGATCCGTCAATTTTGTCCTCTTTAATCTACAAATGTCCGCAGATCTAACAGTGCAACTACCATATTATTTAGATGCGACTTCAGTTTTGCAGCGTGTCTTTTTGCAGTTTGTATAATTTCATCCTTTATGTAATTTATCTTCAGGTCTGTGTGGAGAGTTTGATTCGTTACATACCGTGGCGCATTTACAATGATTCTTAGAACTCTATTTTGTAATCTTTGTATAATAATCGCTATGTGATTTTTTTCCAGCAGCTTCCCAAAGCTTGACACCCGTATTTCCAGACCGGTTTGATGACCTGGTGGTAGAACAACAGATTATTTCCGACTATTAAAGTTCTGATTTTCTCCCTAAAAGCCAGTACATCTGTTTAATTTTGACGCGTATTTCAGCGCGCTTTGTTACGATATATTTCTTCCATGTTAACCGTTTATCCGAGTATATTCCCAAATACCCGACTTCGTCTTTTAGTGGGATAATATTGCTGTTCAACATTACGTTACTATCGTTTAATCTCCGATTAGTCAAAACTGTGTTTATCCATTTGTTTTCATTTACTTTGATACGCCATGTCATAAACTAGTCCGATAATTTATCAATCGCCAAATTGTAGGCACTTATTTGTCTTTATTGGGCACTCATCTGAACACAGAATAGCCGTGTCATCTGCAAAAGTAATAATTTCAACGTTAGGCAGAGTGGGAGTAGTGTATATGAGGTATATTAGCGGCCCCAGCACGCTACCCTGAGGCACTCCCGCTTCTATTGTATATATTTGTGATTCTTCATTACCGTATTTTACAGAAAAGAATCTTTCACTGAAATATGACTCAAAATTCTCAACACTTAAAGGGGAAATTGGGATTTTATTTTATATAACAATCCCTCGTACCAAACATTATCGAATGCTTGACTAACGTTCAAGAATTCAACGTCGCAGACTTTTGTCTGTTCTAAAGATGTTTCTATCATATTAGTAATGCGATGTACTTGTTATATGGTACCATGCTTATTTCTATTATTATTATTATTATTTTCCCATTAATATTCCATGTACTTCTACTAGTGTGGAGGTGCAGATAAGAAGATCTCCGATCATGTTGAAGAGACCAGTATTGTACAAGAAGCGAAGAACTTGAAGGTGCGTGTTGCGCAGGTCGTTAATTGTTGTACAATCCAGCAAAAGATGTTTGACAATAATTTCTGAGTATCCACAGGAACATCTGACAGGAGATTCACGTCTTAATAAATGCCCATGTTTTATTATTGCATGGATCAGAGCCGTCTCAAAGTAATTTCTTCTTTTCTGAATAAATTAGAAGGTATTTTCCAGCGGCTTTGTATCCGATTTAATGCTTCTTAACTTGTTCGAGTTAGGCAGATTTCGATTTGCTTTTTAGTTCTGTGGCGGTGATATTCTATGCATCTTCACGAGGAATGAATAAATTTATGTAAGGGTACATAGAGGACGCCTCGTTTTGCTGCTCGGTCAGCTAATTCATTTTCAGTAAATTGCGAATGACCTGGTATCCAGACAAACATTGGTCGATGAGAGGATTCCATTGATTTAAATAATTGAATTATTTTATTTAACAATTGGATGTTGATTATTGTTTCAATATTTAGGGATTGAAGTTAAAGGTACACTTGAGTCGGAAAATATTGCCGATTGCTGAGAATATATAGTAAGATTTTTCAATTACAATTGCTAACTTGATAGCGTATAAGTCAGCTGAAATAATTGAATACGATGGCAGTGAGTAACGTATGAGGATTTTGCTAGCTGTAGAAACAGCACAGCCAACCTTATCCAACAATTTAGATCCATCAGTATAGTATATTAGCATATTCTTATACCGATGAAGAATGGACGGCATGTCTGGTGCAGGTGGTAGCAATAAAAGGCTTACATCCAATTCGAGTGAAGCCCATGCCGGAATTGCGGCGTTATAATTGCAGTAAATTGAAGGTAGATGAATGATAAGGTCGCGCAGAATTAACACGGTGAAAAAAGTTGCAATTTTGATTGGCAATTAAAGGAGTGTTTATCTGGGAATTGCTGATCGGCAGAAACGACCTTGAGGTGAATATAAAATAAAGATGATTGGAAGAGACGACAAAACTTTTTAGAATCATCAGGCCAAGATCGTTAATGAGACTGGATGTTTGGAGTGGTACGAAATGCACCACAGCATATTCTTAACGCAGTAGTTTTTGCAGTCTGTAATGATTGCAAGTGAGATGACTTGGCACTAGAATAAACTACAGCTCCATATTTGATTCTAGAAAGAACGGTGGCGTTATAAGTAGATAATAAGGATTATGTGTCTGCACCAAAACTTGAATGAGCCGATTTACGCAGTAATTTCAGTTTTTGTATGACCTTTTTCATTATAACATGAATATGATGGTTCCATAGTAGCCTGTTGTCAAACTTGAGCCCCAAATTTTTAACCATTTCTGCCGTGGGAATTATATGGTTGTTGAATTTAACCTCGATAATATGTTGACAGCCCCGTTTACGGCAAAAATGTACAGCAGTAGACTTGAGTAGTGAGAATTGAAAATCCGATTTCAATGTCCATTGGTGTAATTCATCAAGCGTTTGCTTTAATACCGTTGAGCCTAAGGAAACATTAGAACATGGTAGAAAATGGAATACCTTTGACAGGAGCTACGATTTTGTCAATGACGCCATTGATTGCAATGTTGAAAAGTACTGGACTAAGAACAGATCCCTGAGGTACAACATTTTCTAGATGAGGAACCAGTGTCATGAAGACGAACTTGGCATGATCGATTTTCTAGAAAACTTATTATAATGTTTAGAAGACGTCCATGATAGTTCCATTGGTGGAAAGTCTGGATAATTTTATATTTCCATGTGCAGTCGGATGCTTTACTTATGTCTAAAATGAATGTTAAAATATGCATATACCGAGTTATGGCCGAAGAAATTTCATGAGGTAGAATGCCTGGTCAATTGTTGACCGACCAGGTCGGAAACCGCATTGCATTTTAGAAAGGTAATTTCCTTGTTCTAATTGCCAGACCAATCGCGCTGCTATTATTTTTTCAAAAACTTCACCAAGTACTGAAAAGGCAAGCTGGATTTTTGCCAGGTTTAAGAATTGGTATTACTAACGCCTTCTTCCATAATGTAAGAAAATTACCCGAGGTCCATATTGCATTAAAAATGTTTAGGAGCTCAGACAAAATTTGTTTCGGTGCATTTTTCAACAGACATGACTGATCGATTCTAACTCTGTGAGTGCTGACGAAATATAGGCGATAAATTAGAATTACTTGAATTAGCCGCAAAATGATCTACAAAATGTTCAGCAATCTGATAACGACTAAGAATAACTTTATTTAAGACCTTAATATATGAAGGAGTGGAATGAGATGACTTCCATTCTATAGCTCTAACTTTGTTCCAGATTGTTCAACATGAGGTGGATGGAGTTATAGTTGAGACATATATTTTTTTGCATTTTTAGTGTGTATTTAGCTTCGGCACGAAGTCGTTTAAACCATATATAATTTTCCATTGTGGGTGAAGCTTTTAAACACGTGTGTGTGTTTATTTCTAAAATCTAATTGATGTTCAGGTATAATTTTTTTATCTTCAACTACAGGCATTAGTCGTTTGACCAAGATTTTTTCAAATAACTTTGAAAGTATTGGTAACAAAGAGATCGGCCTATATAATGTCAGTTCAGTTGGTGGCTTTCAAAGTTTCTTCACAATTATAATTTGCGAAAATTTTACTTGATTCGGAATATAATGAAGCCATTTTATAGCATTAATCATGTATGTTAGTAAAACTAATCCTTTCTTTAGCAATTATTTCAGTATTCTCGCTGAAATTTGATAATAACCGAGAGATTTACGAAAATTCAATGGGTTTGAAGTTATTGGCTAAACGTTTGCCAAATTCCTTACATTTATCAAGGTCTGTTCAAGCCCAGTTTCCGTTAAATTTCCTAATTAGATGCGCTGTTTGTTTAGGTTTTTTCAAGTTAAGTACTGCTTAGCAAACAGAGCAGTCACTTTGCTTCAGTGGTGATAAATTAGATAGATATTCTTTACATGATTTATTTTTTAAGTTTTGGAATATTAAAGCCAACGAAAAAATAATCTACATCATTTTGAACTTGTGTAAAATAGGAAATGAGAATTTATGAGTAACACAGTGGCGTCTGCATATGAAATTATTTTACCAGATATTTTTACATCACAAAGATCACTAACATATATCAACAAAAAGGTACGGACCAAATAGTCTTGTGGCACACCTATCTCTAGGATTCTTTCAACACTCAGTATACCATCAATCTTTGTTACATGTCTTCTGTGTGTAAGGTATTATTTAAACCAGTCATATACATGTTGAAACCACACGCATATAAAGTTTGTAATAAAATCTCATGATTAATGGTGATTACTTTTGTTATAATAATAACATTTATAATAATTGGATTTATAATAATAATTTCATTTATAACAATTATAGTTAGACGTATAATTATGTTTATAATAATTATAATTATTGTTTATCGTGACCATCTTGATTTTAAAATGAATTAATTTTATACGGTTCTGTTTTTGAACTTTTTTACAACTAATTTTCGGTTCATCTTCAATTTTCATTATTTTGTCCAGTTGCTCAGTTAGTATAATGATTATTTTTAATCTTAATTGATCATGCTCTATTTATTTACTTTTAATATTCAGTAATAACGTTTGCATTTAAAATTATTTATTTCTCCATTTTTTTTTTATCTTTTATTATCTTTTAACAATTAAAATTTTCTATTTTCTATTACTGTACAGTAGTTTTTGCAAGTTTTAGCATATTAATTTGTTGATTTTTTTCATTAAAAAAAAAAATACTGTTGTTCAGGCTTCGAAACTAACAGTAATCGTTGGCAAATGTATTAAGTTACGACAGTGAGATACATCAAGAAAACAAATAAATTCGTGTGTTTAGAAATAAATTGTAAATTTTAAAAATGCTAATTGTAAGCTGCACATGTGGTGAGATTGTTAAGGATAAAATTATTTGTAAGAGTTAAGTCCATTTATAAGAAAAATATTATAATGTATGCATAAAAATTATCTCAGATTTTTTAGTTTGCAGCTATCTTATCGTTGAGGAATTGAACTGAGGTAGTATACTGAATTTATTATCAACCATGTTCCAGATTTCTGAGTGAAAGAATTTAATCATGTCTCCTATATGAATATTAATCAGATATGTATTAATTGATAATTCATATAGCGAATATTAAAATGTATAAAAGGCTTCCTCGTGTTATAACTAGGTAAATATTTCTTTTAAATAGCAGATGATCGTGTTACAGGAGTTACGTTTTCCTGTGAAGTCTTACATGAGGCAAACTGGAAGGCCTGTTAATATATGTAAGCGTGTTGAGGATTAAAAATGCAGAACATTTAATTGAAGCGGGTCATTCTGTAAACTTCAAATAAAGAAAGGCACTAGTAAGGGTGCAAAAATGTGGGAAGCTATTGTTCGGGTGACTTTTGTACTTCCCCTATAACGCAGACTCATCACCGAAGATTACAATTTTTTCTTCTTGCTGTTGGCATTCTCTTTAGAATATTATGCTGAAGACTTAATGGAAACTAAAGTCAAAGCCGTTTTAAGATTTCACTGATATGAGTAGGGTTTGGGTTAAATTGATGGCTGACAATAGTCACTACGTACTTTATTGCAAGTTGTTTCTGTCTGTGTAGTAAAGAGGTGGAGAAACCGCTTAAGTAATGGAGACTAGCTGTAGGAGTTGTTGGAAACGCTTTCAGTGCTATTCAAAGTGCGATATTTTGTGTTCAATCCAGTTTATTGAGCAGGCGTGGATTTGCAGAATATGATGGAACCATAGTTCAGCTTAGAACGGATGATGTAGAACTCCTAGGTCAGAATGACCTATTGCTCATGATTTTGAGGATATTGAGTAGTGGAAAGCACGTGATTGCCAGAATATGACTTTTCCAGGTTAGTCTCGAGTCAAAATGTAGTCCAAAGAACTTGTATTATTTCGCCTGCTGTATCTTCGATTTCTTTATTGTTAAATTTAAGTGTGTATCGAGTCATAATTTTCTGGTAAAAATAATATATTTTGTTTCTTTCAGAGACAGCTGTAGACCAGTAGTTGAGATCTAGACACTTTTGTAAGAAAATCTGAGATGTCAGGTCACTGTAACATGATGTTAATTAAACTATTTGTTTTTTTTTATAGTCTTGGGTGTTAAATTTTAATTTGATAAAGTTATTCCCAATAAAGTTTGATGACGTAAAGCGATTTATTTTATTCTTGAAAATCGACATAGTTTTTCATATAAACAAATATTCCAACTTAGATGTAATGTAAGCATAGACATGTGTTAGAAAAAGTAAACGAATTTAGGGCTTTTTCAAAATTTTATCTCTTTAAATGATAATTTAATTAAACTACTCGCTTCTATTATATAATCTCGGGTATTAAATGTCAATCTGATAAAATTACTTCGGTTTTTAGATAGTTAATGTTTTCATATTTCATAATGTTACGATAGCTTCTGAAACTATTATTTCACAGTATATTTTAGCATTTAAAAAATTTCATCTATACTAATATATAAAACTGTATGATTCGCGAATCATTTCATTATAATCACTGCATTGGACTATCATGTAAACAGAAAATCTATTTTTTTTAGTCTTTCTGTCTGCCTGTTCCAATTTAACTCAAAATCTATTAAAGCCGTAAAGATGAAATTCGCACAGCTTATATATTAGCGGATTCGTTCTGAGCTTGGTTCATATCACATATAGAGGATAGAAATTACAACAATTTAAAGGTTTAAAAATCGGGAAACAGTACATCTATTAGCCGGTAGAGAGAGACTGTAAAAACATCGCATCATCCGTCCGTTCTAGATTTTTTGCTTTCGAGTAGTAGTAGTAAAAGAAAGATACAACGATATCTCTGTCTCAAAGACCATCTGTAAAATACGTCATCATCAACCCTTTCTGGAAGAGGTGCATTCGTTGAAAGAAAGAAACAGCGATATTAAAATAAATCCGTGGGTAACTTCTAGTAATTAATCATTATAATAATAATAATAATAATACGAATAATGATAATAATGCTTCTATCGGTACGCGTACATATTTAAATCGTGATATTTAATTCGCGAGTAAATAAATAATTTTTAAATAATAATATATTTTTTTAAATATTTCGACTAACTAGGCTATCTACAACAAACTCGGATGGCGCGTGCGCTGTTAACGCTAGTTTTGGACTTTACAGCCAGCTTTATAGATCCTTGTTAGAGACTCTGACCGAGGCTAATTGCGACCTGAATGGACGATATCCGACGACGGATGCAGAGAATCCGAAAATGAAATACGATTTTATCGTAATCGGCGCCGGTTCAGCCGGATCGGTAATAGCTAATCGATTAAGCGCACAGTCGGAATGGTCGGTTTTGTTATTAGAAGCCGGTATCGATCCACCGACCGAATCGGATATTCCGGCGTTTGCGTTAAACATGATCGGTTCTGCTTACGATTGGAATTATCTGACAGAACGTTCTCCATTTTCGTGTCGAGCTATGAACGCTGGTCAATGCCGTTGGCCGCGGGGTCGAATGCTCGGCGGAAGTAGTTCGATGAACGGAATGCTATATGTAAGAGGACATCGGAACGATTACGATCGTTGGGCTTCGTTAGGTAATAACGGTTGGCATTACGACGAGGTGTACAGGTTGTTTAAAAAATTGGAAAATTACACTGCCGTACAAACCGGTCTGATAAACGACCACGGATACGACGGATATTTGCATTTGGAGCCGTTTAAAGAACGAATTCTGAACACTCCGAGGAAGATTCGTAAATTGATCATTCGAGCCGCTCAACAAGCCGGCGTACCGTTTGTAAAAGATGTAAACGCTAATCAAACCGTCTGCGTTACCACCGTACCCGGCACGGTTAGAAACGGCGAAAGAAACAACGTAGCCAGAGCTTATTTATCTAGCGTACGGAATCGACCGAATTTGACGGTTATTAAAAATGCCCTAGTTACTAGGATACTGATCGACGAACAGTATCGAGCTTACGGCGTAGAATATCGTAAAAACGATCTCGTCAAAACGGCTATCAGTTCTAAAGAAATAATCGTATCGGCCGGAACTATCGGATCTGCTCAATTGCTTATGCTTTCCGGTATAGGACGGAAGAAACATTTACAACAACTCGGTATAGCGGTTATCAAAGATCTGAGCGTCGGTGAAAATCTGCAAGATCATTTGATGTTTCCCGGATACAATTTAATACTAGAAGATAATAAAATCGATACGAACGATAAAAATGTTTGGACGTCCGATTCGGAAGTTACACCGCTGGACACGGCTTATTTCTATCTAACTAATAGAACCGATTTAGCCAGCGTAGGTTCTTTAGACACTATGTTGTTTATAAATACTACGGCAATCGGTAAAACGTTAAATGTAGCGCCGGACGTACAATTTCATACGGTCAACTTCGCCCCCCGTAATAACACTTCGTTTCGCGATTATTTCACGTCGACGATGAATATCGACGAACGTTACCTCGGTAGAGCGTTAAATAACAGCGTCGATAATTATTTACTATCTATAGTACCGACTCTGTTACATCCCGCGAGTAGAGGACATATACTGCTCAGTTCGAGGAATCCGTTAGATCGGCCGAAAATTATTACCGGTTATCTGACGAATCGCGAAGACGTCGATACGTTGTTAAGAGGTATCGTTTTCGCCGAACGACTGAGAAATGCCGATATAATGAAACAATACGGTCGATTATTAGATTTGACCGTAGACGAATGCGGCAAACAGACTAAACGATTCAGCGCCGCCTATTGGGAATGTCAGCTGCGTTATCTCGGCACGAGCGTTTTCCATCCGGTCGGCACTTGTAAAATGGGACCGTCGTCGGATCCGAATGCGGTAGTCGATGCTCGATTGAAGGTGTACGGAGTTCAAAAGTTAAGAGTTGCCGACGCGTCTATTATGCCGAATATCGTTAGCGGAAATACTAACATACCGACTATAATGATCGCTGAAAAAGCGTCCGAAATGATCGTTGAAGAATGGTTAAAATACGCCCGGACGTAAGAACAATTAGGAAACAAGTTTGAAAGTTAGTATATAAAATTAACTTATAAAGCTATATGAAACAACTGGTATAAATTAAATGACTTGTATTATAATTATACCCGCGTCATTGGTTTTTTGAAAACGAGACATTTTTAGTATATTCGTTCATAAGCGAACACGGCAAATCGATAGTAATTTTATAGAAGCATGTAAACTAAAATCTTCGACCACAAAAATGATACTTGCAAACGTTTCTCCAACAATAAAGGCCTAGAGCAATACTTAGTATGAAATTTAAACACGAAGTTAGCTTCAAATATCTCAATCCTCAGAATTAAGCCGTTAGATGACGAGTAAAACAGAAAACTCGGAAAATTAGCACAAAATCAACAAATATTAATCAACAACCAAAAGAATTAACAACAGCTAATTTCACCCCTCTTATAAATTGTAATTCGGAAGAAACAAATCACTGCAGTCAAGCCATTACATAATAAACTCTCACAATCATCTAGCAAACAACATATTAAATCAATAATTCTACACATTTACACGCGTTGATAATCCAAAAGACAATTATCTAATAATTCTAAAATACCGTCAAATCAACTAAAAATCAAAAAACAAAAAACAAAAAAAGACCCCGAATACGCTGTAAACAGTAAAACAAAAGTACAGATCAAAAGATATAGTCCTAGAAACGGACAAAAATTTAGCCATAACAGCATGAGACGCGGAAAGAGGTAATAATTTAGACGACACATAATCGATAAAAAAATACTCAAATCCCTTGAATTAAACTTTAAAATCAATGAAAAAAACCACCCCCTCGCATACTCAAATTTTGTATTTTCATTGACATGAGCAAAAGTCATCCAAACATTTTCGAACTAGCAAAGGAATTCGTAAATATTAAACTGCGTGCTATAAGACAAAATTATAACTTATTACAGAAAAATCGATCAATGAATTTCGAATTATCAAAAATCTAAAAACGGAAGACACCACATATTCGCACTCTAACACCATAAGTTCATTTAATTATTCTTCACTCGTTTTGGATAATTTCCTTTGAAACCTGTCTATTTCCTTTACATACGATTTTTTTGCTGTTCCCCATGCTTGCATTCCATATCTCAGTCTCGATTAAATTAAAGCATACTATCATTAAAGTTTCTTCACTTACATAGTTTCTAAGCGTATACAGCAACTATCGTTTGTATTTCTACTACTACTACTACTACTACTGATAATAATAATAATGATGATATAACACTCAAATGATATCGAACACATTTCCTTTTCAATTAGGTGTATGAAATTAAAATAAATAATAAATAACCACCGTCATTAATTAACGAAAACTATATTGTTTGAAATATCTTAAATATATTTGATTTGATTTGATTTGATTATTACGATAATAGCAATTATTATTATTATTTATAAAAAGGGACATTTATTAGTTGGAACGAAAAAGAAGTATCTAGGTCATTACGCTAGCGCAATATAATTTTAACTTATCTAAAACGTTTTCATTAATATATATAGAAACCATTTCTTTATGTTTTATAAACAATTGCAGCTGCTCCTTACCGTATTTTTATTCCGGAATATTATTGCTATCTAGTTCATCGGGGCATTATATAAAGTTGTTTGTGTAGTATTTTTACTTCTAAACTCCACTTCTAACGAGTTTACCGTAACGAGGTCATTCACCGGTAATTAACAATATCGACCGTAACAATACGAAATGTATAAGGATTGTTAGAAAAATAAACAACCAAAAAAGTAGTTAAAATCAGTACATTTTTTATACATAAAAAGAATACAAAGATTTTCCTCTATTAAGCCAAAAAGAGAGCTGATATAAAGAAAAATAAGTTTACAAGTACATATATAATTTATATGAAAAACCAAAAAATAACATGTAAGAAACATTTTATTTAGATGTAATATCAAGTGGATATAAAAAAAAAAAGTAAAATATATGTACAATTTATAAAAATATAAAATGGAAAAAAATAATTAATTTAGATGTACAATATTACAAAAAATAACAAGGTGAAAAAACGGTTTTTTTTATGTAAAATGATCCGTTAGTAAATGTAGTAAACAACACAAAACGATCAACAAATAAGCAATATAAATAAAATGTATAAAACAATTACACTTCTTCTTTTTCTTTTTTTGACGGTAACCGTGCCGTGCACTGCTACAAAGGTCAAATATGGAAATTATATTAACCGGGGAGTTTAGGTCTGGATGTAGGAGAAATTTTGAAAGTTTGCGATTATCGGAGGAATAGAGCGAGCGGAGGAGAATCAAATGAGGAATAGTTAATTGCATGCAGTACATTCGGGTTAATTAGTGAATAAGTATTTGTGAGTGAACATTTTCTGACCTGAGCCTACACGGCACACAACCATTTCGTTTCTTCTGTTTAAGTTGTAACAAGCGATCGATTTTATCCAGTTGATGTTGTATTGCTGCAAATTCGAGAATCTTTTGCTCTGTCGGAAAATTTAGTTCGTACGCCGTGAAGGAAATCCTTTATTGGGGTTGGAATAACCGGAATAGACGATATTAGGCTCCTTTTGCGGCTGCGTCTGCGCTGTCGTTAGATCCAAAATAGCCGGAAATTTGTTTAATATCTGATTTTTCATTTCGCTATTTTTCGTAATATTGTACGTGAATTAAGTATTACCTTAAATTTTATTTTTAGTTTTTCTATTTATTAACTCGTATATATATTTTTTAATTTAATAATAACCGGTTTGCCCCGTTAAAAGTCGATGAAATGCAAGTGTACGAAACATTATTTAAACCGACTGATAACACAAAAAGATTACCGCCCGTTGTTATCACGGCACAAGCTAACCTAAATTATTCTGCAACTATATTACAATTTACATCGCTTTTAAACTCAGAATTTAAAATACGAGTTAGAGGTAAAAAATATTTCGTATATTGTTCAACTACTTCGGATTATGATCTCCTCATTAATACTCTCAGACAGAAAAGTTCGCCTTTTTATACGCATCTACCTTCTGATAGAAAACCAGCTAAAATGGTATTAAAAGGATTACCAACAGATATTTCCGTCGAAGAAGTCAAACTAGCGATATCCAAGGTTACAGCTGTTGTTGATGTGACCGCATTTAAAACTAAATATTCAAATGCCCAACCTATTTATTTAATAAAATTTCCGAACGGCACAGATACTCGTAAACTACTGCAACTCAAAGTCATAGAGCACTGCGTAGTTTCTTGGGAAAAATACAAACCACGAAACGGAGCAATCCGTTGCTACCGCTGTCAATTATACGGCCATGTATCATCCAATTGTAACATGCCAATCCTTTGTGTTAAGTGCGGGCTTAACCACGAGAGCATGGTTTGTACCTCGTTACAAATAAAATGTGCTAATTGCGACCTACCTCATGCTGCCAGTTCCACAGAATGTGAAGCACGTAACCGAACATTATCTCGTCTACGTACTACTCGTCAACGTGATTATGTCACGGTAGTAAATAACAACGTTAGCCCTAATGCTAACAACGATACTAATAATTTTATAAGTAATAATAATAATAATATTAATATTAATCGTAATAGTTTAAGTAAATCTAAATCATATGCAAGTGTTGCCAGGGGTAGTCTCCTACCGCCTACTGATAACGGATCTGATAGTAACTCTACTTTTTCTGAATTATTTAATTTATTTAAACAATTGAATATTCCTAAAATAGTAACAGCTTTCAGTGAAATTAACAAAAAATTATTAAAGTCTAAAAATTCTGACCCCCCTAACTAAGATTATGTTAATAGTTAAATGTGCTTTACAATATTTCACCGCATAAACTATCATGTCTAACATTACCCTAATAGGTTGGAATGCAAATTCCATAAAACGAAAAATTAACGAATTAATTTACCGGAAAATAATGTAGGCATCGCTGCCATCTCTGAAACAAAACTAGATCATAAAATTGCAATTAAAATTCCCGATTATCATATATACAGGTCCGACAAAAGCAGACGCAGGAGGGTTGTAGCTCTCCTTGTCCACAATATCATTAAACACAATGTTCTACCCACTATTTTGACTAAATCTTTGCAAACTGTTAGTATCCAAATTTATATAAATAAAACTATGCTTAATGTAATATCCGTTTATCGAAACCCCGAAGATTCAATATACTTCGACTATGATTTAGGTTTACTATTTAAAGACCGCATTCCAACACTTGTCATAGGAGATCTAAACAGTCGACACAGATCATGGAATTGTTATAGCCATAATGTAGCTGGTAAAGTTTTATATCGTGCCTCAAACACATATAACTTTGACATATTATCGTCTATTGACCCAACATACATACCACTTCAAAGTAATCAAAAACCAAGTGTTCTCGACTTAATATTAGTTAAAAATTTCAACAACATTATAATACCTGTTTCTCTGTCCGATTTATAATCTAATCATAATCCCATATTATCTTATATCACTTGTACGAATAAAGTTACACTACCATCACAAAAAATATTCATATACAAAAAGGCTAACTGGGACCTATTCAGAACATATATTAATTACAATATCAATTTACAACAAAATTTTTTTACTCCCGAGGTCATAGATTCAGCCATTGAGGATTTAACTCTGTTAATCTTGCAGGCAAACATTCACAAAATAACAAATAAGACTCATTGTTCAACCAAAATAATTCCAAACTATATATCTAGAATAATATCTCTTAAAAATTATTACAAACGTAAAACAAGTATAAGTTTACTCCTCGGTACGAGTCTGTTAGAATTACCTATGTGTTGTTAGTTAAATTCACTGCATTTCTGCTCAAAAATTGGAAAAATAATCAATGGAATACTTTCTTATCAAACCTATCGATTGAAAATAATAGTCTTTGTAAAGCGAGTAGAAAACTAACAAGACAAACCACCATACTCCCACTTCTAATTAACTCTGTCACTAATCAGATGCTGCATAAGTTAAATGATAAATTAGAACTACTCGCTTCCCATTTTTCCACCATCGGTGCACAATGCGATAATCTAATTCCTCGTACACATTATTATAAAGTTAACAAAAAAGTCAAAAATGCTTTACTAAATACAAATAATGCTGTTCCGATACCTCTTTCCACGCCTACTGAGGTTAACAAATGTATTAAATCTTTAAAGAATAAAATAACCTGCGGTACTGATGATTTGACTACCATCATGATTAAACATTTACCTCGTAAGGCTATTGTATTCTTAACAGAAATCTTAAATGGCATTCTTATGACTTCTCATTTCGCTTCAGCATTGAAAACCGCTAAAATTATCATCGTACCCAAACCGGGAAAAAATATTTCCGATGTAAATAACATCCGACCCATTAGCTTACTAAGTACTCTTAGCAAAGTTCTCGAAAAAGTAATTTTAATTAGATTACAGGATTTTGCAACTAAAAATAATATTCTTATAGACCAGCAGTTTGGTTTTAGGCCTGGTCATTCAACTGTACACCAAGTCGCTAGAATTGCGGACTATATCACTGATAACTTTAATTTAAATAAATATACAGGACTATTATTATTTGATTTGGAAAAAGCTTTTGATTCGGCGTGGCACAATGGAATTATTTATAAATTATTACAATACAATTATCCGTTGATTTTGATAAAATTAATTAAGTCATATTTAAGTAATCGAAAATTTTATGTAACTTGTTTGGTTTTCAGTTTCAAATAGTACTATCAAAAAATTACAGTTGGTTCAAAATATCTGCTGCAGAATTTCCTTAAACGCCACTAGATACCACAGAATTAAAGACATGCATTATAGATTGCACCTCCCTTACATTTCGAATTATATCTGTAATATTTCGGCAAAATTTTGCGCAAACTGTCAGGCGCATACTAACAAACTGATCACAGTGGTGGGAGACTACGACATGGCGCTGCTCCGCATGCGCTATACTCGTTATAAACATCGTCGTATTAAAGATAGATTACTCTTAAGATAATTTTAATCTATAATCAAATACTTTCCTACTAACTACTTACTTAATACTTTATTTTTTCTAGTTTTAATCTTTTATCTTTTCTTTTGTGCAGTTTTTTCCATTTTTCCTGTGTTATTAACTTTTAGCTATTTATTATTATAGATTAAGTAACTATTTATTATTTGTAATGCGGTCGAGGTTGTTATATATGTACTCCACTGTATAAATTTTTATATTATGTAAAATCAAATGAAAAAATATATATTATTTATTTTATTTTTATATTTTTTAATTTCTTGTGACGTTTCGAAAACACTTGCAGTTTTCATTATGAAACTGAGAGCGGTTATGTAAGTGTAGGTATATTTATAGGATTGTGTTTAGACGAGCGCGATCTTGAATTAATGTTGTCCAAATCGCCCTGCTGTGCGCACATCCATTTATCGATGTTTGTAGTATCATGAGTGTGAGAACGGAGTTGTCAACTCGACAAACAGTTGGTTTTTATACTAACATGTTTTTTTTCCATTGAGGCAACGACCGGCAACCACGTTGTTAATGCTGGTGTCCCCATCTTCTTTGTTGAAATTGGGATGTTTAAAAATTGCAATTGCTTCGCGAACAATTCTAGTATTTATTCATTTTTTATAATCTTTCAAAATTGTTAAATTGTATTTCGTGATTCACGGGACACTGATGCGAAGCCACTGCAGACGAATCGTTCCTGTTATGCTTACAATCTGCCTTGTGTTCTCTTAGTCTGTGATTAATGCTTCTACCAATCTGTCCAATGTAGCTAAGCCCGTATAAGAACAAGGAATTTTATGAACGTCAATGTCCTTTGGGGAGTTAATTTACACGTGCCAAACACTGGTCTAACGCGCTTTTAATTCTGCCTATTATGTCTGCGGTGCCTTTTATTATAAGGTAACACTACATTGGCAGCAAACTCTTCTTTTTTGTCTAGAATTATTTTCGGTGAAAACCACGTCCTGATTATTCAAATAATTTAACGTTTCGAATGGACTTACACCACTCATCATCAGAAACAAACTAAACCACAGACCCTTGAGTTATTTCCTTTTATAGGCATTTCTCAATCGGAACTTTATATTTCCAGGGCTGTGATAGGCCCTGCCGTCAACTGATACATCACTTGATATTATTGCATGGTGATTGGTCAATTCTTCTGTAGTCATTATATTTCCAGGGCTATGATTGGTCCTACTGGCACATGGTCAACTAGTGTATATCGAAAAAGTACACACACTGTATTATACATACATAAAAATTCACACCACAACCCAAGTCAAAAATTGGGTGTTTTTAAAACTTTAACAGTAAGATCCCAGCGTTTATGTGACAGCAGTAGTATTAAGAATGAACTAGTTAATCTTAGGAAGCCTATGATCAACAATGGGTACAGTATAAAACAGTCCGAGAGATATATCAATAAATTCAGTACTACATCCAGAAAAAAACAGGCGGAAAACAAAGATGAATATAGGGCAAGCATAAAGTTACCGTATATAATGGGAACAACAGATAGGATTTCCAGGGTGTTGCGAAAAAACAGTATAAGAACAGTATTTGATACCTATAAAAAGATAAAGAACCTGTTAAATAATAATAAATATAAAATTCCCGATGGTCATACTACCGGTGTGTATAAAATTCCTTGTTCATGTGGGAAATACTACATTGGACAAACTGGAAGGTCTATTAATACACCCATTAAAGAGCATGTTGCAGATTGTAAATATAAACGCATAGGTAAATCAGCAGTAGCAGAACATCTAATTACAACTGGTCACTCTATAGACTTCGAGGAGAAGAAGGTATTAGTAAAGGAGCAAAAATATAGGAAGCGAATTGTCCGAGAGGTTATTGAAACAGAGAAGCATAATAATTTCAACAGAGAAGATGGATTCCGGCTACCTGATGCTTGGAAACCAGTATTATTAAACAATAGAGAAAAATTAAAATATCCTACTGAAGTGACCAACCAAGCATTGACCAATCACAATACAGGAATATCAGGTGATGAATCAGCCGATGGTAGGACCAATCATAGCCTTGAAAATATAATGACTACTGAAAAATCAACCAATCACGGAATATCAACTGATAGTAGGACTAATCATAGCCCTGGAAATATAATGACTACAGAAGAATTGACCAATCACCATGCAGTAATATCAGGTGATGTATCAGCTGACGGCAGGACCAATCACAGCCCTGGAAATATAAAGTTCCGATTGAGAAATGCCTATAAAAGGAAATAACTCAAGGGTCTGTGGTTTAGTTCGTTTCTGATGATGAGTGGTGTAAGTCCATTCGAAACGTTAAATTATTTGAATAATCAGGACGTGGTTTTCACCGAAAATAATTCTAGACAAATGGAAAACAACCACGAAAGTTTTAATAAATATATAAACTCTTCTTTGTTATTCTTTTTTCGCTACGAATTTTTTTTTTTTAATCGTTTATTTATAATCGTTGTAGTCATTTTATTTTCTTTCTAAACGTATCGATTCGTTTGTTATTCTAGCTGGGGGAAAATTGTTATCTGAATTGATTTGGACACTACTAAGTCTATTCGAGAATGTAACTTCCGAATTACTTCAATAATGACACTACTTTTCATCGGCTTTATTACTCTACGGATAGGTTTTAATAATCGGATAGGCGAATTCAACTAACATTCGTATTCGAATAAATTAATAGACTATGTGGGCTCGTTTGTTTCTACATTATCGAACTAGGGCTACCTCGTTTTAAACGTTTAAAGATAATACTATACCAGAACACGTGCCTGATTTACGAGTCCAGTCTGTTTTACGCGCATTTTTTACGCGTGTCTTTTAACTTTGTCTACGACCGCGTACACACGTAAAATGATTAAAGTAATTTTAAAAAATATATATGTATATTCGATCAAAAAATTTAAAATTTCGCCAATGATTCGTCTAATAAATTCGACACAATTTTATCAGTCGGTCAAACTAACCGGAAGATATCGAATAATATAAACGTGCCCTATATGAAGGATCGTATACTCAAATTTAAGAGTTCTGTGATTTAGTCCACGATAATCATTTAATTACGACCGTAGGTAATTTTTTTTTCTACTTCTGCCAATTCATTCCTAGCCACGTTGGCTATCTACGAAGGGTGTCATCGTCTTCACTTGTACGGGAAATACATCCATCGATGTATTCAGCCCTTCTCTTAAACTAGGTCGCGAATTCTAGTTCTTTTCAATCGTCTGAAAGCGAAGTGACTAGATCATTGCAGTGTCCGCGTATGTGTATATTGTCCTCGAGCATGCTGCTGTATTGCTTCGTCGATCATACAGACCTCAAGTTTTCACGATGAATAGCTTCATTGGTAACGTACCACGGCATTCTATATATATATCAACCTTAAAGTTTTATTTTGAAATCGCTGTATTATATTTCTGCTAGTATTTTTCGCGCATCCCCACAATGGTGCAGCATACATATTGGGTTTATTATTGCATTGTATATTAATACTCTATTGGCTAAGGATAGGTTCGAATGATACCCTATTAGCCAGTAGAGAGCTCTTAATATCTAGCCGTTTTCTTGTTATCTTTTTTTGTATATTTCCCCCCCCCGTGTACCTTCCGGGATCCGGAGCTGTAACCGGAACGAGGCGCGTCCACAGGTGGAAGATAGTGGAATGGCCTACAAATATGTAGGGTAGCTGTGAATAAGACAATAGTCGCCCCCCCCGTGTACCTTCCGGGATCCGGAGCTGTAACCGGAACGAGGCGCGTCCACAGGTGGCAGATAGTGGAATGGCCTACAAATATGTAGGGTAGCTGTGAATAAGACAATAGTCGAATAAACAGTCGCGGACCAACAGCGGCTACTGGCGAAAAGTCTCAAGCAGACGATTCCAGTAGTGACAGGGCAAAGAGACACGAGGATGCAGATGGACAGCTTGAGGACCTGTCTAATAAAAGTCTGCAGACTCTCCCTCGGCGGGTTAAGGTCGCCGTAAAAGCCTTTAAGTTACCTCCTCAGGTAAAAATTGAAATGAAAAGAATGACTATAGACATCTTAGGAGTGTAAGTGAGACTAGATGGGGAGGTAATGGAGATTTCTGGGGTTCACAAAATGGAAATGCGGGCGTAGCTATAATTCTACAGAAATAATTGGGAAAATTAGTGCAAACAGTAATAATACAAATAAGTGATAGAATAGTTGTAGTAACAATGAAAACAAAACAAGTGAACACAACTGTTATAATGGTATATATGCCAACGTCAAAAGCAAAAGATGAAGAAGTTGAACAAGTCTATGAAAAAATAGAAGAAATATTATGCTCACTAAAATCCAGTGACAACACCATTATAATGGGAGACTGGAACGCTGTTGTTGGTCAAGGAAAAGAAGGCAAAATAATAGGAGAATTTGGATTAGGAAGAAGAAACAAACGCGGTAAACAACTGGTAAAATTCTGTAAACGACAAGACATGGTAATCACTAATACATTATTTAAAGCTCCTATGCGAAGACGATACACATGGGTTGCACCAGGAGATCAAGGTAGATACCAGATAGGTTATATACTGGTAAAATCAAGGTATAAAAATCAGGTGAAGAAAAGTATTGCTTATCCGGGTGGAGATATAGGAAGCGATCATAATCCTATATTAATGAAGACACAATTAGTAATGAAAAGAGAAAGAGTAGGAAAGATAAAAAGTAATATAATAAGATGGAATACAGAAATACTAGAGAATAACATGAAGAGAAATGAATTTCAAGAAAATACGAACAAAATAAAAATAAGCGACTCCATGGATGTAGAACTAAAGTGGAAGGAGTTAAAGGAACGCATATTACAGGTAACGAATAAAGTAATAGGAAAGAAGAGATATGAAGCAAAAAAACCTTGGATGACAGGGGAAATCATGCTACTGATAGAAGAAAGAAGAAAACATAAAAGAGAAATAGCAATAAATGGAACAGTGAAATACAAATTCTTCAAAAACTTAATTACAAAAAAATGTAGAGAAGAAAAAATGAAATATTACGAAGAATCATGTCAAAGAGCTGAAGAATTATTAAATACAGGGAAGTTACAACACGCATATAATAACATAAAGAAACTAACTAACAACGGAAAAGTCAAATGTAGAAATATAGTGCAATAAAAGATGCAAATGGAAAACTTTTAATTGATAGTGAAAATGTAACAAAAACATGGAAAGAATATATAGAAATACTGTATAAAGAAGATAAACAAAATGAGAAAATAATGATAGGTGAGGAAACCGATGCAGATAAAAAAGGTCGCATACTACGAGAAGAATTTGATAAAGCGGTGAGAGAGTTAAAAAATAATAAAGCTACAGGAGTTGATAATATTACGGCAGAATTAATAAAAAACATTGGTAGCGAAGCTCAGAAAACATTATTCCAACTAATCAGCCAAATATATGAAACAGGAGTAGTTCCAGTAGACTTTGTAAAGTCAATAATAATCCCTATACCAAAAGTTAATAATGCAAACGCATGTGAGAAGTTCAGGACCATATCGTTATTAACGCATGCGAGTAAAATATTACTGAAAATTATATATAAAAGATTATACAACAAAATTAATATTGCATTGGGAGAAGATCAGTTTGGCTTTAGAAGAAACAATTCTACTAGGGATGCAATACTAGGATTAAAATCAGTAATAAGAAAAAGATTAGAAGTTGGTAAAAACACGTATATAGCATTTATTGATCTGGAAAAGGGGTTCGACCGAGTAAACTGGAACATAATGTTTAAAAAGATGGTGGAAATTGGAATAGATGGCAGAGATATAAAAATAATATACGAGATGTATACCAAACAAGAAGGGATATTGAAAATAAATGATAAAGAATAAAGGCTAGAATCCGAAAAGTAGTACGGCAGGGCTGCCAGCTTTCACCGTTGCTATTTAATCTATACATAGAAGAAGCCACACAAAACGCTACGAAAGGAAAGGATAAAGGGCTTACTGTCAATGGAGAAAATATATGCTGCTTCCGATTCGCAGATGACATTGCAATTGTAGCTAAAAACGGGAAAAGGTTAGAAAACGGATTGAAAATATTAAACGATGAGCTAAAGAAAATAAACATGAAAATAAATAAAGATAAAACCAAAATAATGGTAACTAGTGCTAGGCAGGATAGAACTATCGATATTAAATTGCATGGTGATAAACTGGAACAGGTATCCAAATACAAATATCTGGGAAGTATTGTGTCGCAAGACGGAAACGATACAGAAGATATAAAAAACAGAGTAAACATAGCGAAGCAACAATTACTGAAAATGAAAATTATACTCAGCAGTAATATGGGAATAGAACTGAGGAAAAGAATAATCAAAATATATGTATGGAGTATTGCACTTTACGGAAGCGAAACGTGGATACTCAAGAAGGTCGATATTAAAAAACTGGAAGCATTTGATATCAAACAAGAAAGTTATGGAAAAAGTGAAAGGAAGAAAAGAATTTTATAATCACCTCTGCACAAGAAGAAATAGATGGATAGGTCATGTGATAAGACATGGTTGATTGGTTCTACGAATATTGGAAGGCATGATAGAAGGTAGAAGAAGAAGAGGCCGGCCAAGGAAGTGCTACATCAGACAAATAATGGATAGCATAGGAATGGGCACCTATCGCGATTTGAAAATTATGGCGGAAGACAGAGGCGAATGGAAAAGGAGGCTGCAGCGCTACTAGTCAAAAGACTGATGCGACTAATGATGATGATATGCACCTTCCAGCTTAATGTGCGATCTAAGTGTACCCCTGGATATCTTATGTTGTTGCTTCTTGGATACAACATGTTTACCTAGTGACGGATAACTATGATGATCTGTTCCATTTTGGTGAATGTGATATGGGTGCATTTATCAGGATTCGCTTCTAGTTTCTAGGATTGAGCCCACTGTTATGAGAACTTTCATTGAGAAATATGATGTTGTCGTAATAGCGTTAAATATATATGTCAACGAGATTACTGACTTTTTTGGTAATTCCTTTAGCATCCTACCAGTTATCATATCAAAACAATGTTGCAAGGCGTAGTTGCTAGGGTGCTCGACTATCAACTGATGGATAGAAACCAACTCGCGACGGGAAGTTTTCATCATTATTTAATTCTTCATGACGTAGAAGGCAGTGGCACGCTACTATGTATAACATCACATGCGCACGATACTACATATAACATCACATGCGCACGCTACTACATATAACATCACATGCGCGCGCATCTGCGTTGCATATAAGCCTTGAATGCTAGCATATTTTGTATGTAAAACTAAACGTGCAATGACTAGTCACCACGTTCGACAATGAACAATACGACGATGATGACGATAGGTAATTACGATTATAGACAACATCAATTTTTATATCTATAGTAAATGTAAATACAGGAAACCCAATAGCCTTTTGTAACGTTATATAGCACTTTGCGATTTATTATTTCTTCTACATTTACTGCGATTCTTTTATTATTATTATTATTATTATTATTATTATTATTATTATTATTATTATTGTTATTATTATTATAACTTTTTCTTTTTCGCTGTGTAGTTTTTTTTAATAATTCTTTTTCACTGTCATTACATTATAAGTATAAATGTTTCGTTTATATATTCAACGTTTTTATGAGCCATCTTGAGCTCTAATTATTATTTACAATTTTTAGTCTTATTACTTTCTGTAAATTATGTTAAAATATATGTTGTTGTTGTTGTTGTATCGAATAATTATGGCGCGATATTTTATACGAATTTGGATGAATCCATTCGATCGATGATGGTTATTTAACGGAAAGTCATTTCTTAACGTTAATAATAATTTTAATTCCGCGCAAAACATTTAAATTGCATAGTATTGTTCAGGTGGTAGTTTTATTTCGAATAGCAATTTTAACGAATTACAATTATTACAAAACAGACGTCTGAGATCAGTGCGTACTAAATGTTCCTAAATACCATAGAATCATCGATACGGTATGCTATCCTAAACACGACTTATACGAATGATCGCATAATGCACAAGTTCTGCTACGACTGCTCAGTCAATCATTTAATTTCTACCTCCATTAAATAACTTCAATTTATGTACATATCAGTGGCGGCTCGTACATAAAAGTTTCATGGTTGCACAACCACCAGAAATATCGAGAACAGCATAAAACTTGATGATGTAATAAAATAGTTATAAGTACTAATTATTTTATGAAGATTAAAGCAAAGTTTAATTATATATTTTTCATTCAAGAATATATTATAAAAAGTTAAAAATCTCTTTTAAATGCTTTGAAACGCCTTGCACGCTCAATGTTGTTCTACTTCCCCTGTATGTTATTCGGATTTAGTAAAGAACCATGCTGGACGATCTCTAACTTCATAATTTTTAGTTTTTCTGATTGCAGTTTTAAACGGTTCCTATATTTATATTACAATTTCTGGACTTTCATATTATTAATGTTACTTTGCCATGTTGTATGAAACAAAAAATTTTTTTATGTATGTGTGAAGGGGTAAGGTATAATTGCAACCGCTAAATTTTTTAACCACGAGCCACTACTGGTATATATATCTCTTCTTCTTCTCCTCAACCCGAGGGTTGGTGGGTAACACGACAGAGTGCAATCGTACTCCGACTAGTTCTTTAATTTCCGCATACGGCCTTCTTCCCTTGATTTCATCCATGAACCTCCTTCGAAGTCTTCCTCTTTGGATGTTACCTATTGTTTTTCCTTCCAATACGTTAGTAATCCATGTTGAATGACGTACCAATTGTTCTTCTTCTTTCTATTGCCTTTAGTATTTCTCTTTTTTCATTAATTCTGGACAGTACTTCGCGGTTCGGTATTTTATCTGTCCATTTTATTTTCAGCATGCGTCGTTAACACCACATTTCAAACGCCTCTAGCTTGCATTTATCTTTCTTAAGGCGGCGTCCATGCTTCACATCCGTAAAGTGCAATGCTCCAAATGAAACTTTTAATAAACTGTTTTCTAGTGTCTAAGGCTATATTCCGAGATGAGAGGAGCCCATTTTTTTGCCGAGAGCGTTCTTAGCTTGTGCTATTCTTCTCCTTATTTGCCGTTTTGATCTGCCATCGTATGATATTTGGCTGCCTAGGTATTCAAATTCCTTTATACTTGTTGTACCATTTTTCAATGTATTATTATCTTTGTCTGTTTTTCTTTTTTTTTTATCGCATCTTAATACTTTCGTTTTCTTTTCATTTATTTTCATTAAGCATTTGATGTTTAGTAATCTGTTTAAATCATTAACTGATTTCTGCAATTTTTCTACATATATATATATATATTATTTTGCATGCAATCTGTATTTAATAACAATAAACAGTAGTGAAGGCATGTTATTATCAAAAATCAAATGAAGGATAACACTCCAATGGGCGCTGATCCTATTTATTGATGATTGTTTAATCTGCAGTTATAAGAATAAGAGATTATTAGGATCGATATTGAAGCAGGAGAGGATGGAATCTGTGTATTCGATTGAATTTAATGCAGTTTGACAACAAGTTCTTTACTAGTATATTCGAGTGTTGAGTCTTTCTTTGTATATTGCAATTGAGCTGCGGATTTCATCTTTAACCGAGCTGATTTTCAAGTCCTTATGTAATCATTTCGTATGAACCAAGCAGCATTCACAATTTTCCGTAGGATTTTTGCTTGAGTTCTTCCCATAATAGCTATATTAGATTTAGCAACAGTACACCATAGCTCTATGCCATATGTCCAAATTGATTATTGTTTTGTAAAGTAGAATTTTATTTTCTAGTGAAAGAACTGAATTTATTCCAATCATCCCGTCCATATTTCTCTGTTTCAGTCTGATCTGAGTACGTTCAGAGGTTGTGTTTATTCCGAATTAATCTCTGGTATAGCGCACAATTTGCTTTTGGAATTTGTTTATTGTCGAGATATATTGGATTGGCCGTTCCGTTTTTCAATGTAAATAATACATTGAGTCACTTATCTTCGTTAACCTTTATTCTCCACTCTTTGAACCAGCTTATTAGATGGTTTAAGTGATCTCGGACGGCAGCGGCACTGACGTCATTGTGTATTGCTAAAATTGCGGATATCATCGGCAAATAATTAATTTGAAAATATCTCTCCGTGAGATAAGTTCTTACTATCTGATAACCGCAGAAGACGAACGGTTTTGTTTTTTGAACAACTCAAAAACTACTCGACCAAAATCGTCGAATATCAAAACGAGAGATTAGCTTACAATCATTTCTGGAACACAATCCGGTTCAGATGATAATACATTCGTTCAATCTTTTTACAATATTTTTAAACACTTTTTTTCAACGCTGAATTTTTGAACTTTCTTCAGAAATACGAGTTTTCAAATCTTCACACATATCGTGGACGTGTTTAACGCGACTCTTTAGATATCCCCGTAAACATATATATATATAAAAATCCGGAGCTGGCAAATTTCGTGTCTTCTTTTACCACGTCTCGCATCCATATAACTGATCAGACGTTACACGGCAGCACATTCTTTAAACGACAATTATTACTTCCTATTTAACGTTAGCATTTTTTTTTTCATACTCACGATTACAACCGGAGGGTTTTTGGTCTTCCAATTTGTGGTAAAATGAAAAAAAAAAACGCGAGTAACCGGAAAGTTTAAATGTGATTTGAAGAACTTTCAAACGAAATTAATTTAATTAATCGATAAATGTACCAACGTAGAATGAAAATCGATTAAAGAATAAATTAGATTTTCTTTTTTTTAAACGTCTGGTTAAGATCTAATACCGCGCTGACTCGACGGAATAATATTTCGAATTCGGTTAAAAGAAAAAACAAAATAAAAACCTGTACTAACTCGGTTACAGAAAAGCTCTTCCGGCAATGTCTCGATCAATTAGCAATTGTTACAGCGTACGAATAATCTTCATTTATCGTTAGCAAGGTAGATTCCCCGTTACTTATTTAATTTCCCGAAGACCGGGCAAATCTCGTCTGCTGTAATTAAATCTTCCCCATTCCCTCCATCGAACCTTATTACAACTCTACGTTCTTGCCGAGTATTCGTTAAAATGTAATAATTTCATTAATTTTAACATCGGAATCAACGGTGTTCCGATTTTTACACGTCAGAATTTTCTACCGATTGTTCCACGCGGCATTTTATAAACCTCTCCATCGATTTAAGTTGGACCGCCTGATGATTGAATTTTCAGTAACTCGCTAAAGCAGAACTCAGAAAACAGCTTCGTGAAAACTGTCAACAAATGAAATTCGTAACCCATGAAACATATAGTCTTATACAAGGAGCGGAGTAAAAAAATATCCATCAAACCTCCTGAAAAATCATTAGCACCAGAATACGAGATTGCAATGCGGGCGGATTATCACTTCAAAAATGACGAAATAGTGTCTGATGAAACGTTTCATCGTATCAATAAATACGATAGATCTATATATATAAAAAAAAGATAAAATATATAACAATTACATAGCCCCCTAGATCGTGAATATTAATAAACATTTCCAACCGGTCTGGTGCGAAAACTTATTATTCGTAATAAGTAGTTTTTTTTCGTAATTTTTTTGTTATTTCAACGCGCACGTTTACGTCATAATTCCGTCGATTGAGATAAAATATGAACGAGTGCAATTTGTTACATTCGAGAATAGAACTATAGAAATATTATCGAAAATCTTCTAGGTCGCGGTACAGATATAGGAAAACTTAAGATAACGATTATAACGTTAATGAAATTATTACAAAAACAGCTAAATTATTAATTCGTTTTATCGACGAATTAATCTAGATTAAATAAAAAAATAAACGCGCCAATAATTAGCTAGTTGATAATTTTAACCTCTGATTTCGGAAATACAGAAAACCGATTAAAATTGTTTTTAATCGCATCCGAACGGAAATTGCTAATGAAGTTTTAAAAATGGTTTACTTTCGGTTAATTAAGGAAAATACCTTATGTACCTAGAACATCCATAAAGCCTAATCTATAGGCATTTCCCAATTCGTTATCTACGTAATATATCGGACGACGTTGTTTTTTCTAAACTACATATTAATTATCATTACTATTATTATCATCGTTGTTTACACCATTTACTATTATTATTATTATTATTATTATTATTATTATTAAAGTAACCCCCGCATTAGCTAATCATTACGAATGAAGGTTTATTTTATCTTTTCCATTTTAATGAACTTTAATTTACTTTTCTTAGTTAATCGTTATTTTTTTAATTTTTAACTGTTTTTTATGATAATTTCTATTCGTATTGTCAATCGCAATGTATATATTTCTGTCGAGTTCTTTTTTCTGAACAAACGATCGCTATAACAAAAGTACAACCCACACACTTTTATCTCAGCAGGATTAGAAGATTAATAAGCGCGATGGCTTCCTTAAAAATGTTCCTTCTAACTATGGCTTTATGTTTCACATTCGAAATGTAAGTATACATTATAATCCAGATAGTATACTGTAATAACGTGCGAATTTTTTTAAATAAAAAAAAAAAATTACGAATCAAATATATCGAATAATTCGATCTTTTTATCTTCGAAATTTTCAGAATTTCTTTCATATTACTGCTTAACTTTACATATGTATACGATATTAGGGCTAGATTTAAATTTTTCTTAATTTTTTTTTATAACAATTTTCTACTTAAAAACGCGACAAGAAATTATTTAAGCGTGCTAAGGAAAATGATACTTGAAATTTTAGTAATTTAATTTTACTCTTCAATTACTACCATTTAACCTGACCTAACCTAACTATAAATATGATAATTATTAAACATAATAGGTTTAAAAACTAAGGAATCGTTTACCTTCTTCTTCTTCTTCTTCTGGTGCCCTACGTCCTTGACGCGTTCGTTGATTTTAGTGCTCTACCGTTGTCGCGACCTATTTCTAAGTGATTTTTAACAGCAGCTGGTCCGTAAGAGCTGCAAAATATCGCTGTATACGAAACAATCATTTTGGAAAACTGTAGAGAAACGATGTGAATAAAAACGGACTCAAAATACTGCCTTCTGAAACGCACACGATGTGTGTTTTAATGGCCGATTTGGAATCCTCCGCTATTGCCGAAAATATATTCTATCGCTTAATGTCGTGGATACTAAGAGATCCGGATTGTCATTGGAAAATAAAGTACTATTGTATAAAATTGATTTAAAACCAATTTGGGTGTACGGAATACAGCTGTGGGGCTGCGCAAAAACACCCAACCTGCAAAAAATACAGCGATATCAAAATAAAATACTCAGATTACTACAGCCCCCTGGTACGTGTCAAATTTTACCCTCCATAGTGACTTGAATGTTATGTTTGTGGAGGATGAAATCAAAATACAAGCAAATAAACATGTCGCCCGACTTAGCGTTCAATCCACTTGCTATCAACCTGCTGGATAACTCTGGCGAAACCCGCAGACTGTGGCGAAATAAGCCTTTAGACCTTGTTTAAACATTATAGCGTTTCGAGGGAGTACTGCTGAGTACTAACCCTCCACAAAACACTATTCGCTTAAATCAATCACTTGATGACCATCAAAGTTGGTCAGTTGTGAAGAAAAAAAAAAAAACAGCTTAAATTGTGATACCATTACACCAAATTGTGTCGCATGCTTAACATGAAGTAACACCAGATCGGTTGATATTAAAATCGTCACTGACAACAATTTTCAATGTTTGTTATACAGCGAAGTAGCTTGGAAGAAAAAACCGAACTGTAAGGTAAAAGTTCGTAATGTTCAGAGAGTGACAACGTAATCTACATAGTGATCGGCATAACCGACTAACTAGTAACACCGTTTCTAAAAAACCGACTAATTATTCGGGTTTTTTTATTTAGTCAGATTTGCTTTAATTATTTATTATTATCAAAATTACAATATGGCAAATGAAAATATCTCTAAATGATAATGAATAACAGATGTAAAATCAAATTAAAATTTCTCGCGAAGAACCCAAAAAGGATATCCAGTAATTTGGCTTCTTATATATAATTAAAAATACACTAAGATCATGAACACAAACATCCTTTTTTTCACAACATTATTATCCAAATTGTAGTAGTAAAATATATATTTGTCTAAATATTACATATATATATAGATAGAGAGATATTAAGAATTTGTGTTATAATGTGAATTATTTTTTTTATTTCTTAATTAGCTATATATAGGTATTTTAATGTATGAATCAACTTATTTTCATAACATTTATCATCATCATCAGTTCGTTCATCTCAGAGAAGTATCGTGATTATGTAGCAATCTGAACTGTTGTGCGCCATGCCATACGATCCGTAACTTCTATACATTGATAGAAAAGTAATCCAGATTGTTTTACTATCGTATCAGTCCACCACTATAGCTGTGAAGGAGGTCCTTTCGGTCTTTTCCCTTAGACCTTCGTTGATTTCACCGGTATTAATAAATTCCGCCCGTTTATGGTCGAAATATTTCATCGCGCGGAGAACAACAATGTGTGAAATTCAAAACTCGCTGGATTCATTAGTTCGTTTCGATGCGGATCAATCTTCTCTCCAGACACCACGTGTCAAAGCTGTTGAGATATGCCGACCTTATTTAAAGATTCGCCTTCATATGAGACTAGCGAAAATATCGGGGTGGTGCCCGTTAAAGTTTTTTTTACTCGTGGAACCACATTTCCCCATAATGAATTTTTATTAATAGCGTCCCATTCGAATACGGCGCGCAAAATAATAAACAATACGAATTTATAAAAGTATTTTTTTAATCTACTACGATTATCAGTACGCTTATTTTAATTATTTCGATTGGCGTTACTAATACGTACCACTCTCCTCTGAAGATTGTAATATGTATGATCATGCAGGGCGCACGAAGATTCGTTACAATGTAATATCAACAGCCTCGGACCGTTCGTAAGCGTGTACGAACAAATGTTAGCTACGTTAAAACGGAACATCTGTAAAATTAGTCCGAAATATCCGCCGGATAGAGGTAACGACGTGCATCGCGTTAAATTCGATTTTATCGTAGTCGGAGCCGGTTCCGCCGGTTCGGCCGTAGCCGCACGACTTAGCGAGGTGAAAGAATGGAACGTTTTACTGATCGAAGCCGGCAATAATCCGCCGATAGAATCGGACGTACCGCGTATGTTATGGTCTTTACTGAATAGCGAATACGATTGGGGTGACTCTACCGAACCGTCCGATCATTCTTGTTTAGCGATGAACAAAGGTCGATGTCGTTGGCCGCGCGGTAAAATGTTAGGCGGTAGCAGTTCGATGAACGCTATGCTATACGTTAGAGGAATGGCGAAGGATTACGATCGTTGGGCCGTCGATAATCCGGGTTGGTCGTACGCGGACGTACGAAAGTATTTCGTCAAATTAGAAAATTATACGTTACCGACCGATTTCGTTAACGATCACGGCGAACACGGAGCCGTTCACGTCGAACGTTATCGAGAGAAAGCTCTAACGGTTCCGGGGAAACTTCGTAAGTTAATTATCAAAGCGGCTAAGGAATTAGGTTTGAAGCATATCGAAAGTAACAATCGTAATCAAACGATCGGCGTAACCACCGTTCCCGGTACTCTCGTCGACGGAAAACGAGCGAATACGGCCCGAGCTTATTTGACGCCGCTGACAGACGGACGAGGAGAAAATTTGTACGTATTGAAAAACGCTACGGTCGCTCGAATACTGATCGATTCGAACAAACGCGCGTACGGAGTCGAATATTATAAAGACGGAATCGCGAAAAGAATCGTATGTACGAAAGAGCTAATCGTATCGGCCGGTTCTTTTAATTCGCCATACTAATGCTATCCGGTATCGGTCCGAAACGACATTTGTCCGCTTTAAATATAACCGCTATCGTCGATTTGGAAGTCGGTAAAAATTTACACGATCATCAAATATTCGTCGGATTTCCGTTGTTGATCGATAACAAGTACGACGAACATCCGAGAGATTCAGACGTAACGGACGAAGATTTAATGTACAACTATCTGACGCGTAATACCGATTACGCGAGCGTCGGAACTCTCGATACGATGTGGTACAATAATACGGAAGGTAATAGCGACGAACCGAATTTGCAATTTCACACGATCAATTTCCCGGCTAATACTAGTCAACTGAACGATTTTCTATTAGGAGTTTTCAACATCGATCCGAAATATATCGGCGGAATGTTGGACGCGAATCGAAATAATCACGTTCTCATCTTGACGCCGACGTTGATTAATCCGAAAAGTCGCGGACAAGTACGTTTACGATCGACTAACCCGTTCGATCGGCCGCAATTAATCAGCGGCTATTACGACGACGACGACGATATGCGGCTGATGTTGAAAGGAGTCGAAATTACCTACTACATGACTCAAACGAACGCTATGCTTCATCACGTGTCTATTTTAAATTTCACTTTAGACGCCTGTAAGGGCGAATATTTAAGCGCCGAATATTGGACCTGTTATCTGCAACATTTAACCAGTACGATATTCCATCAAGTCGGTACTTGTAAAATGGGACCGAAACACGATCGAAGCTCCGTCGTCGACGCTGAATTGAAAGTACACGGTATCGAAGGTCTAAGAGTGGCCGATGCTTCTATTATGCCGACCATCGTCAGCGGTAATACTAACATAGCCACTATAATGATCGGCGAGAAAGCCGCTCAAATGATCATCGATAAATGGAAGGGAAATAATAAATGATCGAATTTCGCTCCGGTTATTACGTAGAAAGCGATTTATGTCGCTATATTAAATTATAATAGCGAAATTGTTTATTTTCTAAATGTCTCGATTTTTTGAAAATATTTCTTTAAACGCAGCGAAAATTATCTATCTAGGAAACTACATACAATACACGAGCTGTATAAAATTTCAAATCAAAATTTCGCGCGTGACTGAATGCATTAAATTACTCGAGTTATAAACGAGAATTCCATATTTTTATATGCGTTGATATATATATACGTTTATATATATATATTTTATGTTGTAATTTTCATTTACGACTTTTAGTTTTATCATAATGATTTTCGAAGCTCTTCTATTGAGAAGACTGATCGTCTACTCCGTAATCAGCGTAGAGCAAATTAATATTTCCACCTCCCCAACTTTTCGCATTATACGTTTATGTCTCTCTGAATCGTATCGTCCCTAGCAGGGACGTCGTGACATAGAAATACAGTCTTTATGAATTAGTTTGCGTCATTTATTTTCTTAATCTATCCGACCATCTCAAAGGCACACGGCCGCGACATCTCGTAATTTCCCTTCTATGACAACATTTTCCAATCCGTTTGCTCGAACTGTATGGCCGAAAAATCGTCCGATTCTGATAAGTACTTCCGTTAATAATCGTCTAGGTTGGCCGACATCTTCTAGTGTAGATTCGTTGGTTCTCTTGGCCGTCCACGAAACGCGTAACATTCGTCTCCAGCACCACAATTCGAAAAATTCTACGCGTCTGTGTTCAGTTCGGTGTAATGTCCAAGTTTCCGCACCATATAAAAATATCGGAAATATTAATTGACCAGCCTAACTTCAGTACTGTAAGAGTTAATATTTGTAAATCGCGACCATTTAAATTAAAACTTTGCATTTCATACATTTAGTTATATATTCATATATATATATATATGCATATTAAATAACATAGGAGATATGCTTTTCTAGTTCCTGCTCCGAATTTAAATGGTCGCGATTTACAAGTATTAACTCTTACAGTGCTGACGTTTATTTCGTTTCCGGATAAAATCTGGAAAGATATAGCGAAAAGAACGAAATTAAGATTGATCAGTGTCATTTTTCCCGTTGTTACATACGCATCTGAAATATGGATAATCGAAAAATCACAAACGTACATACCTTCGAGATGAAAATACATATATCGACAACTTTTTCGAATACCACGGGAAACCGTCGAACGAATAAGTCCACCGTCGAGGAATTTAAATACCAGTCTTTTGACAATAATTAATCAGAAACGTGGCAAGATATTTCGGACATATAGCGAGAAATATCGATACGCTCGAACGAAAAACAATACAAGGTATGACGGTAAACGGTTAAGATATTCAACACGTTGAATTGTGATTAAGGCGCGAACAGAATATGTCGGAGGATTTTCAGACGACCAATAATAGGAGAAGTTGAAGAAAAATAAATTTCTCCCCACGTCCTTTCGTAAGGCAATGATGATGTTGATATTTCCTACAAATTTCATCTGCAATCTAATTAATACCTCTCAGCTAGAAAAATCTAGTTAATTCTACTATTATCTGACTTGTTAAAAAATCCCCTATAATCGTGTATCTGACTTTCCTACCAAAAGAAAAATAACCAATTAATCGATGATTCGAACCAGGCATATTTTACACACTCCCGATTGTGTCAAATTCAATTGTTTCTGGATAGCGATCGTAAAACTGTCATAAATCGAAAAATTACAAAATTTAAAATTAGAGCTAGCATTTCCTCAGCCTTCAACTTATTTTTTAAATAGATAACAAAGATGGCACAAACGAGATACACATATTTTGAGGAATTGGGGCTGGGAAAACGGATGTGATCAACCGGGCCATTCAACATCGAATCTATATGGATACAAATGAACTGTTTATCGGTTTTAAATGTGAGAATGTATCTACAATAGACAACCATTGTAATTACGCAAATGCCGATTGAAATAGGTTTTGGGATTACATTCACCGTCGCATCAACTTAAATACTGGTAAACCATTACTAATAATACAGAATAATATCTCTCTAGGTTTACTATACCAAAATTTGGGATCGGGAAATTACCCGTTAACCCTGCTCCACTTAATATCGTTCAAATTATAAAATTAAAGAATCATATAAGAGGATTATACGTTCTAAAATATATAATATAGGCGAACTTTAGAAATTAACCGCCGGATAAGACTAACAAGAGCAACGATAAACAAACTAATTAAAAATATGGAAAGACAAGGGTATACGAAATTAATCGAAATTATATTCCCCATTGCTCTGTATGGCTGCGAATCATGAACATGAAATAAATTATCCGAGACTCGAGGCAAAATGGCAGCATACAGAAGAATGTTAAAAATTCCACGGACCAACCGTAGAACAAATGCCTCTCAATTTTTTTGCAAAACATCCAACCAAACCGAAGAATAATACATAATTTATAAAATAATGTTGAAATTTTTCAAACGAAGGTGGTCGTTTAGAAAAAATTACAAGTGACAGATAGAGGCGACACGCTTTATCGATCAAATTAAAGAGGTAATATCCGTACGACCCAAGAAATTATGCGCCAGACCGAGAACAGAAATCAGTGAAAACTTTCTTCAAATTTATAAATTGGGTCACGATGATCGAAATCGAGCAAACGATCGGATGATAGATGATACGTACGCATTTATAATAAAATCGTTTATTTATGCTCTATTTTTATAAAGTTTTATTTTATGTGATTTATTTATATAATATTTCAGTGTACTCATTACAATACACCCACATACACAGCGACTGAGGGGAGCTATGTTACTCATCCTGTCTTTCACCTCTAATTTTTCATTATTCATTGATTTTTGTAATATATTTTAATTTTTTGCCTGTTTATATACACACGAATATTAAATAAACAAATAAATTTTTTTTAAAAAAATGTTTATGACAAGCACTGACTTAAAAATAAAGAAATACGGTACTATAATGGATTACCACTATTTATACTTTTACACTATATAACAAAAAATTAATCGGGCCAGTGGCGAATCCTTCATGTTGTCGGAAATACAGAAAATATGGCGTATGAAAAGCACGTTGGTTAAAAAAAAAAAATCAAGGATAATAATTTTTCTATACAAGATAATGGCGCAATCTTTTGCGGAAGATTTTCTGTCCACTTATTATGGATTACGGAAGATAGCACTGTTACGCTTCATTGTAAAAGATTGGTAGTTGTGAATTAACTTTGGCTAGTTTTGTACCGGTTTCAATTTCACAAACAATCCCTGTTATTAGACTTGTACATCATCACATATATATACGGCTTTAGTTTATGAGACATTAAGTGCAGGCTGCCATTTTAATTCGATACTGACACCGTAATACAAAGGACATCTTGTTATTATATTATTGAATAGTTGAAATTTCTTTTGGTATATATTAATAAACAACCTCTTGTTCGAATCAAAATAAGGAAGACAATGTTTATTCTCCCACACAAACAAATCTTTAAAGAATATTTCCAGCAAGACAAACATTACCATCACCTGATAGAAAGCGACAATGTCCGCAGGGCACTAAGCTAACTGCTTAACACATTAGCTCCCCTGGTGATAAGGCATATTAACACTTTGAAGTCTGCTGATGTGTCATGCACGTTTTTAAAATTTTCTCACTGTCAACGGGGTTACAGATAATAAAACAGCAAGTTTTTTGATTTCTCTCTGTATAGACGGCTCTTTTTTCATGTATTTTCAAAAAATTAATCACACTCTTAAAATTTACTCTTTTTGGAAACAGAAAAATTTTTTTTACAGAATGTCTAAATTTTTAGTAAATATAACTTCCACTGAAAAATGTAATATAGATGCAGCGATATATGCAATTACCTGAACTTTTTTTCCAATTTACAAAATTTTTACACATTAAAAATGAGTATTTTCAACAAAAAAAATCAAACCCGCGACTGCCAGGTAACATAAGCTTCTCCAATTTGACTTTTAACTTCTTCGTTACTTCTTAATATAGGACATGAGAATTATTTATCATTGTTATTACAAGAAAAAATAATTTCCGCCACCATTTTAGTGTACATTGATTAAATTGATAATATTATAGCATTTGATCTACATAGCTTACACGTATTTTGTTATAATTATAATGAACAACACAAGTTGGCTTAAATTTAGTTTTGGAGCGACAGTTTGTCAACTTCATATCAAATTTATGTTTTGTGGATAACATATACGTATATCTTTTATCATACCATTTAATACACGAAATGTTAGCAACTTCATTTTTCTTTAGGTTTTGTACAATCAACTCTTTAGGAAGTTTTCTTCTGTTTTTCATTACTGTTCCGACAGCGAATGTGTTATTATCTCTTAAAATTGATATCGAGAGAGGAATAACACCGATCCATGTAAACGGTGTGCGTTTTTCCAGATATTCTTTACAATTCTAGAAAACAAACACAGATACAGGATGTAGATCTGGTTCGAGATTCTGTAACTTACCAAAATACTGGTTGTCCATCATCATCATCAGAATTAATCCCATCATAAGTTGGTTCTTCCGCATATTCTAAATTGTCTAACTCATAATCACTTCTAAAATTTAAAATTTTATCATTATTTAAACGTATATTTTTCCTCATTATATTAAAAAAAAAAATTAAAACGAACGTCCAAAGTGAAACGAGGAAACAACATACACTCAATGAAAAACTAATTTTAAACACTGCTCGTGTAATTATTTGTGTAGCATTCTTTCAGAACCAGTCATATGAGTTCTATGTGTCGTATCGAAGTGGGGTATAAACCACATTAAAGAAAAAACTACGGGGAATCGAATTATGCGCATACTATAGACGTGCAACTTAAACGAGTAAAAACATATTCCATTGTACGTCAGCCGTCCCGCAGTAGAGATTTTTCCACCAGTTCTCCACAACCGCCAACAGGAGAATTTGTATATAGCACGTCATCCGTTGTAAGAATGAGTTTTATTTTCAGGAATGCCGTCTTAAAAGTGTTAATGTAGAACCAGCATTTCATCATATTTTAAATAAGCTTGAAAATGAGAACACTAAACTTGCTATTAAATTAATATAAAGCATAATCAAATATTTATTTAAAACTAACTTGCTAAATTTATGTAGTTCCTTTTAATATATTTTTCTGATTATAACAAATTATGATAATCGACATAACCATTGCTGCTACAAAATTGCTCAATAAAGTCAAATAAATAAAATTTACAAACTAAATAAATAAATTTTAGTTTCTACGCGTATTTTTATTATTTCATCATAATAAATTTTATTTGTGATGGTAATTAGCTGCCCCATATATATTATACGTGTGCAATCTAGTACTGCGGGTTTTTGTGTAAGCTTCTATAATTAAAATAAGTTTTAAAATAATATATCTAAATTAATATTTTAAATTAAGTAGTATTTTAAGAATTTGCATTTAAAATTTTTACGTGGTGTATATATATCTGGTTTTTTGTTAATAAAATATTGCAAACATTTAAAAAATGTGAGACTTTTTACAGTGTGATTATAAAAAATGATTGAAGTTGTTATAAAATGGGAGCAGGAACAAGTTCCGAAAGTGTTACGTGCTATGATTTGACTACAAATGATTATCTGTTATTATTCGCTGGTGAATTACCAATTACAAACAATGATCCTTTTTGGGAGTCGTTTCTTACATTTACCTTGAAACCACCAAATACCAGGTAATTCAAAAAGTTCTCTATTCAACGAAATAGTTTTAATATAAAAATTATATGACCCGCTGTACATGTAAATAATGTTCATAATTTAAAATAGTCATTAAACATTATGCTGTTAATCACAATTGAGATCGCGCATGATGGTACAATAATATATATTTATTTTTCAAAACAGGGAAGTGGACGAACTGATTACTAAGCAACTGAAACCCGTATATAAAACGCTACTAGTTAATAATTTAAAAACCGGCAATTTCGTTACTTTGATCCATAACGTTTCAAAGAATTCTACGACAGAATCATTAACAACATGTCCAGATACACCTGAAAAGTAAATACTGTTTTTAATTCTTCACCAATAACGAATATCATTTATATTCTCAATTATAAATCAGCTTTGTACATATCTCTGTTTTAGTGTAAATATAAATCGATGTAGATGTTTCAACGCACTGTTCATTGTTAGATGTTTTTTAAAATATCTTGTGGAACATACAAACGACCAAGAATTGATGAAACATTTTCAACTTCCTTCTGAAAGTTAGTTAATGTTTTAGTTTAAAATCTAACATATAATTTATATTCTTATGTGTCAACTAATTTTGTTTAGCTTATTTTCTTTTTATATTGAGATGTATCATTAATTTTGCGTTGTTATTTACTTATGTTTTCATTAATTTTTTTTTTTGCATTTCCTTACAGAGATGTTCTTATTTACGCTCCTGTAACGCAGTTTTATTTAAGTATTTGGAACATTAATTCTTAAAAATCAGATACAACGTTGTACTAAGAATTGTTAAAAAATATCGTGAAAATACAATATTTTGTTTAAAAAATAGTGAAAATACAATATTTAGAGATAGACTGTTTAATTAAATAAAGAAAATTGCAAAATTAATTATTAAATTTGCAATTTATCTTTAAAAATCGTAATAAAAATAAGTGTTCGTACGATATTTCGCTGTGATTATAAGTTGCCACCCGCGAATATATGTGTGTGTGTACATGTGTAGTAATTTATTAAATGTGTTTAACGTTACATTAGTTTTTCAGATAGAATGTGAAATGTTTTTCAAGTAAGCGGATTTTCAAATATACCCCTTGTAAATAACCAGTTTAATAGAGTTGTTTTTAATCTTAATATTATGTTTATTACATTTCTGTTTGGATTAGATAAATGCAACGATGATGTTCCTCCAAAAGACTTTCAAGCATACATACAAATACTTGTTAACTTAGCCAGCACGTTGCCAATTGCGTGAGTGATTTTAGCTTTTACTGTTTCATTATCATTGCTGTAATTACAGTTTGCAAACTCTGTTCCAATTATAAACTAATTTACTTCTATAATAAGAATATAAAATTAAAAGTGCTTGATCTAGTGATTTAAAATTATTTGTTCTGTAGGTTTCCTCGTGTAAACATAATTTTATTTCACGAGTTTATTACGAATAATTCATGAAGTAAGCTAGTATAAATCATGTTTTTTTTATCTTCTTGTTATTATGCATAGGAGGACAGATTAATAACATTTTTAAAACGGTTTTTTTTGTACAATCATAAAATGTCTGCCAAATTGTGAGAAAATTATGGCTCAGAAATTTCCGCTATCATGTACAAGTTTCTCGATATAAACCACTTGGTTACGTAATCATTTGTTCGTTCATTGAGTTTTGTCTTTCGTAATATCTCAGAATCGGATTGTAATTATTTCAGTAAAGTTCAATTTTATTGCGTTACCTATGGCTTTTCGTGATTTATTGAGTAAATCTAAAAACGCATTCTTATAATTGATCCAAAATATATGAACTGTTTTGATAACTTCGACACTGCTGTTTTCCATTTTGCTAAAAGCTTCACCAAGTTTCGATATTATAAATTTTTATTCGTTTTTTTATTTCTTAATCCTTAAAACTTTTATACAACTTTATCGTTTAATATTAGGCTAATAAACAAGTAATTTATTAGATCTCGAATTTATTTACTTTTATCAGCCCAGATATTTTTATATATAACAAAATTAAAATTATTAAATTAGTTCTTAAACTTTATTAATCTGTCATGTAGATAAATTTTAATTGGTCATTAATCTGAATTATGATTATCTTACAAACTGTACTATAGTTCTTTAATATTTTAAATGACTTTCAGAGAGTATACTTACGATATACATGTTGAAGTGGTAAGCTCGTTTCTTGTTCTACTGTCGTCGCCTTTATTTAACCCGTCACAAGCGAGTAAATTAACGGCTTATAGGTGAGTAAATATTAAATATTTTAATTATACTTTTTTATATATCAAACATTTATCACACTAGTGCTTTTAAAAAATAAGTTATTTAAATTTGTTTCATATCTGGATATATATATATGCATGCGTACGGGTGTATATGCACATATTTGTGTTTATTAAATTATAAATTGTAAGCATTCCTTTTTACATTATGTAATAATTTCGCAAATGATATAAACATTTGCAATAATAATTCCAAATTTTATTTAATTTGAACGCTTTTATAATATTCATTAAAACTGCTTAGAGAGTGTACATATAATCGGTAAAAATAAATTTTTAATTTCAAAATATATTAACGGAGTACGTTAACAATAAAATTTTAAAAAAATATTAGGATATGAATAATTGGTATTTCAAATAACACCTATACGATAAATTATATTTAGCTATTCATTCTGATAATATAAATAAGTATTAAACATAATTTAATTAATTTTTGTTGTTAATCTTTAATTCCTGACAACTACGGGTAATTTTAAAAATTAATTATGTTTTTTCCAAATGTAGTTTAATTAGCTATTTAATATGTCTTTTGTACAGCACCTTCACTAGTGTTATTCAACATTATAAGTTCAATACACTAAATAACAAATTCGTCTTCAGAAGGTTTTCCACTTCTTACATAATATGTAACACGTAGAATTATTTTTCATCACCCAGTATTACACGATAACTGATGTTAACTTTTCGAATTTTATATACCGTTTGATTATATCCATTCACCAGCTGTATAATAATGTCCCGAATAATCTATTGCTTATCGATCTTTTTATTAAACGAAGCTCCCTTTATTTAACGTCTCCCATTATGCTATTTTATTAGCGTTTAAATGCAGGTTATGTTTAAAAAAATAATCTTGGAATGATTAATGTAAATATAATTCGTCGTTTGAATTGTATACAAAATGATATACTAATAAATTATCCTAATTATTTTAAAATTCCACTTTCGATAATAAATTAAAAGTATGTCACTCACGTATATTTATGCTTATTAACATGTCATTTCTGTGTAAAGTTGGGGACATGGTGGAAATAATAACCTTAAGTTTTTATAGGTTAGTCTGTATAAACTGACAATTTACTCGTGTTTTTTTTTTTTAATGATTACAATTATTTCGTTTACTTTTTTGCATTAGAATCTTGATGGGAATGCCTGAAGCTAACGCATTCATGAAATCATTAATGCAAAAATATATTGAGCAATGGAAACGCCCGACGAAATCAACGAGTAGTATATTTTACGGACTAGCATGTAGGTATATCGCATTAAGTATATTTTAGTGTGAAAAACTTTTTAACTATTAATGAAATGCAGTAAAAGCGGAAAAGTTGAAGGATTACGTGGGGGGGTGTATACTATATTTGTGTATGAATCGTATGGATCTGGCCTATTGGGAACACTGAGTTTTTTTTATTTCCTAAACAAATCTTTTTTTCGTTTTGTCCTTATTCGTATAATGATTTTATTAGAAATAATGATGATAACACTCCTTTCATAATACATTAATTTCCGAGTTTTATATATCATTGTAAATTCTTTTTTCTTCTTCAATTACGTAAAAATATGTCGTCACACTAACATTGATTAATACGTAGTGCGTTATTTTATTATTTCAGTTTCAACTTTTAAATAAATATGTTATTAATTTATTCATATTGTCAGTTATAAATAATAAGTAAAATTAGTCTTTCGATTCAAAATTGTTTAAACGTAAATAATATATAGTATAAGTTAATTTTTTTTGCCATCATATTGTTTATTTCATTATCATAAAAGCGAAGTTCAAAAATTAGAATACCATATTGTTACATCATTAAAAAGTTGATATCAGTTGCATTTTAAGTAATTTCATCATACTCATCTATATTGTTAACGTTAAAAATTTCAAATTATGTATTTTCTTTGACTTATACCTGTAAAGTTATATAAAACTATAAACTGTTCATAAAATTTCGACATTTCAAAGCAAATAAATTCAACGTTTATTATTTTAAAACTATAATATAACTTTTATTTAGTCCTATTTTGTTTGTAATATGTCGATATTACGTTCTTAATTTTATTTATAGCAGATATATTCAATTTCTTCACTTTTGGCAGAGGAACTGAAAACGAGGTCATAACTTCGTCACTCGGGAATCAGTCCGTATTATTAATGCTGGTTTTAATAAACCATTGTAATTCGCCATCCAATCCTTATCGACAATCCATCTCGTCATATACAGGTAATTAATATATTTTTGAAGCATAGCTGAATTGTAAAAGGTTTGTCGCATTTGGGTAAATTTGTTGTTTTAAAATCAGATAATTTAAAATAAGTGAATAAAAAATTGCGGCTGTCTATGTTAGTATCTTGTACTACATCCGTTTGTAATATGATAAAAAATTGTAATTTTTTCAGCGAATGTAAATGGTTTGTACAGTGTATTATATCGGACTATACATTCAGAGGAGAATACGTTGCTATTGTATCATCTGTTACACTGCAACATTAATTTTAAAAATTATCTACTTGCACGTTCCGATATTGAATTAATGGTAATATAGTTACTTTTTGTCCAAAATTATTATTTCCAAAACGTAAATAAATAATTTATATTATTATTAAATTAAATCAACATGCCGTGTTATAGCAGCTAAGGCCGGAGGCACGATAAAAAAAAAAAAAAAAAGAGGATTATATTGAGAAATAGTGACCGGACCGGTGGAGGAAGGTAATTAGATTCGACAATGAAACATGGTCATCTTTGAAGAGGAAATGAAACGAAGGAGGAATATTAATAGACTCTCTAAGCGAGGAGTATGACAGTGAACTAGAATATGAAAATGGAGAGGATAACAGCCGGAACATAGTGGAGTAAAAGTTTTACTAATAAGATATGGGCCCAGTCGTAATCTGGTGTTGACCACATCGTCTCTGCGGCTTGAAAGCGAAGTTATTGATCGTAATACAAGTGGTCATTTTCATTGGCAGTAAATAAACCGTATCGTTCAATAAATGCGAGAATTGCATAATCGGCCACAACTCTATTCATCATGAAAACTCATAAATATTAATTTAAAATAAAAACGAAGATATTTTCAAAATTATTTTCTATTAATGACTTTCTTCGATTTTTGTCTTTCGAATAATATTTTCAGAAGAACGTAATTTACGATTACTATTTACCAGTTATATCGTTAAACTAATCCAAATTAATTTGTTTACAAATTGGTTTAATTAATCTAGGTTAAACTGGCAACAAAATTCCCATTTTATTCCAGTTTTACCGAGAACGTTTATTAATATTTACGAATTTTCTCGAATATAAATTATTAAATGCGAAAAAAAAATATTTTTATTATACTAAATTAAATTTCGACCATTATTTGAAAGATGCGTATTTATAATTTTTTGTATATATATTTTAAAATGTTTACAAAGTAGGTTCTTAAAGTTTTAGTATTTCTTTGTTTCGTGTAATTGTAACACATCTTTTAATTGAAATAATATATATTAAGAACTTATGCATATTTCAATAAATACGTTAGTTTCAAATATTAATGCTTTTTATTTTGTTTATTCATTTAGCTATTACCGATACTTAGAAGAATATACTTCGCTGCTGATAGTAATTGTCATCATATGTATATGTCGCTGATTATTTTATTAATACTTACCGAGGATCAGTTATTCAATAAAACGGTGCATAGTATGGTAAAAAAAATAATGTTTTAATTAATATGCGGAATAGAAAATAAGTATGTTTTAACATTATCAGTCTGTAGAATCAATATACCGGAAAAGGTTTTTACTTCCTATATGGTCTGGTAAAGATAAGTAGGTTATTTAAGCTAGTTCATTATAAAGTAATATACATCTACTGAAGTAGAAAAATTATATTTCTTATAAATATTAGAATTCTGTGTTTTCGTTTTATTAAATTGGAAAAGTACGAAACAAAGTAATAAATCGATTACATGTTTTATAGAGAGCCACTTATAAGCAGCCATTTCACGGATACAACTTCAGAAAATTATGTTTGTTACTGTAAGGCGAACCAAATTCTACTGACTACATAAAACAAACTTAGGAAAAAAATATGAATCAAATTCCTTTTTAAAAGACTTGTTTAATAATACCACTAGTAATATCAGGAATAACAGCAATGCAAGTAGTAACAATTTAAGAAATGTAAATCGCAAAACTAAAATCGCAAATGCTGCTATTTTCACTAAACAACTATATGATTTATGACAGTAGAAAATTATACATAATCTAATTTTTCCTTCGCAATATGATGAAATTATAAACTAGCTTATTTTGATTTATCTGAGACTAAATTGGACAGTAATCTTACAATTAAATTAACTGGCTTTGATATTTGTAAAAAAATGACTTGTTAGAATGGATTTTCGTTTTCTCATTACTTAGTATTTAGGCGATATACGTTGCATTTTAATATTTTTGGTACATGTAATTTATTTTCTTACAGATGTTAAGAGGTATTTCTTGGTATACAGAGAGAACAATTACCGAGATTTCTTTGGGTGGACTAATCATCCTGGTTACTACGAGAACCATTCAATATAATCTACTTCGAATGCGAGTAAGTTTAGTCGAAGACAATCTTTCTGCTTGTAACCCGTCATGATTTTATATGTATGTATGTATGTATGTGTGTATATATATATCGAGGTACCGAGTTTTTAAGAATCTATATTGTTCGAGAAATAAGGTAATTTAATGGAGTTCCAATCTCACGAGAAACGACGGTACTTTTTATGGTAAAAAGGTCTCGAGCCAACCCAATTTCCCATCCGATTGATCAGTAAATGTTAACAAAAAAATTCAAGCCATCCTGTATTGGGTTGGCCAAGATTCGTCGTTTGACCAATTTTGTATCAATCGTCAAGTTTACAGGGTTCACTTAGACTACATCAGGGGGGCTCAAGGGCGCGAGCCTCCCTGTGCGAGTTTTTAAGAAATGCATATAATTTAATGACTTAAAAAAAATCAGTATACGGAATAAAACTTTTAATTTTAAAATAATTTTTTTGTAAGAATCCATTTTAAAAAAGAATGCAAAATATGCGTTTTTTGCGCGGATTCGTTAAACGAACAGCTAAAACACCGGCTAACTATCGTCGGATTTTTTAACTGTACTGGAACTACGCAATCGACTCGCGTCAACGTTGTCGATAGCTGATTTTACGGTCACGTGATAATAACAACCAATAATACAGTACTACATGGGCTATTCAGAATTGAGCCTTCACACGGTATATAGAATACATGCAAAAAACGAAAAGAACCGAAGTTTCCCGAGTGTAACTTAAAGGCGTCTGTGGCTCTAGATAAGTGAGCCCTCGACTATTTCACACGCGATTATAACCAGTTTTAACAATATATTTGCGTTGCGTGTCGTTGTGTACTTATCCAAAAACACGTGTTTTCATTTGCCATTTTTTTGTTTTTTTTATCCTTCTTTCTCTTCTTTAAATAATCCATTTTACAATATCGATTTTGTTACTTAACTGAACGCAAGCACTGCTTTTCGCCGACACTTATTTTACAATAATTTTTCAACGTGTAATATTTTTTATTTATCTAATTAAACGTTTAAATTTAATTATTATTAAACGTTGATTTTTAAAACATAATGATGGATAATAAAATTAGTAATATTTTAAAAGGAAATTTTAAAATGCTTCCATTATCAGAAAAAGTTAGAATTAAGAAACTAGGGAGACCCACACCCATATTAAATTTGAATCAACACAATAAAGTAGGTACATGTACTTTTATAAGACATTTTTCAAAAGAAATTTACAAAAAATTCAAATGGATATGCGGATGTGAGATAATTAATCGCTTTTTCTGTTTTCCTTGTGTACTTTTTTTAAAGATGGAAGTGACATGACATGGGCACGATTAGGATTTAATGATCTAAAACATTTAAATCAAAGAGCAAAAAAGCATGAACTATCAGCTCGTCACATGAATTGTTGTATGGAACTATGTTTAATGGGTTCTGTAAATATTGTGCTTAAATTAGATTCTGCTTATAGGTTAAACATAATGAATAAGTCGCTAAAAATAGATATTTATGTCATTACATTTTATAAATTATTATAGTTTTATATTAGAGCCTCCCAAATTAACTTGTTACGAGCCGCCACTGGACTACATATACCAATTTTCGAGTTGATGGGATGTTGCTTTATTACGATAAATACAGTAGTGAATTAAATAAATATCACCAACATTTTACAATTCTTTTGCTAATTTATATCAAGAAAACTTACAAAATGATTGTTTTTAATAATAATATTTTAGAAATTTCACTCAATTTTATATGATTATTTTGGTTATAATAATAATATTTCGAAAGTTTCTCTAAAGAATATTCAAATGTATAATATATATGTGTATGTTTAACTTCATCGTATTCTGGTATTTAATATCATCGAAGAAAATATCTCTAAATGCAGTATCGATTCATATTTGCATAATTTGTTGTTTTATTTTTAGGATAAATATCTGCATACGAATTGTTTAGCTGCGCTGGCAAACATGTCATCGCAATTTTCTAATTTACATCCTTATGTTTGTCAACGATTAATAAGTTTATTTGAAATACTTTCAAAAACGCATTCCCGGACAAACGTCGATGTAAGTATTAGTTTATTCATAATGTTTATCGATATGTGTCGTAGATGGTACAAGTTTAATAAATGACGCGGATTTCTTTTAATAAAAATGCCGTCTCGCAATAAAGTACTACGATAATAGTAATGAAAAAAAAAAAAACAATTAATATAGATTTAAATTGGTTACTAATTAATTTTCTAACATTTATTTTCATACGTCATACATTATATAATGTATTAATTAGTAATAAATATTAGAACATCTATCATTTAGTATAAAATAATTTTGATTTTAAAATGAGAATCATTATTAAAAAATAATAATAATAATAGTTCATTTGGAGCGGAATTCGTACGTTCGGTATTGGTATTATGTAACTTGTCTGATCAACAAAAATTACTCGGTACCTAGAAATTTTCTAAAAGAATATCTTGTTTTTGCGTGCATAAAGAGATCCAGCAACACAATTAATAAAAAAAAAAAAAACAGATAGTTAAAAGTTTATTTTTTCGCATCGTACCTAATTAATTTATGAATTTAAATTTTGTTAAATAGGTGATAGCAGTGGAAGAAGCTATTAGAATAATATTGGAAGTAATTAATTCGTGTTTAACCCATCAGCTGATACATAATACGAACTTGGTTTATACACTTTTGTATAACAAACAAGTTTTTCAACCGTTCAGGAATCACGAATCATTTCACGATGTTATTCAAAATATAGACTTGGTAAATTATGAATCTACCTATTAACTTATGTGTACGAAAGTAACATAATTTCTTTGAAGTGTATATGTAGGAACTTAAATGAGTTCGCTTGTGAATAAAAAGGTTAAAAATTTACTAGGATTGCAGTCAATTCGTGCATTTACTTGAAAACTTAACCAAATTTTAGTTTTTTATAATATACTAGTTTTTTTTTTTTGTTTTTTTTTTTTAATAATCGTGTTTTCAGAAAAAGTATTTAAATGCGAATCACGTACTATTGAAACTACTTTAATCGTGTAGAATTTCGTTTCATAAATTTAACAAAAAGTTTATGTTTTTGACAAATGCCCGAAGGGAGCCAATGTGTATTTTTTTTTTAATGAATATTGGAAATTTCCGATAAAATCTTTTCCTTATAATAATTCTTTCAAAAAATACAGAATTTTTCTAGAAGATCAGATACTTTAAATCAAAACGATACCTAAAGTATACAATTTTAATTATAATTACCAACACGGAGTAAAAAGCAAATTTCTAAGCTTATAACAATCGAACGGTTAATGCCATGCAGCTGAAATTTTCAACATACATTTAGATGAGTATTAGGGAAAAGCTGGTGAAAACAAAAATCAAAATTTTATGGTCTATCGGTGATACTATTTTTTAATTACTTTATAAATTTATATATATATATATTGCTTATTTTAATATTAATTATCTGTGATTTAAGTGTTGTTATATTGATATATTTATTTCTTGAAATTTTTTATTTGCCCTTATTTCGTAGGTTATAACATATTTTTCTAAAAAGCTGGAAAAGGAAGAAGAACAAAATAATGATGTAGATGAAATATTAGAAAAGGTACAAAGATGGTCGTTACAATGGCCAAGAGATTTAATGAAAGTAAGTAGGAAATTAAATTCTGTCACATTATTACATTGGTGTCCAAAAAATTTTAAAAAAGAAACGCGAATATTTTCTTAACAATAAAAACAAAAAAGTAAAAATCATAAACTTTTTGAAGGTTATACAAATATTATAGATCAATTGAAGATACTTGAAATTTATAAGTAAAGATGGACATAATATTTAATTGAAAGTGTACTAAATTAAACGAGTTTTAAGCTGTTGTAAGAGTTGTAATCAAATCACGAAATTGGATGTAAAACTCAGCCTCGGGAGATATATGATAATATAACCATTTAACTGAATGGATTATTTCCTTGACGATATCATTATCATCATCATTTCATCTCATGTTCAGGAAGTTGGAGTGACATCTGGTTTCGCTACAATTGTGTGTTGTTCAAAGATGAAAATGTGTCGTATAAAAATTATATATGAAATTATTACTATTTTTCATTATAATATATCTGAATCAGAATCCATATAATTCGAAAACAGTTTTATGCTAAAGAGAATACTGTTTCAGAAATAAGGTACTTGTAGATAATTGTATACCTCTTTTTCGTCCTCGGTTATGTCGCTTTGATTATCTTGTTAAAAAAATAGCGGACAAGTACTTGGCAAATATTTCTACCTTATCTTGGACGCTTCTCACCCATTCATTTCCTACTCTAAGGGGTTAACGATGAACGTAGTGATTCCTTTTCATGGTTTTTATAGCTTTCCATAAAGAATAATCTGTATCTTTATTTGGCGTTAAGTTGGCCATATAATCTTGAAATGTGTCATTTTTTGCATTTGCAGAGGCTTTTTTTAACTTTTTTTTTTGTTGCTCGGTTGAAAGCGGTCTTATTTATCGTTAATCTATTATTCTGACAAATTTTTCTCAATCGTCTTTTATCGGTAACCATATATGTTATTATGAATATGATTTACGTACTTTTTATAGTCAACTTATTGTTTAATACGAATTCGTGTTCAAGAAGCTAAGATATGCCTTCTCGCATTAAACTCATAAAAACGCTAACATTAAATAAACATTTTTAAACGACTTTTCATATAAATTATAAAACGCCATTATTGCTATTCATTTTATTCCTCGCTTTACCTCTTGCGCTCATTCGTATGGTACTGGTAAGGAAACTTAAGTGACTGATGATACAAAAGTCAACTGCTAACAACTATAGGATGATCCACAGAAGACGAACGGTTTTGTTTTTCAAATAACTCAAAAACTACTCGACAAAAATTTTTGAATTAAATTTTATTTAAAAATAGGAAAACGAGATATTAGCTTACAATCATTTGTGGGACAACATGACCGCCATTTGTAATAATGCATTCATTCAATCTTTTTACAATATTTTCGAATACTTTTTCGTTCGAGCATAGGTCGCTGAATTTTTAAATTTCTTCAGAAATCCGAGTTTTCAGGTCTTCCAAATCTCGTGGACGTGTTTCGTAATCGCGGCTCTTAAGGTATCCTCATAAGTACTGCGAGCGTTTCTGCTGAACAGTGACACAGCACACCATCTTGTATGTACGGTCCAGGCGACGAAGTGAGGAAGCAAAAACAAGTTTATCATCTTGATATAGCGGGTTCCATTGACAGTACTAGTCAAAACACTCCAGCTTAGACGATTACTCGCTCGTTGCTTCTGTTCGATTGAATTCAGATTGAGTTTGGACCAGTAGCGGTGGTTTTGTTTGTTTCCGAATAGCTGAAAATGAGCTCCATCGCTCACCTAAAGATTGTTTAAATCGATCTCTTCGTCTTCGATTTTTTTCAGCATCGCTTCAGTAAAAAGTTTTCGTTGTGCATGGTCGACAGTTTTTAATTTCTAATTAATTACTGTAACCTAGAATTGTATTTCAATAGTAGAAAACATGTTCAAACAATCACATCATTATTTTTCAAAATATCAATAATTACGTTATAATTGTTTATAGAAATTTCCAGACTTGAAATTCAAATACGTGGAAGAAGAAAAGCCGGAAGATTTTTTCATTCCTTACGTATGGTCATTAGTAGGAAAACAATCCGGAATATATTGGGATGCCTCTCTGTATAAATTATAAATGATGATTATAAGGGTCGATAATAACGCATTATTCTTACATGATTTTATCTTTACATTTTACTATCCACCAAGAAGATAGATAATATTATTGTTTAAAAAACTAAAAGGATAAACTTTCGTTTCACTTTATCATTATATACGGTTACTATTGTATCCTATTTTTATTATTTCATTATTATTGTTACTATTAATAATATCGTTAAACATAAATTAGTAAATTATATAATATATAATATATAATATATATATATATATATATATATATATATATATATATATATATATATATATATATATATATATATATAAATTGCGATAATCCTTACGCAAAACGTATTTACCCCCGTTTATATTAATTAAATTATTTTTGGTATTTTTCTTTTTGAACCATCAGATTTATCACAGTGTAGGTAATCGTGGCCTAAATGTAAATCAGTCAATTAAATTACTCGCTCTCCATTCCTGCTTTAATCAGTAAGAGTAATATTATCACCGATACATTTAATTGTTCGGATAATTTTCTTTCAAGCTCAGCCTCGGACAGTGCACCATAAAGATGGAAAAGATATATGTGCAGTCAACGCACTCGATAATTGCGTTTTATTTACGATATTAGCAATTATTACTATTATTGTGTTAACTTCAGTATTTATACATTACAGGTTGCCACTGACGTTTTATTACATCTGTAATATGAAATAATTGAATAATTAAGTAATTAAGTGTTCATCATCGTCAGTCTGCGCCATCCTATTTCAGTCTTGCCAACTATTTTCCCTTGTATGACGATTTTAAACAGTTTGCCGTGTTTCATCTTATCTTCCAAGACACTTTTTTCCCTTTCGATATAATTGACGACAGGATCCTCGTAGTGCAGTCCGACTAAGCACCTCATCGTTGATAATTTTCTCTATCCATTTGATACGATGTAAACGATGGTAGGACCACATTTTGTAAATGTGTATTTTCTTTTTGACGGATTTCTTCATTATTCACGTTTCTGAAGCATAACGCACTATGGACCACGTGTAACATTTTAATATTTTTAACCGTGCATTTATGTTCATCCTTTTGTCTTTGAGTACACATTCGAGATTATTAAAAACACATTCGGCTATTCCGATCGTTGATTTTATTTTTTCGTCACCTTTTCCGTCATTTGTCAACTCCTACATATTCGTATGTACGCATTTCTTTGACTTTTAAATTTATAATAAACTGAGTATCTTCCTTGTCGATCTCGTATCTACGAAGAGCTCGGATCATTTTCTTATGATTAACTTTATCCAATGTTTTTCCGTAGTCGACGAAACAGACTAGTTCACTTCAAGTTTGGATAATTATCTTGAACAATACGATAGCATCACGTGTTCCTTATTCGTTAAAAAACCTAAGTGTGTTTCATCCACTTATCAATCAATTTTCTTCCCAGTTCTTCGATTTATTATCGTGAGTAGCAGTTTCACAGGCTGCTTGTGCGGGAGTCTGAATATTTCCGTGCATTACTCATTTTTAGAATGGGTATAAATATTGGCAGTTCCTCCGGTATTTCATAAGTCCGAGAAATCGTATTCAACATTTCACATAATGGGTTTTTTTTTTTTACTTTTATGTGACATGCACTTTATTAATTCTACCGGGATTCGATCTGCGCAAACCGTCTTGTTTCATTTAGCCATCCGTATTGCATATCCTAATTCCTACATTATAATATCTGGAGCTTTATTTCTATAAGTAACTTTTGAGTACTGTTTGCGGCCAATTGTTATCTTCCTATAACTTGCTGACATACTTCATCTAGGTTTTTCCAATTTCTTCCTTGTTCTTCTATTATCATTATTCGTGATTGTTTTTTCTTTTGTTGTTTCATCGTACAATTGATTTCGGGTCTACCCTTATCTTGTAGATATTCGATTATCTTGCACCGTTCTTCGTACCAAGCAATCTTTGCTCTACTACACTTCTTATTTATTTTTTATTCTATTTCCGACGTTACAATTTCGTCCGTTATTCACTGTTTCCTTTTCCGTGTTGTGCTTTCACTCTTTAACAAATATTTTGCTGTTCTTAGCACCGTTGCCTTTCATAACTGCCACACTTCTTCGACATTATCGTTTACTTCGATTTTGTCGGTTTTATCCTGCAATCTTCTACTGAATTCGTTAGATCGGATTTTAATTTTTAGTAGGCTTTTATCTAACCCGGTTTCAATACTCTTTGTATATTTTCAGGCGCATGCGACATGTAGCCCTTAACAATATATGATCAGTGTTGCAACCTGCTGAAGGGTATGTTCGATGGTTAAGTGCTATATTCTTCTATTTGTTAACAAAGATATAATCTATCTGATTTCTTGGACTCCTCCATATATATAGTCTTCTAGGGTGGTGTTTGAAAATTGTGTTGCATATTAGTATATGACTTTTATCTGCAAATTCAATTCATTTGGCTCCTCCTCGTTCCGTTGTGTCTTAGCTGATAAGCTCTAACGCACTCTCCGACGGTTCCATTGCAATCTATAATGGACTGTCTAGTATTAATTTCTTGATAGCTTCCTCGAATCCTCGTATAATACTTCTACTTCATCAACATCATGATCTGTATTTGAAGCATATATCTGCACGATACAATTCGGTTTTGGTTTGCTGTTAATAACTATGGCTTCAGCTCTATCTGATATTGGATTTTCTTGAGAAATCATCCTGCGTAACCTCTGTGAATCGAGGATCCTGACTCCATTTTCATGGGTTTTCACTTCCAGAATACATAATTTCATACGTGTATGTAGTTATTCGTTCGACTCCTGGACATCTGACCACTCATTCCCAGGATATCAATATTACATCGCTTTTTTTCTATTATTACATTTGCTAATTTCCCTGCTATACCGAGTGATTTTATGTTTCATGTAGCGATTGTTACTTCATTGAGATACTACCGTTTCAAAGTGTTGATTCCGCAGATTCTTCACGTTCCAATAAGCTGCAGAAAATGTAGACTAGGCGCCATTATTGATGTATTTTAAAATCAAATGCAAATGTTTTCAACAAATCGAATATTCTAGCTGTTTGCTATCTACAAATTGAGATGAAAACCCGGTTTTTATTTTTTTTTTCATATGTATGATAATTCTCCATTCAGAATAGTGCTCACGTAACATTTATGTGTAAATATGTGCTTACAATGTTTAAAATATTTATATTAAACCGGAGTGCTAAATCATCTATGTACTATGTACCGGAAGACAGCCTGAAAGACTGGTGGATCACAGATATATAAAGTGACGCGATTGTTGAACCATGTGAAGTCATTGTTATTTCGCAGGGTTTTAAAAACCCTGCGAAATTTCTGTACGCCAATGTGTTTTCGATTGTCATCAGTTTATGACACGATATATTGCAGATTATTTGTAGGAACAGGTTTTGCACACGATATTGTAAACATCTGTGACATCTATAAAAACATATCTTGAAATTTTAAAACAATGTGAATAAAGATATGCAAGAAGAAACTAGCGCTTGAAAAATGTCAAAAAATCCGATTTTTTTTCCAAAATCACATCTCAATTAAGAGTAAAGAATTTTTTGGCGGAAAGTAATTTTTCGAGATAAACAAAATTTTGAAAATTTAAAGTAACTTTGCTGCCTATCGAAACAATACAAATCTTACATGACTACTTTCGATAGTGAGCGCTACCGTCGATTACTACATTTAAAAATATTTTGTATGTCCAACAGAAAATATTTACCTGTCGTCTAAATAATATGTCATTCTCGTTTTTTCCTTTAATTCTGCTTCTAACTAAAAATTGTGCTATTGCTTTTAACTAGAATATAACCTAACAAACGAAGTTTATTAACGCACACAAATTTCGTTAAAATTTTTCATTCCGTATCAAAATTATGAGAATATGATTTTTGAATCGAATGAATTATATAATATAAAATAACTTAATGAACACTTCTATTCCTTTCTGAAAGTTACCTCAGCAATAAGTTTCATTACATAAGTACACACACTTGACGCGGCATAATAGGTTTTTCTCCTTATGTTTTTCATAACACGCGAGTGCAGTTGCATACGCATACCACCGGCCTACTAACGAACGAGTCTATCACTTATATTTCTTCTCTTTGCAAGGTTAGTTTTTCTTTTTCAAATTTCTGTTGGTATTTCTTTTATTGTGTACATTTTCGTGCGTGAATTGGTTCATTGCCTCTCTCCAGTTTATGTTGTTTATATTATTACCGACCGATGTTAATATACGTAGAATTTTTTCCTTGCTGAAACTTTATTATTTATACGGCAATTGATCATTTCATTTTCAGAGGATTATATTTTGTACATTTTGAAAAAATAAGAATACTTAACCATTATACGTAGAGTTTATCGAATTGTTTCATTTTAGTATTTTAAACATGTTTATATTTTCTAATTGTATAAATTTTGTACTTATTCATGCGGAAATGAATGTTTAATATATTTCGGTTTAATATTACATTTTTTTTATCTTGGGATCGATAATCTAACTTCATAATTTTTAGTTTTTCTGATTACGACTTTAAATAGAGAGAGAGAGAGAGAGAGCATGTATAAGTGTAAAAAAAAATTATCTGGCGGATGCACTGACGATGAGTAATGATCGACCGAAGAATACGTCTGTCATCTAGCTCCGAAAATATCCAACTATCTACGACACTATCTCTCCCGATGTTTTCTATTAACGACTTTGTTAATATTTTGTAAGACATTAAATAGCTATAAGCATAAAGATACCTTTTTAAGTAGCTGTTCAATTACATATTCTGTGATTAAATCATATCCGGAAGCTTTGGACTTGTTTGCTGAACTTCATTTAATGTTATATGAGGTATCTTCAACTTACAACTGGGCATTCTTTCTTTGAGGAATGCATTAATGTGTTTAATTATTACTGGTTACCATATTTAAAGGTTGAAACACAGTTTACAAATAGTTTGCGAAAGCTGCTTAGCCCATGCGCTTTTCTTATTGGTAAGATGTGGTCGCCTTCCATAAAGTTTGTGTTATATTTTGTAAGTAACTATGAAAGGAGTCAGCTTTTCGTTGTGAAACTAGTTCTTTTAGTTGCCTTGCTGCTCTTTGTTTTATTGTGTGGGTGTCTTGTTTTGTGTCACACTCCTCGCAGTTTTCTTTCTTTGGTGATCTTGTCACGTACACGTTTTGGATAGTAACGATTGACGGGGTTTCTATTTATTTTAGGTGTAGGCTTACCAGGCAGCCTGATGGATTAATGTAGTAAAATTTTCTATTACTTTTCGAATTCAACTGGACTTTTTTAGAGAGGTTCTGAGATTTATTTTATCTTTATGATTTTTCTGAAGAATTCCCAGTTTTGTTTTATCATCATTGTACAGTTTAGCCCTTTCTTGTTTTTCTCGAATTGTAGTATTCAATGTTGCAAAGACAGGAGTATGATCAGATGCTATTATATTCAGGTAATCGATTTTTCCCCTATTTGAATAAAATGACTTAAACAATGTTTTGGAAAAAAAAACATGTTTTAAATAAAATATTTTTTTTTTTTCAAATAAAATATTTCAACACTATCCACATAACCGGGATAGTCGGAAGTTCACCGCCAGATTACCGCTATAAAAGCGAAATTTCTCTCCATTTTATGTTTGTAAATATAAAAATTACTACAATTTTAAAAGGGTGTAATTAATTTCAAAATCGTTTTTTAAGAAATGTAAGAATTATCCGCGCATATCGGTAAGTAAATTTACCTATTTCAATGTTTATGCTAAATAGTTCTATAAAGATAAGGCATGTATTCGTTACTTGCATTAGCTAGGAGCCAGCTGAGATAGGTATCATGAAATATTTGAGTTTTTCGCTTGTATGGTACGTGTGTGTGTATAGATATGTGTGCCGAGCACACAGCGTAATACAATGAATTTTATTACGTGATTTCACTAGGAAGATAGCTCGTAGAACAATCTTATATCATCGTTTATTATAATTAAGTATGGATTTGAATTTTAATTAATACATTTAAATTCTTGAAACTTAACATTTTTTATAATAGATATCATCGATTATTAACATAATTATGTCCAAATAATATAAACGATTACACCAACCTTATTTACCTATTTTACAAATTAAAAAAAATTATATATATTTATTACGTGAACTGATCATTAGGTACTAGTTAATAGGTCACACTGGATTATTTTTATTTTCCATTTATGGTGATAGTTGTAAATTGTTATTTATATGATAAACCAAGTTGTTGTTTGATGTATTTTTAGTACAACCATAAAAAAATCTTGTAATTTATTTTATTAATATGACAACCCCTAGATCTAAATCACCGCGAGCTGTTGTAACACCTGTTAAGGAAGATAAAGATGAAACCATCTGGGAAAAAATAGGAACTTTAGGAACGTTGGGTAGAAAGAAACGTATTAAAGAAGGTAAATCGTTCAGAGGATTATGAATCTGATTAATGATAATTATTGCAATAAGGATAATTATTCCATTTATTCTTTAACTAATTCAAACATATTTTAAATATATGATGGAACTTTTTTAAATGGTCATATTTTTTTATCACGCCACTGTATAAAATAATAATACAAAATTTTTGGTTCTTTTACATAAAATTTGTTAGAAGTATTAATGAAAAAATGAGAATATCATACCACCTGACCATGTAAAAAATTGACAAAAATCACATTTAGATACAAATGTCTGTTAATCTATTTTCTCCCGATAAGGCTAATTCATCAGCTACATCAGGTGGGAACTATTCCATTATAATTGTCATTTTGCCACTGTTTATTTTTTCTTTCATATTAACTTTCGATTATTATTTACTTCTATTTCTACATTTACCGTCCCAGTTTTTACGTAATTCGTTATTGCCCCTTTATTCTAGGCATATCCATACTCCATCATTTTCTTTCTATGTAACCTTCAAGAATAGTTTCTGTAGATTTTTAACTTCACAACTCGTTTAAAATAGCCATTTTTGACGATTCTAAAAAAAAAAATGTGAAAATAGAGAGTTACAAGTACATCTACCGATGGAAAAAGTGAGCGCTTTACATTTTGATGTATTTGCTAGTAATTCGTTTGTGTATAAATAACATCATAATTAATAATGGTATATTTTTATTTTACATGTAATCCGTATTTATTCGAAATGAACATTTATTGCAATAATTTTATGTATTATTTTAGAACATCATTTAATTATTTATTACATGTAATAATGAAATTGAGAAATTTAATAAATCTGCGTCTTATAAATTGATGGTTAAATTTAGTTTTGTAAATAAATATATGATTAAAATTTGATTTTCACATTGTTAGTTCAAGAAGTTCAAGAAGAAGGAAAATATGCCATAGATTCACCTGCAGTACCAATATTTGATGCATCCCCGGAAAAATACAATTTAGGTTCGTGTGATACCTAGAAATTACCGCTATTATCAGAATATTTATCTTAACATGAAGTAATGAAAACATAAGATATTGAATTACCAAAACATTAATATTTTATATTTTTTTTATCTATCTTGAAATTTGTAGTCATATCAATCAAATCGAAAATTATGTGTTTCATTTATTTAAGACGTTAGCTCAACTGTTCTTTGTCTTCTTTAATATAATCTGAGTAATAGTTATTATCATGCGTATAAACTATTTACTACGAACATCATGCCATCATCATTTATAATGCTGTTTCACTTAAATAAACTAGCGTTATCTAGATACATTATTATTTTGATCCTTTCAATTGTGTATGGTAATTTATCGTTTTCTTCTTTTTATGCGGTTTATTTTATCATACATTAATTTATTTTTACAAATTGTACATTTCCTTATGAATTTAAAATTTTTCACTGTATTATTATTGATCATCATGTTTTACACAATAATTTTCTATAAAAATATTTAAATTATTCCTACATTTGTTAATTTAAAATATTTCTAAATTTTTTACATATGTATTATATATATACTTTTTTTCATATATTTTCTGTTTTATAACTAGCCATGAGTAAGGTTATCTAATAAATGATATCATAAAATATATATTTTATACATATATATATATCACGTGTAGGGGGAGCATCCAATAATACATTCCCTCAAAATGATTATAGGATTAAGTTTCTCATTTTGATTTGCTTGAGTCTTGATGACGGTTCAGTGTTTGAAAGTTCGGCTACCAGCTGATTTGGGTGGTTTTGTAATTTAGACACGTATCATGGTATACGATATATTAGTCCCAGAGCCTTGTTCTGAAAGCGCTGGATGATCAGTCTGTTTGACGTCTTTGCGCAACCCCAGACTGCGCAGGACCATACTGGGCATAATATTATTTTATATATTAACAGGCGATTCTGCAACTATAGCTTAGAGTGATAACCTAATAGCCAGTAAAGTTGTTTCATCCGTATGTTGAGTTAATTTCTTTTCTTTTGTAAATACGATATCCGTGTTAGCCGTTGATATAGGTAAAGTCCTAGATATTTCACTTCATTTGTCCTTGGAATCGCTCTATTGTCGTTTAGCACCCTTTTGGTGTGAGGTTTTCTGTTGAGGAATGTGATGTGTGATGACTTAATCTGAATTAATGTTGAATTTCCACTGTTGTGCCCACTGATGAACGATCTATTATTCTGCAATTTTGTGATGGCAATGTCAGCATTTTTATCTGATATAATTATCGCAGTATTGAGCAGATTCAATCGTCGGAAAATCTGCTGTATGAATATTGTATAGCAAGGGTCCCAGGACACTGCCCTGTGGAACTCCAGCTGGAATTGTATGTATATCTGAAAGATTGTCCTCATGTTTGACCTCGAACATCCACCGTTTAATTTCCTCTGGTGAACAGTCCGCTTTTGCCACAGTTAAGGTATTATTTAATAATAGTAAGCAATTCAAGTATACGAATTTATTAATAAGCTTCGGTTATAACATATATGTCCGTTTTGTTGGTTTTTTTTTAGAAAAGAGTACAATATCCCAAATTATCTGACAAGGTCATTCGTTAGTATAACACCTAGATTTGTAAACATCTTGGCAACGCTTTGGAATAATATCTTAGAAACGTATGTTTAAGTTTACTATTGTATTTATTCTGTTTAATATCTCTGTGCATTTTTATATTATTTAGAATTCATTTTATCGTATGTTACAAGATATATTAATATTTTCTTCTGTATATTCTAAAGCGTTTTGTTGTGTAGTTCGAGATAGTTTTAGCATTGTCGTTAGATTTGTTAGCTCCGTGATATCCTCGAGTTACTGTATTGATTCATTTTTGAAAGCTAAGATGAAAGGATTTATGTGGTCTTCTTCTTATCGTATCGGTCATGTTATATGCCTTTTTTTTTTAGCCCAATATTTGACAATCTGAACCACCTCGTCCGAGATTCCATTTATTCTGGTCATATCTTGCATTCTGCATTGTATTGGCAACAATGAGAAATTTAATAGGTGCTAAGAATCTTGTACCATGCCACATTTACATCAGATTCTTAATAGTTTCTTGACATAATCCCTTTATATAAGTAGTGGGACATCTTCTTGGTATATGCATTTTAGATACTTTTTTAAGATCTTCACAAAATAGTGATAGTTGACTAGTATTGGTTCTATCGTTTCTACTTCATTATCCAAGTCATTTGCAAATTCCATCCATTTTGCTTTTTTAAAATTAAATCTTCTAAAAACTACCTTTCGCGGCAACTTTACACAGAATTGGCCGTTGCTGTGATTACGGTATGGGATCCAATACTGCTTTAGTGGTCATACTTGCTCACAAAAACGTTATCCGAATTATATTCTGTACGCCATCTCTATTAAACGATGAAGGTAATTTAGGATCGTGGACTAAACTCAAGCAGTTCATTTCCGCCCAGTTTTCAACAGCTTCTCCATCATCATTATTCTTTGAATATCCCCACATCGTAGTGTGGCTATTGAAATCTGCAATTATAATTTTTGTACTTCCATAATTCACAGGTTTCTCAAACTTGAAAGGTATGCTTGGAAGCTTATAAACCGATGTTACACTACCCAATGTCTACTGTGATTATTTCTATGTATTCAATCGTGATACAACGTTATACATATGTCAATCCATTGTTAATATGGATCGGACAACATATTCAACTTCTTTTATTTTGTGTGTCTCGAGTTTAATGTGTATGTTTTATGTATTTATGCGTATAATTCTTTTACGAACTAATTATGTATCTTCTCCGTATATTTTATTTTATTTTTACTATTCACTATTATCGTTCCTTATATAGGTTATGCAAATTATGTATGTGTCAACAAGTCGGTTTATATTGTGAAAAAAGTATCTTTACAGATTAAAAACATTTATCGTGAATTGATGCGCCATATTTTTTATACAATTTCTGCGAATCGAATAAATTTACTGTTTCCCGTACGTTTTATTTACCTTTATAATATTTAAATATTACTTTTATATATAGAAGAAGGAGAAGAACGATCTATGGTTAAATCATCGTCCTATGAAGATCCGCAAGTACGAGATCTAATTTCGGTTCTAATTGAATGGATTAATGACGAACTAGCCGATAATAGAATAATTGTGACTGACCTCAGAGAAGATTTGTACGATGGCCAAATATTACAAAAATTATTTGGTATTTTAATATTTTGACTAATATGTACGCGTATTACATATATATATATATATATATATATATATATATATATATATATATATATATATATATATATACTATCTTGTGCCACCAAAATAAAATAAAGAGAAGAAATATAATGTTAATTTAAATAGTTTGACTAAAGATTTATTTAAGAAATTATATATTATGGTATGTTACGAATCCTGCTCAGATAATAGTGATTTAATCATTTTAGATATTTTCCAATAATGTTAATAAAATATACAAATATCAATTTAAGGCGTGTTAAAGGAACGGGTGCATGTATGTGTAATAAATTAAAAAAATAAAATAGACAAATGAAAAGTTGTTTTAGGTCTATTTAAATAGAAGGTTATTCTTTTGTGTTTGCAATTTACTTTGAATATAACTGTATATAAATTTAAAAGCAATTCTAGTCGTTAGGAAAATGCTTTAAAAATATGATAATTCGTTATTATTATTTTTTTTTATTTTAATGTTAGAATATAGATTTTATTATATATTTTTATGATTTTCTTTATATATATATATATATATATATATATATATATATATATATATATATATACATTGCAGAAAAATTAGCTAATGTTAAATTGGATGTACCCGAAGTTACCCAATCTCAAGAAGGACAAAAACAAAAACTACGGATTGTGTTGGACCACGTTAATAGAGTTCGTTTATTTCACTTTTTTATTGTTTTTAGGTGTTTAATGTTTTTATCGAGCTTTCATAATTTGCCGATATGTATGTAATGATAGATATTACGAAATAATTATTTATAAGAAGAAAAAAATAACTAAAAATAATGTTACACGGAGAATTACGTTTAAATATTTATAGTTATAATACCTTGCAAGAAATGGATTAGATCACAGATCTTTTTGCAGTATTCTTTGTACAGAAATTTAATGTAAACTAGAAAATCAGTACGAGGAATATAAACCAAGAATATAACAGTTGTGATGCGGTCGAATAACCTGCCAGTTTATTATCATAAATACCGCTATGCCCCGCAATCCGCTAAATTTAATGGTCACTCCAAGCAAGCTTAATCGGCATATGTAATTACAAATTTTATAAATATCTGATGATCAATGAGAATTGAGCTGTGAATTAATGCCAACAAACAACTTTTAAAATCCTAAAAGATTAGAATATTCGTAGAAGAACGGTGAATAGAATTGATTCCAAAATGACTTTAGCATCTACAGTAAAGATGGAACATATTTCGTTCGGGGTAAATTTTAGAGATATCGAAGGACAGGGATGACGAATTGGCACCGACCAAACAAACCTGTTAGTAAATCTTAATTAATTAATAATTTATTTTGAATCGATAATGATGATTTCTTCCAATGAGCCAGCATTATTTACGGAATTTAATGTTCAACTGGTTTCGTTTTATCTCTGTAAATTTTTGTGGGATTAGTCTCCTATCCGGATATATTTCAATATACTTCGCGCACTGAATGGTAGTTTTTTATCGGGTAAACAATAATTAACTCTACATTTTCGTAGTAATAAATTAAATCATTTTCTGATATATATATATATATATGTGTGTGTGTATATATGTATATATATATACATATATACAGACATATATATATATATATATATATATATATATATATATATATATATATATATATATATATATATAGGAATAATAATAAAAAAAAAAGAAACCAGCGAAAATAATAATTTACACTTCCGTAAAAATGAAACATTAGTCGGATTTAAATTGCGATAAATTTATTAAAATTGTATGAATATGAAATTGAAACGAGTAATTTTTTTATGTTGAAGCTGTTTAACAATAATTCTTCACTTATTAAATGGAATGTGGAGAATATTCACGGGAAAGACATTGTGTCCATTCTACATTTATTAGTCGCTTTAGCTCGTTTATATCGAGCTCCGATACGTTTACCAGAAGGTGTGTCTGTATGGATAGTTGTAGTACAGGTAAATTATATAATGCATACGTGTGTGTTTATATGTGTTTATTTTAAATTATCGGAAAGTTTACTATGAAGATTGTATATATATATATATATATATATATATATATATATATATATATATATATATATATATATATATAAACTACGAAAACAGCAGTGTTAAACTTATTTTATATTTTAATCAAATACATTATTTTTTGACATAAATGAAAGTTAAATCTACATTTCTGACGAACAGTAAACAAATTTAAGTAAATTGGAAAATATGTATGACGAACTTATAATTACTGAGTTCGTCCACACTAAATATCGTTTATAAATAACTGTATTTAACTTTTCACATCAGGATTTCGATAAAAATAAAAAAATTATCGCCAAGCATTTCCTTGATGAATCGTGTTTTTCAAATTTGATACAGTGGAACTGTCTGGCTTCTATTTACTTGTTTTAGTATATGACATTTTCTTTTTTCTTTTATTTTTACCTTAAAGCAGTTTGCTCAAAAAAATAAAAAATATTCAAGAACAATATTTAATAATATTACAACAGTAAAATGCACTCATCTCGTTCCTGTTATCATTCACAACTTGGTATTTAACTACTACCATAGCGTCAATTTTATTTTAATCGTTATTATGTTCACCAGCGTGGGAAGTAGCATTTTTAAAAAAATTTTCTATTTTCAGAAACGCGATGGAATTTTGCACTCTAGAACATTGGCGGAAGAAATAACGTCTCATTACGATGATGTCGGAATGCGTTGTGAAAGAGATGCATTCGATACATTGTTCGACTGCGCGCCCGATAAATTGCAAGTAGTGAAAAAGGTGAGCTACATTTTCATCGTTTCGGCAAACTTGAATTATTTTTAAACAGAAAAAATTTTTTAATATTTCTATCCGAATTGTTCAATTATTAAAACGCGGTTTATTTAATATTCATTTGTTTCTGTGTACCTTTTTTTTTTTTTTTCAGTCGTTACTTACATTTGTAAACAAGCACTTAAATAAATTGAATATAGAAGTCACAGACTTAGATACGCAATTTCATAACGGTGTGTATTTGACACTGTTAATGGGTCTATTGGAAGGTTTCTTTGTGCCTCTTTATTGCTATTATCTGTCGCCTCAAGATTTCGAACAAAAAGTACATAATGTCAACGTTGCCTTTGAATTAATGCAAGATATCGGTCTTGATAAACCAAAGGCCAGGCCAGAAGGTAATCTCACACGTTTGGAGTTACTTTATTCTTAAAAGCGTAGTTTTTTTTTTTTAATGTATACGTGTGTAAAAACGAATAATTATAGTTACAGTTAACCATGCAGCCTAAACTTAAGTTTATACAACTGCCTTTAAAATTGGTCATTTTTGGTACACATATTCCATTCGACGAGGTTTCGAAAAAATTTTGATTTTTGGAACCGTATTTCCGAATTTATTAAATCAAAATCGAAACCAAAAACTCGATATTAAACCCGTTATTAATCGGATATTTAATTTAAAATGATTAAATATACATATTAAAAGCACTGCACATAATTAAAATACGAAAATGTGTTTTTTTTTTTTTAAATAAAGTATACTTCTTTCAAACTTTAATGTTTAAAAATAAACAAGCGGTAATGCTAGTATTCTACGATTGGTATCAAGAATCGATGATGAATTAAATTATTTTAAAAATTACTTGCAAAAATTTTATAATGAATTAGATTGAAAATTATAATTAATTACAAATATTTTATAATAATTTATACATAATTTTTAGATTAGGTTAGGTTTTTAGGTGTATCAGATATTAAGCTAATAAGAACATGTACTTCACTTTGATCGTGCTCAATAGTCCGAGAACGATATTCTTATTCATTTTTAAAATTAAATTTAAAAAAATTTTATTCAAAATTATTAATTATAAATTTTTCTGAATTATTTAAACATCATTTTTTAGAAAAAAAATATATATATATATATATTTTGGTCAAAATTATTTAAATACAGCAGGTTTTTTCGTAATTTAAGTCAGCGGGATGGAAAATGGCGAGTACTCTGTTTTTCATTTATGAGAATAGTATGTACTTCCGTTCGCGTTATCTTATTTTCTGTTGTCACGTTATTGAGTTTATCTTAGTTTCTTTGTTTTGTTTTTATTCATTATTAAAGTAGACTTTCATATTTTAGTATATTTCTTTTTACTTTTTTGAATAATTGAAAATGTATTCGCTTTACATACTCTGTGCGCGGATAAACAACGTTTATTAAATCGGTTGAGCGATTGGAGTTTATTCCAGGAGATGGACAATACTAATGTCATAAATGCTCTCAATCCTTTAAATTGTATCACGATATATAGTATAGATTTTGCTTCTCAACTATTCAGAATTTTTCTATATATTTTGGTTTCATTGCTCTAATACTGCTATGTATTTGTTCATATCACGAAGACGGTATGCATGATTATATTCTTGCAAGTATGTTATTTTATATTTTATCACCTTTATTTTCATTAATGTTGATGTATTGGAGAGTAGTGATTTTATGAATTTTCATAATTTAGTTGTCTCTTTTTGTTTAGTTACATTAAATTTTATTTTGTTGTCAAAAATACAAATCACATTTTTGTACACTTGCGATTAGTGATGAAAAATTTTCCCGACAAAATTTGCAATTTGTGTCATTAGCTCTAGACAATCAGTGTTTTTACTCAACTTTTTCCACATTTCTTTAAAAAGTTCCAGGAACAAAATTTTTCGTTACTAGACGTTTTTATGCAAATATGATTTGTGTTTGAAAAATGGCTAATTTTTGAGGTGGTTGTATAAGCTCAAATTCTACCGAGAAGGGATCATTAATCGCCGATATTATGTTCTTACGTGATGATTTTGACGTTAATTATCTAATATTTAATCGCGTTATCAGTTACGTAGATGTATTCTACAATATCTGTTATTCTCCAGGTGTTTAAGTACCAAAATTATTTCAGCTACTTTCCAAAATTATGGGAATATTCAATTCTGATTACGACGTTAAATATTTGATAGATGCCGTTATAATTCTTCTTTAAAATTCTTTCAATATTTGTGGTGAATTTAAATCACAGCCAGGTAATTTCTTTACATTCCTATTCATTTTAAAAAAAAAAAAAGTTTAATCCATATTTCCTTTAATGATGCATAAAGTTTTTGTCATCTATTGTGTCAATTCTAAATACTTATCTGAATTAGTTCGCGAATTTATTGTCTTCGTCACTTCTTATTCGTTCGTTTATATCGAACTGGCATACAGTATTTTTGGCTAAATAACTTATTTATATATTAAAAGCTTCTTAATACATAAAGGTTAAGATGACCTCCATTAATTACGGGTACATTATTTATGTAAATGGTGAATAAAAATGGACAAAAGATGCCACTCTTGCTGTAAGGGGTCCACTGCATGTATCGATGTTCTCCACGACACAGGATAATAAAGCAGACGTATACAAAAATTATACAACATCACGAGAGCAACAATTTCCTTTTTTGGGAATTTTTTAATCATTCTGATGATAATTTTATCATGACCGATGGATCGTGTATTTTTCAACCTCTTTTGGATATATTAAATCAGCACACGACGGAGCAATCGCATTATTAATTATAAATGTATTTTCCTTCCATTCGTTATTATTGTGCATATTTTGAAAAAGGTCATTGTATATTATTACATGGATCTTTGAGAAATTTTTAATCTAAAGATATGTAATGAAATGAAAACGAATATGTATGCAAAGAGATCTGGCTGCGATTTAAAATCGATGAAAATATTGAAAGAATTTTTAAAAAGAGGTATACTGGTATTCACCCAAATATTTAATGCCGTAATCAGAATTATCCCTAATTTCGAAAAGTAGCTGAAATAATTATATTTAAACCTGGAAAATCACGAACTGATATTTTGTATAAACTAATTAGCCTACAATCATATTTCTAAACTGTTTGAAGAATTATTTCTTAAGTGAAAATAGAAAATTATATAACCTATAATCAGTTTTGGTTTCGAAGGGTATACTCTACAATAAATCAAATACATACAATTACAAATGTAATTGAGCGATAAAACGTGTAAAGCTATTCATACCATTTTTTTTTTTTTTTTTTAGAATAAAACATAGTTTGAATTACAACCTATAAGATTTATGAGGAAAAATCTCTACATCTATAACCGATTCTATGTAATTAGTAAATTATGCCTTATAAAAATCGTGTGAAATATTTATTTAAATATAATGTTAAATTTATCTATGCATGTTAATAAAAAACTAGAACAGAGGACGGAGTATCATTTTACTAAGCAGTAAACTTCATGAAGTTATGGTTATCAGTTTTGGGGTTATGCTAAATTAGCTAGTATAAAAAACGGAAGAAAATGCTTAAAATTATCATTAATGCCAGACAATGAAAAAGATGATATTTATCGGAATCTTCATACAAGTATCGTGCGCGATAAAGGAATAGACAAGAAAACGTGATTTAAAACTGCAGAATTCTATAAACTTGAACACGGCGCATAGAATCATTTTACTGGAGGGGAACCGTTGTAACTAATTAATTTAGAGTATTACTAACTAATTGTAATAAAAATCACGTAAATATTTTAAAAAATTAGTCTAATATTTATCACAAATTCTAGGAGTACATATATTTTTTCTTGCAATTATTTAGATTCATATGATCAAAGTATTCGTAAGAAATAATATGAAATAATTTTTTCCCCGATTTTGTTCGTACATGCATCGTTGTGATACGTCATTTATTTTGTTTTCTGAAATTCGTTACTTTATTATAAGATTACTACGCTAAATTTGAATACAACTTATTAAAAATGTTTTATTTTTCAGATATTGTTAATTTAGATCTGAAGTCAACTCTCCGAGTTGTGTACAATCTTTTCATTAAGTATAAAACTGTAAGTTAATTAATAATTAGCATCAAGATTTCAGCATGGACTCGCTGATGGTCTTCACATTGTAACGAAGCTAGAAAATTTTAATCGCGAGTAATATATTTTATAGTAAGATATATTAACACTAAAACTTAAAGGTTAAATCTACATTAAATATGAAAGTAAAATAGATTAAAGAAATAGTATTATATAAAAAATTGTTTCCGTTACGAACTAAAATATACAATTTTATTACTAACTTCATAAGTATAAAATATATATATATTTTTGTGTTAATTTTTTTAGCACACAAAATTTTAAAGCACGATTAATGACTTCGCTAACGATATTACGCATAGTATTACATTATTTAATAAATTAACCGCGCAATTTCTGTTTAAATTAAAAATTTTTACTGTTTTCCACTTTCGTATACTTTCTTCGTTTCTTATAGTTTTAAAAATGTTTTTACTTGATATTAGATGAAGGAGTGTCGGAGTTGAGCCCGTAATTTTGACTGATACAAACAAAAATTAAAAAGTTACAACTAAAAAAAGCACCCGAGCTGAAATAATGAAAAATTTGACAACAAAATCGGTACTATATCTAACATATATTTTTAATGCAATTTTTAGAACCGGCTACTTCCCACAAATGTGTAAAGACTCAATCATTCGACTGATTCCAAAACCTCAAAAGAATCCACAGAAATTAACATCTTATAATTAGCCTATTAAGTATATTGGGTAAAATATTTGAAATGACATTACGTGACAGAACACAAAAGGTAATAACCATAAATAATCTAATCCCAGATCATCAGTTTGGTTTTCGAACTAATCACTCGACTATCCACCAGGTTCATCGAATAACCGATCGCATCTGTTCCGCATTTGAGAGGCATCAGTATTGTAATGCCGTATTTATCGATGTGGAACAAGCATTTGATCGTGTGTGGCATAAAGGCCTGTTGTACAAATTAAAATCAACTACGCCAAATGATATATATATAAACTCCTAGAATCATATTTATCGAGCAGATATTTTCAAGTTATCATTAATTCAGCGGCCTCTGAACAGTACCTGATCCGAGCGTCTGTTCCTCAAGGGAGTATACTTGGGCCAGTATCGTTTTCGCTATATACGGGTGATATTCCGGTGCTAAATACCACAGTTATGGCCACTTTTGCTGATCATACCTGCATATTAGCAGCTCACGAAAATCCCATACACGCTTCAATAATGGTGCAGGAACATCTCAATAGAATTAACGTTTGGGCTGTTAAATGGAAAATAAAAATTAATCAAAGTAAAAGCCAGCGAGTCACATTTACTTTAAATACCGGTAACTGTCCACAAATGAGTTATGGAAACGAACTAATTCCTGCATCAAATTCGGTGAAATACTTAGGATTAGTACTTGATCGTCGACTTACATGGGGACCCCCATGTAGCGAACGTAGGACAACATGGAAAGAATCTATAAGCTACAGCCACTAAAAAATCCAGAGTTAATCTCTACTGTAAGAAATTAATTTATCAAACGATACTTGCTCCAATTTGGAGGTACGGTATTGAAATATATGGTGCAGCATCCAACAGTAATATGAAACGAGTGCAACAGCTGCAGTCTAAAGTTCTCAGGATAATAGCAGATGCTCCGTATTACGTGTCAAACCGGACTCTACATACGGATCTTCGTGTACCGTATGTACAGGAATATTATAAACATCGTTATATACGATTTTTTAATGATACAAAAGGAAACAAAAATGTTTACATAGCCGATATCCATCGACCAATGCTTCCTGGATGTCCAGCAAGAAAACTTAAGAAAAAGCAGTCGAGAGATATTTTAGGCTTTACTTAACCATGTTAAAGTTACCTCAGCGTGCTTTAGCTGTTAAGTAAGCACATAACTGATAAAAACAACCAAGATCGTGGTGCATCTTGTTGGCCCTAGTTAATAATGATCATTGATGTGTACCAACTATGTTGTAGTTCTATCATCGGTGTTGTTTGTCCTATTGGGGATGGACAATATACATAACAGTTACGTCATATGTTATCGGCACCAATAGTGGTCGTCAGACCAAAGTGGTGTAAAAAAAAAAAAATGACAGAAGGAAAATGTGTATCCTTTGCAATACTTTATTTTACTTGAGTTTTTCAAATATTGTTATTCCTATCATTCTGGTTATATATCAGTTGATACATTAATTATATACAAAAATTATTAAAATTGTCCACCAGAACCTGGGGAACTGAAAATGACTAAGAAGGTTGTAATTAAATTAATAAACGAAAGAATATCGTTTGATATCTTGTTCAAGATGACTTTAAAGGTGTAAAATATAATGCAATAAAAGAAGAATAATATATGAATTATAAGAAACCACATGATTGGTTTTTAAGAATAGAAAGAAGAAAATTAATGCAAAGAACGAAATGCGATAGTGGTGTCTGTTAATGTTTCCATGGAAGTTGTAATCCACAATTAGATTTACAGATGATCTAGTGTAAATGAAGATGTACGAATAAAGTAGGAAATAATAGATAGACTTTCATTCAAATAAGATGAAATAAAGATTGATACAAAAATAACGAGCTACTTCAGAGATGTAGATCAAATACAAGAAGAACAAATCAAGTAAATGTATTTATGTATCTAAAGAGTATTATAACATCGGATCAACATGAAGACAATCATAATATTGGTAAAAATGCATTTGTGAGTAAAAATGTTTTCATGTAACATCACGTTAGAAACTTATTTATGTCGACGTGGTTGAATATGAATGCATCATATCCAAAAGAGATATAATTAGAGGGTTTTTTTCTCTCTTATTTATTACTGCAAGCTGACCAACAAGATCAATAACAGGAAGGGTATAGTACCCACTAGAATAATATATATATATATATATATATATACATCATCATCATCTGGTGCAACAGTCCGCGGACTGGTTCGCCCCTATGCTTGTCTTTTTCCACTCGTATCGATTATTAGCCACTTTTCATTTCCGAGTAACTGGAGAATCCGGAATCCCAATATATATAGATATATGTTTTGCAAGAACTTCTAATTTCTTCTGAAGGAGAATTTAAATTATGTATAATATCATATGTATGAAAATGTTCGTTGCATATAATTAGTGCCTCGTAGGCTGGCCAGCTAGTCTATTTTATCCGTTACAATGTTCGACAAAAGACGCTAGAATGATGATTATTATACATATATAGAATCTACAGTTTTTGTATGATTTAACATGAAGGAAATTTCATTGCCTACATATATTCTATGTAGCGGACATATATACAATTCAATTTTTAGTTAAATACGAAAATAATTAAACTTTCAAATTGTAATTTTATTCACACACGCAATCAGATGTTTTCAGTATATACCAAATTAGTGCGTTTTCATAGTTATAGTTGTATAAAAATGTAATTATACAAAAAGATTAGATAAAATATAATAATCTTAAATTATAATTCCTTGAGCTAATATCAAACAGATGAAAGAAAATGCAAGTAAAAATGTCATTAAATACTTTCATAACCTTTTCTTAATCAAAACAGAATATGGAATGAAATTTTAAGATATACCATTAAATTAGATGATTTTCACGTAAATATTTTGTAGATTAATTGTAAGTGTAAATTATTGAAGAGAAATTTCACAAAAATTTTAACTGTAAATATGGAATAATGGTTACGTACAGTATAATTTGGAAGATAACATTATTTTGCAAAATATCTATACTCTGCTGCACAATTGCAAATTTGTAAAACCTGTTATATTATGCAATTTATAGGCAGATTCCTAGACTATCATTTTGAGCATAAACTTTGTTTTAATTATCCTGATAAAATGTAAACATATAATTAAAGTAGGTTTAACCATCTATAATAAAAAAATTAATCTAAAATTTCTTTGCATTAATAAATTTGTTTATTTTTAATTACATTTATTACGATGAAATAGCACTTACTGATATTTTCGTGTTATAAATTAATTTTATATTTTAGTGTAGATTATTCATCGATACTTTTCCAACAATCACGTATCCCTCCTAAATTAAACCTTTCAACTTTCAACCAACAACGAAAGTCAAAATAATGATTCAATTTAGCGTTCTTTGTCGTTATCTGAGGTTGGTATTCATTTTTGAGTAATATCAGGTGAATCATGATGTCTTCTAAGTTAGATAATTTTGAGATTGTTTATGAAGGATGGTTAACTAAGTCACCGCCAACTACACGGATATGGAGGGCCGTAAGTATTTTTATAATTACGTAAATAAATCTACTGTTTATATATTCACTGTTATTCAATTTATTTATTTTTTACATATAAAAGCAGTAGCTTGTAAAATATTATTTGAATAACATCTGATGAAAATTTATGTGTAAATGCTATCTGCGAGATAAATAACAAACTAAAAATTATCTAGAATAATCTAAATAGCAATATTTTATACAAAATATTACTTAATGTTTTTAACTTTTTAAGTTATTTTATACCATACATAGAAATCTCTGTATACTAAAAGTGGAAGTACTTATTAAAATTCGGTTAACTGTATTTTACTTGGAGATGTCGAACCACATCATACACCGAAATTTATAATTCGTGTGTCAGTAATTGCTAATATATTACTACGGTTTTAATGTATTTAATACATATATTTTAAATATCTGTTGGTTAAAATAAATGTGGCTCGTTTGTTTTAAACGCTTCACGTGGTAGAATATATTTACAAATTTAAATTTGCCGATTTAAATTATTAACATGTTCGTTCGTCACGCACTTTGGAAAACCAAAATTCGAATTTAATTAGTAATGTTTCTCTGTAGAGGAGCCTATAAATATGAACGGACATATTAAATTAGTCATCAGTACAAAACTTGTAGTCCTTGAATGTACATGTTATGATCTAATAAAAATATATTTTATGACGTATTATATTGATTATACATAATTCTGCTAGAAGATAAAACTCAATATTATAATGAATCTAAAATAATTTTTATACCAAAAGTTGACTTATTTGATCTAAACATTTTTGCAAAATGTAATTTGTTTTGTCAATTTTTAACGAAGTTCTTATTTTAATTATTAATTTTCGTGTATATGTAGCGTTAAATGCTCTCGATTTTCGTATTTATATAGCATTTTGATACCAGTAAAATAAAGTGTTAGAAATTATTCCTTTATAACAATTTTCCAAATAAACTTATTTCACGCTAGTACAAACATCGTGTGTGATCTCCGTTAATAAATTACGAACTTATAATTTATTATCTCATCTAAAATCTTTAAAATTATCACTCTTAATATACAATTATTTAATTATGCAATGAATATCATTGAATAAATTATATAAATAAATTTTTACGATTATGTTAAATAATCGGATTAAACAATAAAGTATAAATATTTTAGTTGAGAAATTAATCTCATTAAGTTGATAAAAATGAACAGTAATGAATTTTGCTGGAACAGGAATACTATCTGAAAGATTTATTTTAGAAACTGATATTAACAAACAATCATATCTCGATGTTTATGTAACAAATAATAGAAACCGAAAAAAAAATTAAACGAAGAATAGACATGGTAAATAGTGCTCTTAAACTTACAAAAATATAGAAAGACCATCAAATAACGTGCCAAAAGAGATTACACTCAATATTCCAATACAGTTCAGTCTTAGGGGATAACAGCAGCATCGTACAAACACATCGAAGTATTCAAAATGACTTGTTACAGATACATTGTAAGAGTATGGAAGCTTAGAATCAGCCTCAACATATTTGTACAAAAATGTAATGATTACATTGTATATAAATTATAAACAAATATGAATACTGACCTTACCAAATTATATTTAATATATATATATAATTTCTTGCCTGAAAATATATTTTAAGTCTTTTCATTTATAATAATTTAATTTATAATTTTTTATTTAAAATAATAATCATAATACTAATTTTTTCTCTAGCGTTGGCGTAAGCGATGGTTTATTTTGCGACATTCAGGAGAATTGCCTGGACAATATTTCTTGTGCTATTACACGGATCGAAATTGCAGAAAATTAAAAGGTCGAATCGATTTAGACCAATGTGAACAAGTAGGTATATTTATGGTTTTTGTTCTGTAAAGCAAATCTTTAACATTCATAATTTTGTCTTCTTTAATTTTTTTACGTGTTAATAAAATATATTAAATAGATTTGTTTAAAAAAAAAAAGTGTTATACTACCGATGTATAATAATAAAAATAAATATGGATCAAAGTTGATATCTCTATAAATATAATTATCAACTATTTACGTAATATTATTCTAGTCTTAACTATTATTTTTTTCATCATACTATTTCTAATGGCGTACCTATGAGGTCTGCCTGTTAATTTTTTTCGGCATTAACTGAAAATAGAAATAATAAATATAAGGAAATAATTTTATTTTTGTCAAAAAGTGTATTTTGTTTAAACATGTCGGAGATATATAAGACATGAATAAAAATATTCAGGACACATTAAAAATCGAAATGTACTTAATAATTTTAATTGCAAGTTTTTCAACATTAATTTTGTAAAAATATGTAATTACTGTAGAGGTTTCAATTGTTTTACTTTTTTCGCGTGTTATTAATTAAGCGTTTTTATTATATATTAGCTTTTATATATGTGTATGCAAATGAATTAATTTTAGATTAGAGAAACCTCAAATATATATTTTTTTCTTATTAAAAAAAAAAAGTTCTTAAAAGCTATATCTCATTTTTTCGTAATACATGAGTATCCTATATTGGTACTGTCTTTTAGGATATACCAGAAAATTTGTTCTTGTCCCGGTAAAACGTAAATATAATAATGAGCAGACTAGTATAAAGTGCAAGGGACTTGAATGAATGCGGTAAAAATTCTTCCTAAACACTTCATATAGTATTCAAAGATTTATGTTAAAAGATTTAATGGTAATTTAGATGATCATGACCTTCTGTATGGGCACTTTATGTGGTTTTAAAATATAAAACATTTAAATAATTATATTTAATTTATCACTATATTATTAGGTCGATGCTGGATTACGTTTTGAAAATAGAAAACAAAAGTATCAGTTTATGTTCAATATAAGAACACCGAAAAGAATGTACTATTTAGCAGCCGAAACTGAAAACGATATGAACAAATGGGTAGACTGTATTTGTCACGTTTGTGGATTAAAACCTTTTGTCTTAGAAGATACGACAACCGGTATGTGGTATTTTGGTATTTATTAATTACGAATTTGAATTAAAAAACGAATGCAAAAATTATGTATTTAATTCAACTCAAAATAACTTTAATTAACTATTCTTCGTCGACTACTCGAAGTTGCCATTGTTTCATGAAGGGTATAATAAAATTTGTCAGTTATTTGTATACAGGTAGATGTGCACCAGTAATTGAAGATTATGTTTCATTAGATTAGTAACGTTGATCTACCACATTTCATAATCTTTATCTGTATATCACCAATTGTTAATTTCGACTGTATTTCGAGATTACAATTTTTAATCGGTATTTTGTAAGTTTTTTTTTTTTTTACTTTTTCTATTGTACAATACGAGTTTTATTTAAAATATTAATAACTAGGAAACTGCCATAATAATTATACTGACATTTGAATCCCTATTTTATGAATTTCTATTATTATAAATGTCCCGACTGTAATTGTGTGTTTTTTTCTTGTTATTTTGCAAAGTAAACACCGAATCGAATAACGGTGTATTATTAATTTCTAAATTTGAAAAACTTTGAAGTAAAATAATTATCACAGAAAATCTAATCAATTTTAAAGTATTCGCTACGAAATATTTCGTATTTACAGATTATTATAATTGTTTTATAACTCATTCTTTCGTTTCGAATATATCTAATTTATTACATGTTTAGGAGATTGTAACCTGCTTACTTTTTACGATGTTGACATATTGTGATTGCAGAATTTGGCACTATACGCCCCTTAAATTCGTTTTAGAATCTTTAATAAATTCATTCATATATTATTTTTATGCAAAAATTGTTTACATCCATGACGTGTACATTTAAATTTTCGTACATAATATGAAGTGTTTTCTTTAAATTTTTGTTTTAAAATAAAAATTTATGTCGAGAACCTAACCGGTGTTATATTTTCAAATTATATGATAATCTACACGAGAAACAATAATTTGTCCATTACGTGATTTATTTGCTATTATTTTTTATAATTACATACCATTTCTCGAAATAAACCTTTTTGTATACGTTAACCATAAATTTTAATAAAACAGCATGTTTTTAAATTAAAAAATATAAAATTGTAATAAAGAGAAAAACACGAGTAGAGTAACATTTTTGAAGAAATTACTTTATAGAAAAATATGAGTTTACTATATTTTTGTGTTCCTTATTAAAAAGCGAATTTATTTTAAACGGTGTTTGAAAGATCAAAAGATTTATCCGGATAAGGATATTAACCATTTCGTGTTTTATACATATACAACTATGGAATTTTTCTCTTTTGTCGGCTAACTAGCTTCAACCGGTTTCATATTTAATAGCTGCATTCTATTGATGTGCTCAATCATTTGTAAATTGCAATGATATATGTTAATAAATTACATCCTGTGTCTACGTCCATATATATTTTTGAATATATGTATGTTCTCATCATTCTGTTAACGATTCAACTTACGTTTTAAACGGCATAGGATCTTCTTAATATTGTGTTAAGTAGACCGGATGTGAAATGTCACTGTACTTATACTCAAATTATCTAATAACGTATTTTATGTGTTGACGGATGTAGTTATTAATTTCTTATTTGGTCGTGTTCACTTAAACATTTGTTCTCTCTGTATATATATATGTGTGTGTGTGTGTGTGTGTTTATGTATTCCAGAATTTTTTATTATTCACATTGACAGCTTCCGATTATTTTGTATATGTGTTAGTAATACATTTCTTTAAACATCGTCCGAGTTCTATCGATGTAAATATTTGAGCTTTTATTTTGTAGTTATTGAGTATGTCTTGATGTAAAATGGTAGATTTTGTATTCTTATTCACATTATCTCAAGTGATAGATTAATAAACAGTATTTTAATTTTACCGATCATAATGTTATTAATCTATAAGGTAAATATCAAATCCTGTGACGATTGATGTAAATTACAGTAACGATTATATAAAGTTTCTTTAATCCAAATATGATTGTTCGAGGTTTTTTAATATTAAGGTTTCGTGTGGTTTATTTGTCTGTAGTTTCTATAATTTATATTTATTATAAACTTCTACTAAATTAATTTTATCGGCGATAAAAAAAAAACAAAAGTGATAAATCGATTTTTAATTTATGACGTACATATTCGTTACTTCCTAGCAAAACAACATTTATCTGTTGATGAATTATCAGCTCGACTTTACATGCGCAATACCGGTTACTTCGTGTAAAATATTATTACGTACATTACTTGTAAACGATTAATTTTTTTTGCACGTGGCATTTTTTATAAACGTTTAATTAATTCTAGTACAATGTATTAATGCGAGTAATCGATTTGTTATTAATTTCGGATTTTCTAATATGAAACATTTATTTTATTTTTATTACGATTAACATATTTGTTATATATGTATGTGTGTGTGAGTATTTGTATAATAGAATACAGTTACCTTTTTTTTTGAAGGAAAGAAAGTAAAAAAAAAATAATTTAACTGTGGGCGTTGAATGCCACTGAGCCACCAGGGCTTCTGACATCCGCAAAAAAAAAACTGCTATGAAATAGTGGTTAAAGTACAAAGAGTCTCCTCATAAATAATTATGTGTTCGCAACAAAACGATTGAATTCGAGAAAACCAACATTTATTACAATAAATAACTTAATAACTCACGGGTTTATGGACGTGTAAGAATGGCGAAAACAATGGAATGTGTCAAACCTCAACCTTTGGAAGCTGGTCATTTATCCTGACATCGCAGTAGAAGGTTTCGAGCTTCATCGCAGGGATTGAGTACAATTAAGTAGTATCTACACAGAAAAAGGACGATGTAATAAACTACGAGCGCGATTGAATTTGAATGATGCTGCTTGCGAATGTGGCAACCCACAATAATTATATATATATATATATATATATATATATATATATATATATATATATATATATATATATATACCTATATATAACATATCATCCATAACTGTCCAAATAGAGGTTTGGCAGGACATTTCAAGATATACACCAAAATTTCTGGAACAGCGTTGATGTGGTTGTCTGGCATATATGTAGTTTTGTAGTTCCGTATTCGAAATAATACTAATAAAAGTAAATAAAAAATTATTATATAAATCAATCTATAAGCTTCATTATTAAAAAACTGTCGATCGATAAATGAGTTCAAAAATATTCACTCTCGGCGAAAAACGAATCGATCGCGATAGTTACAATATTTTATTAAATGGTAAATAAATTGAGCAAAGTTTAAAATATCTCAGAATTCGCTTAGATCAAGCTGTAACGTGATTACGCACGTAAACGCGAAATTACAGAGGATTGATTGAATGACGGGACAACTTTACCGCGTTTCGTACTACAAACATATTATACGCTATGATATTGAAGTCTATGTATGCCGTTGAACTATAGGTGTGACTTTACAAAAATAATATTAAAAAAATTCAAGAATCAAGATAAAATATTACGCATGATCGTTTAGATATAAGATTTATTAATGTTGTACTCTAACCGTTTATAAAAACCAACTTTTTTGTGCATCATATTTATTGACGAAATCGGAATCTGTCAAAAAAGAAAAAACACATTAAAAAAAAACTATCATTTATTGATTATAATCAATTGCAAATATGAAATTCTGCAGTGGACGGATTTGTACATTAACACGAACATATTATCAAAGAGAAAATATTTACACTGCGACAGTATTGTCAGATATGATTTCTCAATTGTCGAGTAATCGCACCGCTATTTTAAATGGACACGGAATCACTTAAATTTCACATTATTTCCCTGTTCGTGTAATCCTTTTATTTAAAAAAAAAAAATGAATTAATAATTTTTCGAATACTAATATATAATCGATTTTTACAGCGAATCTGTATTTAATATGATAGTTTAGAAACAGGGAAAACCCACAATTCGAAATAGCAGTTATCACGCCGGTCAAAGTCAAGTGACAACTTATTTTTACTTATTTCATTCGATAGTATTAAACTTCTTTTTCTTTATGTATTATTCAGTTTTCCCCTTTGAGTGAATGATATAGTAGCTGATAAGTCTAAATCAGCATTTTAAAATGCTGGTCGACGTAAATATCGCAGTTATTTGTAAACATAACCTGTGATAGTCGTAAGGGTCAAATTCGCTCTAATTTGACCTTTGTTCCAGTGGCAGACATTTATGTACGTAGGTAGAGTTTAATTCGCGAATTATATTATTTATTTGATGACGTATAGAGTATGTATTATATATATATATATATATATATATATATATATATATATATATATATATGTATGTGTGTGTAAGTTCATTATCGTAATATCTGAACGAATATTTGAAGTAATTATAATTATAGTAAATGTGGGTTTAAGAGTGTTTTTGACCGGTGATCTTATTGTTGAAGTTAATGATGTCCATTCATTAAATTCGTCACTTTAATCGTTCACTAATTATTAATGATTAAACTTCACACGAACGAGCGGGTAAAACGCTTTTTAGAAAATGACTATAATTTTATATTTATTATTGGTGAAATTAACTTAAATTCGTCATTTATGCGAGAATTTGAGTAACATTTCTTATTTTTCATTACTAATGTTATGTGTGCGTTCGCCATTGTTAATTTATTATTTTTATCCACGATTAATTTATCGCGTTTATCTATATATATATATTTATTAATGATTAAACTTCACACGAACGAGCGGGTAAAACGCTTTTTAGAAAATGACTATAATTTTATATTTATTATTGGTGAAATTAACTTAAATTCGTCATTTATGCGAGAATTTGAGTAACATTTCTTATTTTTCATTACTAATGTTATGTGTGCGTTCGCCATTGTTAATTTATTATTTTTATCCACGATTAATTTATCGCGTTTATCTATATATATATATATATAGATATAATGTGAAACTAGTTTTAAATACTAGTTTCTTTATATTTTTAAATGTATTTTATTTTTCCTAGTTCTATTAGAGCACCATTTGCCAAATTTATGATTTGTCTTCTTCATCTTCTTTCTTGGAGTAGTCTGAAAACAGTATTGGTGTTAAGAAACAGCCGAGTTGATCACATCGTACGGCTTAAACTGATAAGCGATTTTAGGTCGTCAACCTATCCATTCACTTTTCGAATAGTTATCAAACTGCCAAAAAAAACCTCGGAAATATTTACTTTATCGTGCATGATAACTACATTTGAATATTCGTTCTGTTCAAAATGTATTGGTTGGCTTTCCGAACCATAGTAATCTTCTATATGCTCAGTTTTAAAAGACGTGATACCGCCGATACACTCAGTGGTTAGATATTTGTGTGCCTTATTGCTAAACTCCACACTTATAGTTTCCGTTAGTAGTTAATATTGAGCTTACACATATAAAGTTATTCACGACCTCAATTTCCCATAGTTTACTTCTGATCTTATCACTATTGTTTGTTATCGTGATTTTTGTCTTAAATCATTCATAGTATTTGAAGTTTCTTCGTGAATTATTAAAGAAGCAGAGTTGCAAGTATCGAACACAATTCAAAAGCAACGTGTATGACAAACTGTGATAAACGCAGCTGTGGAAAATTGCACGGTCATGCAGCTGTTTTGGCGATAGTAAACGCGAACCTTAACGTCTGCATAACATTATTAACAACATACTATAATAGGGTGATCCGGGGAAGACGGACGATTTTGTTGTTTTTTGAATAACTCAAAAACTACTCGACCAAAATTTTTGAACGAAATTTGATTTAAAAATAGGAAAACGAGAGATTAGCTTACAATCATTTGTAGAACACAATATCATTCAGATTGCCGTCATTTGCAACGATACATTCATTCAATCTTTACAAGATTTTCGAAGAATTTTTCAAGTATAGGTCGCTGAATTTTTGAAATGTTTTCAGAAATCCAAGTTTTCAAGATCTCGTGGACATGTTTCGTAAACGCGGCTCTGATGATCGGCGTTTTATTTTATGTATTTAAATTATTGTCTAATTACTATTACTATTATTTCGTTGTATGTATAACATTGAAAATGTCTTAATAATGTGAAATAAATTTGAATTATTGTTATTATTTATTATTAGTGTGTGCTCGGAAAAGCGAGTAATTTTTTTGCACGTACAATTTATTATATTGTATCCGTAATTCGCACACAGTTGCTCATTAGCGGTTAAGAATTTATCTTAAAGTTTGATTCACTACTGGATTATTTTATTAATATTGTTTTTTCACTTTGATGATTTTTACGAATTGTAATCTTAATATTTTTTTCTTTTATATTTTTTATTTTTAAATATTCACTTGATAATGAACTAACAGTCAAAAAGCTTTGTGATTTTTCATAAAAGAAATTTTTTTAGTGATTTTAACTTTCTCTTTATATATATATATATATATATATATATATATATATATATATATATATATATATATATATATATAAACAATAAATTTTAATTTAATATTATTATTATTCAGCCGACATAAACGTTTAATTTTTTCCACCTTTCTTAGAATACGAAGAAGATAAGACTACCGGAATTACTAGTTTAGCGGAGTCGTCTCCGCCGATAACTCCACGTACCGCTACTACAATTATTACCGGTCCTTACATACCGATCAGCGAATGTATATCCGGTAAACCGATTAGCAGTCCGGATGAATTTAAACAATTTCTTCTGATGCAGTACAAACCTAAATTAAACGAAAGAGAATCGTACGATATGCCGAGAAAGTTAAGACCGCCGGAAGTCGGTATCGAAAATTGTACTCCGCCTCCGAGTCCCGGTTCGGAATCGGTATTTACGGACGACGAATCGATTTCGAAATCTCGAAAACCGAACGTTAATTGGGATACGTTTCCGAGACAGTCGGAAAGTTCGTTAGAAGAAGATGAAAGTATCGTAAAAAACGGTCAACCGATTACTAAGACGACGACGGTAAAAATCGACCGACGATTCACTCGGACCATATCGGCCGTCGATAATAGTAACGGTAGTAATACCATCGTCATAGTTGCTCCGCCTAGACCTCCGAAACCGGCTCATTTTATTCTTAATGATAGCAATAATAATAATAATAATAGTAACGGCGCTATTACTAATACCATCGCGATTAATAATAACATGGATGCAGATATCGCGACTTCGAACGATGCTGAAAAGAAATTAGATATACCGACTAACGAGACGTTAGTAGGTAAAGAATCGTCGCCGATTAAGATAGAAGTAATAGGTAACGATGAAATGTACGATATTCCCAGATCTCATCAATTATTAACGAAAGATTCATCGAACGCTTGTAACGATTCGACTAAAACGAAAACGAATAACCGGCACTGTTACACGAACGCCGCCCCATCCGGTAATATATTCCGGTACGATTTTACTTTACCGGTAGTTAATAATAATAACACGACCGAGGATGTATCGTCGCAAGCTGCACCGCCGGAAAGTCCTCGTTCCGAAACGTCTTCGATCGCTTCTACGACGATCGTGTATTCTAACTTGCCGAGTCCGTCTAATAGTTCGTCGATCGTTATAATACCGACACCGCCAGTCGTTAATCGAGAATTGAAACCAGGTCGCAGATGTTCAGATTCCACGGGCGGTTCAAACGAACCTTCTCCATCTTTACCGATCGGTCCGCCTAATATCGATCGAAAATTAAAACCGGCTCAATTGAAAAAAATTCAAGAAACACGCGGCGATGGTACGAATGTTTTCGAATTTTTCTATATATTTTTCGTTTTTCATTTATTTTTGTACACGTTGAAGATATCGCGTTCTAATTATTACGATTGATTGAAAATATTTTCGTACATATATTAGGAAAAAAATAAACGTAAATGAGAAAAACAGCTCGTGAATAGGATAAAACATCCGGTTAAAAGACGGGAAAACTATTACTCGGATCGACACAAAATTGACAGAGTCATTGGAACGAGTAGCAAAATTAGAATGTACGTGAACATGTTGGGCGTACGATGATGGCATTTAAATAAAACATGCAACGGTGCCCGTTGAATTCAAAAAGAAAAAGAGACGCGGACTAGTGACGAGATGATGTTATGGAAAATCCGAATTAAACAGGAATCATTACGAACATCTGGGACATGTCTACAGCAGTGGGTTGATATTAGCATAACGTGATATTAGAAAAAAATTAGATACGATAATTAAAATTATAAAGAAAGAAAAAAAACGACTATATTATTTGCGAAAACAGAAGGGCTAATTATTTGAATTTCGTTGTACTAGGAAAAAATCGTAAATGACGAATCTATAGGTGGATATTAGTTACGAATTCTAAAGCGACTGATAAGATCAGCTTTAGCGGTACATCGCTTCCCACATTTGTTACATGCAGTAGACATGGTCGGTTGAATTTCATTTTTGTGTGGTACAAATACTTCTGTCGTTTCTGATATTTCTGCACTTTGCTTGGCAATGTTATAATCATGTTCTACAGCACATCTCCAGATAGGTCGATCCTAAAGCAAATTTCTCTATCACCATCGAGGACGTCTGTTATGACTTGTAACGACGTATGGCCTTTGTTCGGATACTCAGATATTCAATCTAGCTACATGTCCGAAACAACTCAAATCATATTTATAAATCAAAAGTTGAATCGTGATACTACGGTTCTTATCAACACGCGATATATATATATATATATATATATATATATATATATATATATTACATACATTTTTAATTCACGGAGCGCGATTTTTTTTCTTGTTCAAAATTCATCTGACATAAATTACTTTTTTTTTTAATTTTATTTTTTATTTTTTGGTCCGGTTTTTACCTTTTGGGCAGTTTAATCTAGTTTTAAATATTTAGACATGTGTATTAGCGTTTTTTATAAAATGAAACACATATACATTCTGGAGATAATGGATTTATGACTACTCGAATAATACTCAAGGGTAGAGATCTTAATGTCGGCAATATTTTTTCCAAAAATAATCTTTCTGGTTCGAATTTGACACACTGCCGTATATAGGTCACAATAATCGCAAGTCTAACTATCAATAATTCCTAAATGCTGTAGGTGAAATGGTGTTCGATGATGTCCAAAACGTAATCTGCAAGTCGTTTTTATGTAGCCCCTCCCTATATTCTTACATACCATGTATTTCTATCGACAGTATGTTTTACTAATATATAGGTTTTCCTTTTCTATTGTGTTTCTGCTGTATATATTCGTTCCTATTGTTTATACAACCGATTCTTGACAACTGTAATATAATCTTCCCAGTTCAGTTTCATCCGCGCACTATTATTCTGTTCACTTCTAATAAGGGCATCAACTATCCCGTTTCCATAAAGTCCAACGTATCCTGGAATCCACTTAAAAACCACCTTGCTGTTTAGTTTTTTAAGTTAATTCACTAATTTTCATTTCTATGTTACTAACATTTTTTGAATGAATTGTTTGTAGTTTACTTACTGCTGAGGAGAAAGAGTCTGTCGCTATTAAAATATTTTGATTTCTACTTTTTTTTAAATCTAGTTTAACGCCATCGTTATTGAGTACAGTTCTACCGTAGACGAAGATGTTTATTTGTGTAATAAAAAGCTTAGGTATAGACTTATCTATAGAGCCGTCTGTATAGATTATTTCGAATATTTTTCGTTAATATTTCATTGAACTGCATGTTATTTAAATGTTTGTCATTCGATACGTCGATATTATTTTACCCAATTTCAACGTATAGTTGGGTCTAAAGTTCTTCCCGTTTCATTTGGAGTATCGCCGGTTTTGCATTGGATATTATCTTTAACTGCGAGTAATTGCGGAAGCTAATCAAGAAAGCAGGATGTATCCAGTATTTATTGTTCATTTGATTGTTCAATGTTTTAATTTGTTTCATAATTATAAGATATCGTTGTTCTTTAATTTTCAACAACAACAAAAAAATTGTCTACTATGTATTCTATTATTAATGGTATAGACACGGATCAGATATTTCTACCAACATACACTGACAAGGATTGGATATCTGTTATGCATATTCTCACGGCCTTATTTTATATTGTTCGTAGCTTTCGAATACTCCTTTTATTGAAGTTGATAAATGGGACTACATAATCTATCTGGGATTTTATGAAAGCTCTATATATCATCATGTCTGAAATTTAATGTGAACCCCACTTAGATCCTTAGATAAACCGGAGCAGAAAAAGTTCTCTTTTCACATTTTGTCGATAGATGTCTCATTATTTTGCAATCAAACCATGACTGTTTAAATCGTATTGATTTATGATTTATTCTAATTAATGGAAAAGTGTCGTTTCTTTTTCTAGTAAATAGTACGCGTTGAATTTTTTTTAACATTTATCTCCAATAACAGTTCACCCCATATATTTCGTAATTTTCATGTAGCTTCTTTTGATAACTGTATTTAGGTTTGCCGCGGAGACATATAGTACTAAATCATCCGCATATTGTACTAATTTGATGTGTTTGCTCTGTACTTTCTCTAATCCCCGAGGTATACTGTCTTGTGTTAGGCCTAATATTAATATGAACATTGTGATATATAATCTACTAATGTAACGAACTGTGTTAGGTGTTTATTGTAAAAAATACGGAATTATCCATCGAGATATTTTTGTTTTAACACCAGCTTCCTTTAATTGCTTTATTAAAATACGTAATACTATCGTAATGAGATTAGGTTAGGTTGATTTAACGTTGTTTAGCGAGTGTTTAATAGAATAAACGTAGTGAGCAAAATATAAATAACTATGATCCGTGTCTAATATCTATCTCGATCGGACGGAATAAAAGTAAAGATGGTTTTCATCGAATGATGTTTCAAAATTTTCAAATTGCTACGTCTCGAAAGCGATTAGTCATATTTTAACGACCTGTCGTATATTATCATCTTAAACACCTATTTTGAATAATTTGGTTGATCATCTAGTTGCTAATATTACGGTAAGATTTACGATTAAAAAGTGGGTCTATAGAATACATGGATTTATTTGTCTTAAGACTAGTATTGTTTACGTATTTGGTAAACGTCAATCTGCCGTCTAAAGTAACACCCAGATAGCGTACTTGGTCATTTCCAATTTATTCGAGCATCTCGAACAAATAGACGGGCGATGCTGATCTTCTATGGGTCAAAAAGATCGTTTCGATTTCATCGGATTTATATTAATTTGCCATTTATTGTAATAATTAATGATGTGCTTTATTACAAGCTGTAATCTACTGAGAATAGTGTTGACTCTATAAGAGCTGCAACAATTGCATCATCATCATCATCTGTAAAAAGTGCGACTTGCATATTAGGCAAAACGGGAAAGTCGTGTAAATACGATGAAAATAAAAATGAAACAAGTACGCTACCTATACATATTTTGTTGTACAATGTAAGTAGCGTACAAGGCAATTGTAATATATCGTTCGCGCAGATAGATACACACACACACACACACACAACGGGAGAACTGATTGTAATCGCTTTGTTTTGTCACGTTACAATGCAGCCCAGCGTGTTTTGGTAACTATATTATATTATAAGTTGAATATATTGGAGAGTAGTGATTTTATTAATTAATTATAAACGAACAAAATAAAACACAATCACTAAAAGTTTTTAATCGCGAAGCTTTTCGACAGTTACGTCATTTTCAAGCGCGAACTAAATTTATTACATCTTTTTTTATATATGAAAAATCAGAAATGTTTATATAACAACAACTTAAAATTTGATATACATATTTCACTAGCCAAACATAATTTCAATTTTAGATTAATTTACAATAAATTTCATTTATAAAACAAATTTTTGAAAAATTCTTCATAAATTTGTTTTATAAGTGAAATTTATTGTAAATTAATCTAAAATTGAAATTATGTTTGGCTAGTGAAATATGTATATCAAATTTTAAGTTGTTGTTATATAAACATTTCTGACTTTTCATATATAAAAAAAGATGTAATAAATTTAGTTCGCGCTTGAAAATGACGTAACTGTCGAAAAGCTTCGCGATTAAAAACTTTTAGTGATTGTGTTTTATTTTGTTCGTTTATAATTATATTATATTATGTTTTGCGTGGCGGTTTGCCATTGCCTTCCAGACGATGATAATATTAGGATTATTTATATTTTTATTTTCCGATGATAATTTTTGATTTGTCGATCGTATTTTAACTTGGTACCTTCGTACGTACTCTATAGGCTATCCCGACGTCTTTTAGCTATTACTAATATAATTATTGACGATTTAAACGGTGCATCGCGTATTTAATTTATTATTCATAGGACGGTTTTTTCCTCGCTGTTTCAGAAAATTCCAGTTATGGGGCGTTGAAATTATCGTCGCCTCCAGCCGGCAGTTTAGGTAGAAGGAAGCAACGAACTGGACCGCATCCTGGTACGCCAACTTGTGGCGTCGCTTATAATAACAAAATTGTCTGTTCGCCGTACGATAATTACGGATTTAACACAACCGGACGAATGAATAAAAAACATTCAACTTCCGACGATAAATTGACGCCGACTACTAAAGAAGAAGTAAGTAGTAAGGTCCTTATTTCGAACAGTGTGTGGAATGTAGTAATTTACAAAAAAAAAAAAAAAAAATATTTAAAATGCATATTCTTCCTTCTTCATTCTGTTTTCATCCATCCAATTGCGACACGGTGGTCAATGCCGGTCGTGTCTTTTTCGAATATCACACTACCGTTTTCACCAAATCACATATATTATATAGGGTGACCCATAGAAGACGGAGGTTTTGTTGTTTTTTGAATAAAATTTTTGAACGAAATTTAATTTAAACATAGAAAAACGAGAGATTATCTTACAATCATTTGTGGAACACAATATCCTTCGCAACGATACATTCATTCAATCTTTATTCGAAGACTTTTTCAAGTATAGGCCGTTGAATTTGCGAAATTTCTTCAGAAATCTTAGTTTCAAGTAAACACGGCTCTTAAGGTATCCCGCAAAAAAAATCGCGTAACTTTGAATTCTTTTCGAAACACTCTTTGTAATGTCGTGATCGATTCACGCCGAAAATAACGTTCCATGCAAAATGCACGCTCCTTCCCGTTATAGGACGTCGTGATCAAAAAGAAATCTCTCCTGTGCACGCTAAACATGGAGAACACGGTTTGCGTTGTAGCAGTGTTACCAAAAACCGCCCGTCTTCTCAAGGTCACCACCCTATTCAACCGGTTGATTTCTCTACATATTTACAAAATAATATACCCCGCTTGCTTTCTTTTAATAATTACGCTTGAATTTTCTTCGTATTATTTCATATAGCTATTTAGTTTAACACTTTCGTCGTTTGTTACCTTCTTTACCAATATTACTTTTTATTTATATTTCAAAAATGTAAATTTAATGTATGTAATAAAAAAAAAGAAAAAAAGAAAAAAGTACGATGTGTAAATCGTCGTGGAAGCTCGATAAAAGGAAAATATTTTTTTTTTTTGTGAAATATTTAAATAACGTCGATTCAATTTTATATGAATGAAGGCACAGCGTAATAATCGAACGATTAAACCAAATATTAACTGTGAACCTACAAAATATTCAGTAATAAATATAATGTAAAGTAATCGCATTATTAAACAAAATATTAATTAAACTAAAAACACCTCGCAATAAATAATATCTAACGTAAAAAGGAAATAATCAAATTATTAATATTAATTGAACTTAAAAATTCGTAATCTGATCGTCGATTGTTTGTGTGTTTTTAATTATTTTTTGCATTTAATAATTATTTTATAAGGAAAGTAAAGTATCGTGGCCAAATCATCTCGCAATCGTTAATAATTAATCTCATACGATTATCTAAATGATACATTATATGCAATTTACGTATACAACGTTATTTCTTCATACGACTGCGTGTGTATTAAGTCATGTTAATTGTTGATGTTTCGTTAAATTAAAGAAAATTATATCTTAATAATAAACTTCTCGTAGTTTAAGTAATGTTTATAAACACGCGTATAATATTAGTGTTAATTGGGGGGCGGAAATGACGGGTAACATTCTACGCTATATATAGCTTGTATGCAGTGCGTAATATTCATTGATGTAGTTTATATTTGCTGTGTGAGTTACGGATGAATCTGTTACATCCTCAACTCCGCTATACGTATCCTTCCGGACCTACTCATCACTAACAGCGTGCAAACTTCGTAACTTTAGTTTTCGTATCGTAATTCGGTATTTCAAGTCGTCTGTATTTATTTTATCTACAATTTTTACATTTTATTTTCTAATGCGACTAATGTTTACCATTCGAAATTCCGAGATAAGGATTTACATATCAAATTTGTCGATTATGTTATACGAGAGTTTATCGCAGAAGCTCGTCGCAAGTTTTAGATACTAGAAACGACATCCAACTGATCTTGTCTAGCAATAGTATTACTTACTAATTCGAGGAGTTCTACTCGCTGGAGTATAACTTCATACTTGTTCACTTTTATTTTTCTATCACTAACATATATACTTATTTAATAGTAGTATTAAGATCGTACATAACAATATATATATATATATATATATATATATATATATATATATATATATATATATGTGTATATACTATCGTCCCAGAATCAATAAATGTATTAACTTATAGTTGAATTAAATAAAAAAAAAAATACCGATGGAGAATTAGGAATTATACAAAAAAATTAGAAAACAAATTTGTAAAAAAACTTAAATAATATGCCGATACTTTTTAATTTTTGTAGAATTATCGAACTTAATAAAAAATTATATTTAATTCAGCTAATACATTAATACATTTATTGATTCTGTGGCGATACGAAGTTCGCTGGGTAAGGGGAGATTAAATCGTATTATAAATATATATAACCTAATACCTAGTGTATATTCAAGATATCTCATAATGCTAAAAGCCAATGTAGAACGGCCTTCAAAAATCGCTCGAAAAATTTTTAAAAATCGAAAACAGAATTTTAAATTCGCGATTTCTCGTTACCGGTTAATTTGGCTAAAATTTAAGTTATTACATTAGGTATCCACGCCTACTTTCGTGTAACGTCAACCCGAAAAATATCCCAAAACCCTTAAACCCAACTTTTTCGATGGATATTTGGTATAAAAATACGACTATACACTATCGTTAGAAGCCTATTTCAATGTCGCATAACTTTCGTTTAAACTATTTTCCCTGATTTTGAATCGTTCCCAATTTATTGCAAGAAAAAGTGAGATTTGAAAAAAAAAAATAATGTTTAAAACTTTTTCGCGATTTTTTCGCTTTATACGATAGATGTTATATAGAAACATTTATTTCGACAGTCGGAGTCGTTTAAAAATAATTACGTCGCCCGTTATGCCCTGGCAAAGGTGACAAGTCGGCAATTTTTAAAAATTCGTAATTCGAGACCTATCGCAATTAAAAACGGGTTTTTACTTTTTAACTTGTTGTTTTAACATCTATTAAAACGGTTCTATAGAAATTCGATTGATTAAATGTGCATTAAAACTGATTATTATAAAGTAGAATACGGTGATTTCAAATTTAATATAAAAATAAATTTCACACGCGGTAAAGCCAATGAATTCTTCGAATTTATTGATTTAGTCATACTGTAGAATAAATGTAGTTTATTTAAAAACAAAAAATACTTTTTTAATTTGAGATGTTTAGAATAATTTTATAATGAAAATTATTTCTATAAGATTGTATATTTAATGTATAACTTTATAGTAAAAAATAAAGTATTACCATTGATTTAATAAGCTCTATTTAAATTGATAGTATAAAATAAAATTTAATTATATATTTATTTTAATACGTTTTAATAAGATTATATATTTAAAAATTATTTTGTAAAATAATTTTCGCAGGTTGATTCGATTATAAAATGAAATATTAAAGTACATTAATTAAATAATTTGTTTACATTTCATCTACAGTGTGACTAAAACCTTATCATTTTTTTTAACCCAATTCTAAATTTATCACAAATTCATTGTTGCACCGTCTATAATTAATTGTGTCTAATTTTCTAAACATAATACTTTTTATTTATTTATATATTTTCTACCGTCATTTAAAAAAAAAAATCATATACGTTTCACTTTCATACTTTTTAAATATTTTTTTACTTAATACTTCTGTTCTTTTGTTCGTTACATTCAAAAAACATCAAATAAACTTGCACAAATTAACTTGCTAAAATTTAAACTTGCAATCGCCAATAATAAAATCGAATAATTATTTATTAAAGATCGTTTTTAAATCAAATATATAATTAAATTTTATTTTATAATATACTTGTTTTAGCGTGTTCTATCACTTATATTAAATCAAAAGACTTTATTTTTTACTATAAAATTATACATTAAATATATATGTAATCTTAAAGAAATAATTTTCGTTATATTTTAAAATCATTCTAAGCGTCTCAAATTAAAAACGTATTTTTGGTTTTTAAATAAACTGTTTACATTTATTCGACAGTATGACTAAATCAATAAATTTCAAGAATTCTTTCGACTGGCTTTACCGCATGTGAAATTTATTCTTATTTTAAATTTGAAATCACCACTTTATAGTAATCACAAGTTTTAATACACATTTAATCAAAACTTTCATACCCAGCAAACAATGCATTTTAAAATCATTCTGAATTAAATAATTTATTTTCATAAACTGTTAACATATTCACTACATCAAAAAGTGCAAATTGAACATTTTCACGTATTTATTAGTGTGCGTAATGTCGAAATATTATAAACAATTTACAGATGATAAAATACTATATTGTGTATTTAAAGTCATTTTGAACGTTTCGCATTAAATAATACTTTTGATTATCCATTGTTAAATAAGTATTTACACATTTCGTATACATTGTGTTCAAGAAAATGCCAAATTTTTCACAAATTCATTGTTGCGCCGTCTATAATTAATTGCGTCCAATTTTCTAAACATAATACTTTTTATTTATATATTTTCTACCGTCTCATTTAAAAAACCTCCTTAATTTTTTGTTTCAAATAATTTAAAAACTAAAAAAAAAAAAACCTGTTATGGTATTTAAAACGAGTGGCAATTCAATTTATATTATTAACGTTTACATTTGCCAGGTACATTTTTACCAGTTGGATAACTGTACGTTTCACACTCGAAATCATCATTTCGGTAGTTCTAAACGTTTCGACGAAATCCAATATCTAGATTTAGATTTAGATTCGTCGACAACAGATTGCGCTAATTCGAATATCTACGCCGAAGCAGGAAATCACGCTATCGGATTGGTTAAAAAATCGTCCGAAAATTTGCCGACCCCGTCGACGGCGACCGTTTATAAGACCGTCGATTTTCTAAAAACGGACGCTTTCAATCGTACGCGAATCGAAATAGAGGAAGAACGCAACAGATTATGTTTAGCCGCCGAATCTTCGTCGTAATTATTTCTAGTAATTTTCAATTATTATCATATTTATTTATTTTTTTTTTACAATATTTAATCATTATTAAATTATTTTGTCGTAATTATGAATTTTAACCGTTTGACCGATCACTAGAGAAGTGCCGAATAAAGTGCGCGCGCGTCAAATCAAGCTGATATGATTTATATCGTCCGAACCAGAAACATCACCTGTTTCATCTTGTAGTTTTTCTTCTTTTTCACCTTAATCTCGCGGTTGGTGAGTATAATATAGCACATTAACGATGGCGTATATTTCGACATAATTTACAGAAAATAATAAAAACTTAAATTTTAAATAACAATTACGTAACAGCATTGGCTCACCGTACAACATAATTTAAGAGGAACAATAATAAGTCGTAAAATAAGTACACCATTTATAACATTACAAATATGTTTGAGCTTCCTATGTTTATTTACTTGCTATACATAAATAGAAGTTCGTATTTACCTATGGTAGAAATTAAATGATTATGGTAGACTAAACATCGCAATATGCGCGCGTTAAATTTAGTATATATGATCATTAATATATGTTTGTATGCGTGTCAACGATTCTGTAGTATCTACTTATTTTAGTACACCAGATCTGAGACACCTGTTTTGTAATAATTCGTTGATATTCGAAACAAAACTCTCTAAGCTGGACAACAGTACTACGGATAAGTATACAGAATTAATTTATTGTTAACATTAAGAAATGGTTACCTGTTAATTAGTGAATATACAGCAGATTAGCTTTCACTGACACGTTCGGAAAAATTTAATCTGTTATATTTGAACATATGTTTTGACCGGCATCGCTTCTCGGCCTGTTAAGATAAAAGTGTAGTTTATGTTTTTATCAGCTTAATATAGCACATTAGATTCGTCTACGGGATCATGCTCGTACTTTTATAACGTCGTAACTTTATTATTTAGTCCGTATATACAGAGTTTGTGGTCTGTTCCATCCATCGATCATTTTCAATTAGTGTTGTCATCCATTCCGAATGTCTGATGAAATTCCAGATCATTTCGTTTCATCTCTTTTTTATCGTATTTTCTATTTCGCGTCGTTCGTTTATTAATTGTGAAACTTCGTTATTAGTTACTTCAATCATCCATTCTTAACAGTCGATGCCCGAACGCTCTTATAAACCGTGATCCATACAACGCCATACGCCAGATAATAAAGACACAGTGTTTTCCGGTATTAATATATTTTTTGATACGCGGACATGGACAATGTTTTTTCTCGGTTTCAACTACTGTCTTGATTCTTAACTTTGCCGTCAGCAGATTGCGATCACTATTACAAATTGCTCCTGGTGCTGTTCTGGAATTTAAAATCATTCACTTGGCCTTTCAGTATGAAATAAATTTGGTTTTTCGTTTTTCCGTTAGGAGAAACCCATGTATACAACTTCCTCGACGGGAGTTGGAACGTTGTATTCATGATTGATATACCATTTCCGGTTGCAATACTCCAGAAACCTGTCTCCACGCTCATTCCCAATTCCGAGCCCAAATTGGCCAACTATTCGGCGTAAATGTTGCTCATTTTGACTATTACATACCTTGTCAATCTTAGCATTAAAATCGCTTCAGTTGAAACAAAACGATCGCGCCTTTATACTCCATCTTCACTTTACAAAACAGAACATAGTGTCGGAGGACTTTGGCGAATGAGGTTTGGCACATTAGGCGCATTCCACAAGTTCGGTCTAACACGTGCAATTCTTTTACGGAAGCGGTCAAAAATAATTTGATAATGCACTTCTCTCGGTTGTTTTCGTCTGTTTTCGTGGCAAGATCTCCTAGTTCTGTTGTACCAGCTCCCACCCAAAAAAAAAAACAACGAATTATTTCAACGAAATATTACAGACTCGTGCGAGTTTTAACATTTCAATTGTTTCCGCAGCACTTTTGTGATGCTCGATGTTTTTTATCATTTCGCAAACGTTCCGAACGACTTGAAACTGGTACGAGTAAAGAGAAGGACATACTTCTAAAGATGGCGCCAGTAGTATCAGTTTTACATAGCCTCATTACTTTGAGACACACCGTGTACATATATATATATATATATATATATATGTATCAGAGTGTACGCGACATTCAAAAGTCAGTCGGAGTTAAATGTATGAACTGTGCTTGGGACCTACAATGGAAAAGGAAGTAGAACGTTTACATTCAGCAGTGGATAGAAATACGCGAATCATGATATATGTATAAGTATTTATATTTAAATATATTTAGGTAAAAAAAAAATGATGACGAAAAAACAGAAATATACAGAAGGGTTACAGTTAAACGGAACACTTCGAAACAAGCAAATGCCGATAAAGGAAATGATATAATCACTGTGTACTCCCAGTCCTTGTATATGCTGCAGAAACATGTCCATGTACAAAAAGAAACATACAGAAGATAAGAAAGACCCAAACTGCACATAAGAGATACGTGAACTAACGAAGTTAGATAACGCAGTGTAACGGAATTGCTCAAATAAAGTGGAATTTGGCTGGGGCACGTAGCTCGAAGAGATGACAATAAATGGTTAAAGCGGATCATACAATAATAGCCGATAAACAAAAAAAAAAAAAAAAAAAAAACAGGATAGACCAGGGGGTACGATGATATATCCGGGAAGCAATAGTTGCGAAAGGCGCAGTACAGAAATGGATGGAAAAAATTGGGAAAGCCTTGACCCACGAGTGGATAGATAAAAGCATATCGTGATATTTCATAATACTGTTAACATACAACTGTTCGATTCCTAATCATCATTCACACCATAAAACGTCGAAATTTATTTTCTAGATGGGTTTCCGTCTTGCGTGATCCATATTGTTTTTAAGAAACCTCGATCGAGTAGATAATTAATTATTTAATAACCTCGCTTTAATTATATATCGGTTTTGTGTAGAATGAATGTAGTTGCCTTTATGGCTAAAATAGTTAAGGAACAAATAGGAAATACTGAAGACATATTTGAACTTATTTCATAGAAAAGAAAACATCGTTTAAAAAGTACGAAGATTCGGAATTTAGAAAAACGTTAAGCCGAAAAAACAGAAAATATGAAACGTCGATATAATTAAGAAAATATCTATCACCATCAGGGATTATAAACACATACGAGAAGATCCGAAGCGTAGACTCCTCGAGAGATGGTGGTACTATAAACACTGATTTTCTGAAAGGTAATGGAATTAAAATTATACTGAGTAAGTAACTGAAATGACATGCGAGTTAAAGAATAAAAATTTAATTACAAACAATTGCAGATTTTTCTGATAGTATAATTGTAAATGAGTCTACAAACAACCGTCGAACGGAACATTCGTGCTTCTCTAAGTGCCGCTTAAAAAATATATATGTAAATAAAAAATAAATGAATAAACTAATTTTGTAAATCTGTTGAAAGTATTTTATTTGTGTAAAACGTGGAATTATAAATCAAATATAAATAAAGCCGAAGTATTGTCGTTATAATATTAAGACGCTATTAATTAAAAACGTTTATTATAATAAATTATTACGGACGTAATTATAAAAATCATAAATTATATTGCGCGCATTCATCGCGATTTTGACGTAGCAGGTTGTAAATAAGATTCGTCTTTAAATGATTCGTATAATTTCTTTCGCTTTTATATTTATTTATTAAGCCCAAAGTTAGTCGCAATGATTTTAACAAAACCTGCATGTATTTGATATATATTTATACATACATAATATATATATATATATAACTTAAATCTTATTTTCATATTTATTATTTATTTTTTTGCATACTTATTCGTGTAATATATTTTGTATATAAATCATTATGTCTTTCTATGAAATATGTATAAATGCGTACGTTATTACTGTCGAAATATATCGATACTATATTAAAAACCCGTATAAATATTTTCGTGGTGTTTATTTATTACATCTTTTAAATTCTCAATCGTATGTTTAAACGATTAATATTATATATATAATTTCATCAATAAGCCATATACTAATGGCTTTACGGTGCAATAACAAGAATATGGGATTGAATAAAATGGAAAAGATTGGCTCATTTACGGAGACTATTCGTTGGAGGAATCATTAAGAGCTAGAATGCGACTTGATGAAACATAGAAAATCGGAGGGATGCTGTTTGCAAAAATATACTTAATCATTATGTACTCTTCGCAAAAAGGCTGAAGTCGGGTATGAGACGATTAAATAGGAAGACGAACGTGTATAAGGATTTTACTCGTCATGTTGCGCCAATGTTGTTTACACCCAGTTGTTTATAACGTTGTTTAAGGTTTCTAGTAGTAGGATGAATATGAGAAATTGTATTGTTGAATGCGGCAACTAAATCTACGACATCATGATTTAGATGAGTTTGGTTGAAATACAAGGTTAGGAACGTCGTTTAAGATTATGGTAACACGTTGAGAAATTGAATTTGTTGAAAACGATTCTTGTAGTAGTTGAAGCGTATTATTTGATTTCATTGTTGAAGATGAAGTACAGAATATTGGAAACGTAAAAGGATAGCTGTCAATTCGGCGGATAAGATAGAAAGACGATTGTTTACGCGGTGTGATTTTTTTGTGTAATAAACAATTAAAAAAAAAATCTTATTACCATAATACCAGACAAAACGCGAGTCTGATTAGGCTTTATACACACTAAAAAAGATTAGTCTAGTAATAGGTTAAATCGAAGGGAAAACGTATTATTATTATACAACGAACTATAAATTTATATTATATTCATTAATAGATTTACAATAGAGTTCAATAGTTTAACGAAAGTGATAAGAAGACGTTAAATATTTAATTAATAAATTTAAAGATTAGTCGAGTAATCGGTTAAATTGAAGGGAAAAATATACTACTAATATATAACGAACTGTAAATTTATATATTCATAAATAGATTTACACACAGTTCGATAGTTTAACGAAAGTGATAACAAGACGTTAAATATTTAATTGATAAATTATTACTAATATATAATATCCGATTAGCTTGCATGTTATTAGAGATTTTATTTGCAAAAAAGATCCTTTTGCCGATGAAAGCTTCTAGAAGCAGTCACATTAGTCGGGAGAGACAAATGGTGTAAGATACGTTTGGACATGAAACAAGAATAGCCGAAGGGCTTGGAAATTGTTAAAAAAACCTCAATAATGATCCAAAAGAAAGCGACCAACTAGTGACAGTAACGGCAAATGTAGTTGCGCACCAAGTGGTAAATCTAATTGCAATAAACGCAGAGGAAAATGAACACCAAACGCGAAAGAAAATAGCCTAAATAAATTCTTGCATAAACCTTCTTAATGTCGCTATAAATCACTTGAAAATACTGCTGGTTTAGATGATCTGCGAGGTGAGCAGATTAAACACTTTGTATCCGAAATAAAACTATGGCTCTTAAATATGATGAATGAACGCATGAAGATGCCAAAAATCTGGAGGAAAAAGTAATTGCATTACTAAAACCTGGTAAGGATTCTAATGATCCCATAAGCTTTCGCCCTCTATCTTTACTTTGTCACCTATTCAAAATTTCTAAACGACTTATACTACATAGAATAGAAAACTATATGGTGGAGAAGCTAATCACAGAACAAGCTGGTTTTGTACGCGGCAAATCATGCTGTGGACAAATACTTAATTTAACCCAGCAATAGAGAATGATTTTGAATTAAAAAAGATTACAGAAGTAGCTTTTATCAGCAGCATAGGACACAGTCGACCATAGACTGTTGTTGCGAAATGTATATAAACTGACGAACGACTATCAGCTGTCGAAAGTAGTAGAAATGATACTACACAGCCGCCGATTCTATGTAACACTATAAGGGGAACATAATCGTTGAAGGAACCTGAAGAAGGGCTTATTCCAAGGAAGCGTACTGGCACCTATATTACACAAACGATTAGCCAATTATCCGACATACTAGAGGAGAATTTATCTACACCAACGATACAGCAATTGTAAATCAAGAAACCAACTTTGAAGATGTGGAAACAAAATTGAAAATTGCATTGGAAGCTAAAGGAGAATATTATGATAAAAACAAGCTAAAGTCTACTCCGATCAAAACACAAGTCTGCGTTTTTCATTTACGTAATTAGAGTGCAAATAGGAAACTGAACATCATATGGAAAGGAAAAGGCTGGAACACTGTGATATGCCAAAATACCTTGATGTACACTTAGACCGATCACTCACATAAATATAAGGCAAAAGTCGCAGCCAGGGGCAATATAATCAGAATATTAACAGGATCTAACTGGGGCGCGCAACCGTATACATTAACGACAACAACATTGGCTCTCTTTCAGCAGCCGAAAGCACCTGTATGGAGAAACTCAAACAAGTAGAAAGTGCACAAAATCTACCCATTAAGAGGAATCACACCGCCCAGAATAAGGCGAGAAGTAGCAGCGTCATCAAAACGCACCTCTCAGTTGACAAACGACAGGCATCCACTATTTGGGCTCCAATCAGTCGTCCGAAGTCTAGAAATAGTTTCCTGAAATAAACTTCGATGTTATCGAATCACCCTAACAACAACAATATAATGAATACAATGAAGTTTTACCGCAACAATTTACCGTGGAAGATCTCTGGCGTTCTCTTAATAGGTTAAGGACAAGTACAACACGATGTAAGGCCAATTTAAAAAAAAAAAAAAATGGAACATCGAAGAAGATAATAAATGCAAATGTGGGGAAATCCAGGTGCCCGCTAATGGATCAGCAGTACAGCTTTCAAGACTTAGCCGAATACAACGAAAATACCATATATGTGACTACTTAATGGGCCGATGCATAATAATTATCCGGACACGGAAAGTAAGTAACTAATATATGTAATGAACTGTAAATTTATATAGTCATAAACATATTTACATAATTCAATGATTTAACGAAAGTGATAAGAAAACGTTAAATATTTCATTTATAAATTTATAGATTAATCGAGTAATTCGTAAAATTGACGGGAAAAATATAGTTATAACGAACTGTAAATTTATATACTCGTAATATTTATATATTAATAGATTTATACACATAATTCATTTATAAATTTAAAGATTAATCGAGTAATCGGTTAAATTGAAAGAAAAAACATTTATGACAAATATGTAACGAACTGTAAATTTATATATTCGTAAATAGATTTACACACAGTTCAATGATTTTTTAAAAAAAAAAAAATACAATTTATAAATAACCGTTTCGAATGATTTTTCTAATTATTTTTTATTAAGCCAAATTATTATCATTTCTTCATTCTATAAATAGCACATTAAGACGGAATGGAAACAAACTCACAACATCGATTAAATATTGTATATATGTTGACATATCGGAGAGTAGTGATTTTACGAATTAATAAAACAAATTAAAAACACAGTTTAATAACAATTTTTATAGTGATTAAATTGTGTTTTATGTTAATATCGTATAGTTTTTAAAATAAAATTCTAATATTATTTTTTTTTTTAACGCTAAATCATATTATATAGAGATCGAGGACATTATTTATTGTGAATAATGCATCTAATCTATGTAGACGTTTTGTATAATACGAATTTCGATAAGACACACATGCATACATACATATATATATATATATATATATATATTTTCAAGAAGAAAGAATATTATATGGTTGTTAATTTTAAACGGACTTCTATCGTAACAGAATAAAGCATACCAATTAAACGGAGACGGAATTTCGCGACGTATTAATTAATAATTAAGGGATTGAAAAAACCGCACACAAAATTTTAGAAAGCATTTTTATAGAAGATTCAATTTTTTTTTTTAAATTTGAATAACTCTAAAACTTATTTTTGATTATTTGATCGACACGATTAGTAAATGCAATAAATACGACTAAAAAGATTCGCTAAGAATCGGTAATAATATATTGACAAAACTTTATCGTTAACGAATATTACGAAACTCTAATTTTTATATTTGGTTAATTTAAAAATGTCTTTTTCAGAATTAAAAACTTAATTATAGAAATATACTAAATGATTCGCTCTCCAAATAAGGCGGACGAGTTAATTACAGTTCTATTGTTATATATATAGATAATCGGCGGCGGCTTGTACATAAAGGTTGCATGGTTGCAAACCATACAAAAAATATTCGGAACAGCATAAAAATGTACAATGTAATAAAATAATTAAATAATTGTTTTATACAGATTAAACAAGTAAATTTTAATTATATATTTTTCCAGAATATATTATAAAAAGTTAAAAAATTTTAAAACGTGCTTTGAAATGCCTAGTTATAACAGTTGGTGGTTGTACGCTCGATTCAACCGGAAGAAGTCATCAGAAAGCCGTATACACAGAGTAATATGAAGATTTTGCGCGTTGTATGTAGAGCTTACATAGGACTATATTGGCGAATGTTTGTTGCAATCATTTTGCAACCAAAGTCCTTGGAATATATATATATATATATATTTGACGCGGAGAAATAGATGGTTTTCGTTGTGTTGCTCATTATACTCGTAGGTGCGGTTACGTGCGTATACTACCGGCCAACAAACGAACGAGTCTACGACTTATATATTTCATCTCTTTTTGAGATTAGTTTTTCTTATTCGAATTCCTGTCGGCGTTTCTTTCTTTTACCGTGTACATTTCCGCGTGTGAATTGTTTCCTCGCCACTCTTCAATTTATGTTGTTCGTATTATTACCGACCCCTATGTTAATATGTGTAAAAATTTTTCCTTAAACGGCAATCGATCATTTCATTTTCAGAGGATTGTTTTGTATAAATTATGAACAAATTAGAATACTTAACTATTATACGTACAGTTGGTATTTTAAAAATTTCTACACTTTTCTTATAAATTTTGTAGTTATTCATGCGAAAATAAATTTTTAATATATATATCGGTTTAATGTTACAATTTTTTATCTTGGAATCGATAATCTGACTTCATAATTTTTAGTTTTTCTGATTACGGTTTTAAGTTATTCTTGTATTTGTATTTGACTTTTTATTAATGTTACTTTGTGTGAAACAAAAAAATTTTGCGTGTGTATGTTTGCGAGGGGAGAGGTGTAATTGCAATCACTAGATTTTTTAAACACGAGCCGCCACTGATATATATATATATACTGCATTTCGCGGTAACTCGAAAATTAATCGCTATTTACAGTATCGTAAAATATGGATTATATACAAACAGGCATATATATTAGTGATGGGCGTAATTATGACTAACAACTAATCTGGATTTTTTAAATAACTAAATAATTCGGTTTTTCCGAAATAACCGAATAAATCAGTCGCCTGAAAATATTTTTATAAAAGTTTCTTTATTAATTTAAGGGATTGATTAAATATTCCTTTTTTCTTTATATACGATGTTTACATATATTTATAAATTCTGTAAAAATGTTATTTTATTCGTACAAGTAAATTCAATGTTTTATTTAATTTGTACATCAGATGCTAAGAATAAAATAAACAACAAAAAAGAAGTTGAAATCACTAAAACTTTTGCATTATGTAAAATCACAAAGATTTTCGGCTACTTTTTAAAGTGAATATTTAAAAATGAAAAAATATTAATTTAAGATTACAATTCACAAAAATCGGCAAAATGAAGAGCAGTATTAATAAAATTATTTTGATAATTTTTGTGAATTGTAGCCTTAAATTAATATTTTATCGTTTTATTTTTTTTTATTTTTATATATTCCCTCGATAATGGCTTAACAGCCGAAAAGCTTCGTGATTTTTCATATTTTTTTGTTATTTTAATAATCACTTTCCACATTCTTCAAATTAAAAAAAAAAAAAAAATGCTAAGAAGTGTGTAATGTGCTTGGGAATAAAAAAAAAAACGACTACTTTTAAATTGGACGACGTAAATTCGATTTGATTTAGTTACACTTCGATTAATATCTATTAGTAGGTTCTATTATTCGGTTATTTTGGTTCGTTCGAAAATGAAGTAGTCACATTTCGACTAAAATATTCTATTGTGTATGCGTGTTTACCGTGTTTGTCAATGTTTACTTCGGATTTATTAATATGAGTAGTTTAAACACAGTAATTATAATTTGATTTAAGTACTTCAAGCATAGGGAACCCAAAAAATATCGACATCAGTCGGTTTTGTTAGAATCGATCGAAAAGTAGTCAAATGTATATCGATATTAGTAGGTTTCGCTAGAACCGATTGAAAAGTAATCGAATTTTTAAAACGGCGATACTTCGTTTTATTTTTTTTACTAAAAATAAATTATTGATTTTGTTGAACGCCGATTACATATATATTTGTATTGTATTGTAATACAATTGATTAATGGAGTTCTAAAATTTGTATGATTACGTGATTTACTTCAAAAAGTTCATAATAATTCTAGATTATCTTTTAATTACTCTTGCAACTGAAATATATTTTTTTAACTTTATTTCAAATACATTTAGTTTATTTTATATCTGTTATTCGTTATATAAATTATCATTTAAGGGGATATTATGCCGTATTATTAATAAAGAATTAAAGTATATATGACTAAATAAAAAATCGAATAAAAGTAGTCGTTTTTTTTATTAAACAAAAAAAAAAAAAACAGTGTTACTAATTAGTTCTGATGTGCGAAGTAGTCGGTTATGCCCATCACTAAATTTCGATTCGCCGTGGTTACGGATTCTAAAATAATCGACATCGATGTAATAAATCAACGTATATTCTCGATACGTCTATAGAAAATTCTATAAAAACGAAAATAAAGCAATTCGCAGATAATGGAATGAACGAGACAAGATAGAAAAATTGACCATTAAAAAAACCCGAAAATATTATTTCATCATCATTATTACCGTCTGCTATGTACTGAAGCGCGTAAAGTGGAAATAGTTCGGTGAAAGTAACGAAGTTTATAACTGTTTTTTTTTTTTGTATAGATAAAAATATTTCGTTGAATGCTTCAGGAAAGTATAAATATGAGCGAATCTATAGCATAAGAAGCAATATGCTTGGATAGTTAATAAGTTAAAAATAATTTTAATTTTTTTTTTTTAATAAAAATTATTTCCGGTGTGTGTGCTTACTCACTTTCGTCGGATAAATCGCCAAATTCTACGCGCATGGAACGGTTATTTCAGTTTGCCTACGATTAGGACGTCGCATCAAGAAATCTTTTACATTCGTCTGCACCGAATACCTGCGTAAATTGTTCGAATAACGTTAATATACGCAATAAAAAAATTTTAATTATATTTTTTTGGAATGGGATTAGAAAAAAAAAATTTAAATATTATAACGGTTTTTATTTAAAAAATCAGTTACTAGTCCAATCGTTAAATAATCAATAAACAAAACTTTTCGGCAGTTACGCCATTTAACTAATAATAATAATTAAAGAAAATAGGAAACATTCAACTTCGATAAAAGAATCGACCAGCACACTCTGAAGAAATAAAACTGAACTATCCTGTCTATTCAAATAGATGTTTATTTTAGAAAATCAAGTTCGTAAAATTGTCTCATAAGTAACATATTTCGAAAAAAAAAGTAATTATTTTAAAAACACGTGCGCACTATCATATTCAAATAAACACCAGATTGGACAAGCTTCCAAAGTCTATACAAATATAATAATGATGTTTCTCATTTTATTTAAAAAAAAAAAACTGTTATACTCACTCGGAAACCAATGGGAAACAAAAAAATGAGAAACGACAATTTTCGACGATGCACGCCGTTATATGTACTTTCACACACACATATATATATATATATATATATATATATATATATATATATATATATATATATGAACAAATAATAAAATACACGTGTCAAAGTGTACATTATTCGATGAATCCTTAATTATTTTATCAAATGAAAGCCAATCCTTTACATAAATTACAAATTTCACTAACGACTAAGAAATCGATCGCACTATGACAGTGTTTCTCATAAATAAATTTTAAACGAACTGACATCATGTAAATTGTTCGACATTAAATAGAATTAATCTAATCCCATATAAATATAAATATATCTATACTTCTATACTAATATGTCTGTTAGTGATTTGCGAATATTTTCATTATAATCACCGGATTGGGCTATTCTTTTTATCAAACATAAACAGAAAATCCGTTTTTAAAAATTCGTGATTTGCGAATATTTTCATTATAATCACCGGATTGGGCTATTCTTTTTATCAAACATAAACAGAAAATCCGTTTTTAAAAATTTTTGTCTGTCTATATATTTCGATTTAACTCAAAAACTATTAACGCAATAATGATGAAATCCGCACAGCTTATAGCCTATATTACCGGATTCGATCTAAACATTGACACCACAAATAAGACAGAAATTAAAATCATTTAAAAAAAGTAGTAAACAGCGATGTCAAATTGTTTAAAATTCAACGCGTTTTCCGGTTCGAATCTACCTTCACTACCAACACACACAATACAAACGACATTTTGTTGTGTTAGAGGCGTGACCGAAATAACGAACAGATATATATATATATATATATATATATATATATATATATAATATGTATATATATATATTACACTATAATAATATATAAACCTGTTAAAAGAAAGAGACAGTGATATGTTTAAAAAAATAATTACAAGGCGAAGCCATGAGTAACTTCTAATATATATGTGTATTGTACCATGTGATTTCCCTTCTACGACCATTATACCAGAAATTTTAAAGTTTCTGCATTCATATTGGAATAAAAAATGTACCAAAAATAGGTCGCTCTTGAATAAAATATTCGTTATACCGCACCAAACAACATTCGAATCGATTTTCTTCCGCCATTTTCAATACTTAGTTCGTGCCACTCCATTCCTTATTCTGTTTAACGTGCGTTGTAAAGTAAAATTTAAATCGTTTCCCGTTGGAACGGATTTCGTTTATGTTACCTGACGTTTCGAGTTACCAAGATTTTTTGATCTTATAGACTTTGCCGAATTTTTCAGCTCTTCGACTGCATAGTTATGCAGAGTGGGTGTCGTTCGTTGTTCGTTATTTCCGTAAGTACGGAATGAGCCAACACGGATGCTGAATTTTGAAACAAACAATTAAGATGGAAAATACAAAGCAAAAGGCGCTCCGTGGAAACAATATAATTTAAACCCTATAATATGGATATCATTTTTTTTATTTCTTCGAAAATGAATTTTCCCGGTGTCCTATATATACATATTTTTAAGTTCGAAAAAATTACACCATGACGCTGGAAAAACTTTAAAATAAAAATAAAAAAATCCATACGAAAATAATTACTTACACAAGTACGGTTAAATCAGTCGATACTAAGGCAATGGGGATAAATACAAATCCGCACCAGAATACCAATGATGTGAAAATCATATTATCCATACCCAACATTACAACGCCAAACGGTAGACGTGGCCAAATGTGACTAAATTTAAGAATAAATCGATTTAACATTAATTTTAAATATTACAAATTAAAAATGTTAATCATATAAATATATTAAAATACACAACAAAAAAATTTTTTTTTTTTTCGTGTACCGACCAAGAGGTCCTAAACACAATATCTAAATTAAAATTCTTCTTCTTTAGCAGGTTGTTTTGCTGTCTTTGTGTCAGCTTAGGCCAGGCACTATTTAATCTTCATAAACTCCAAGGGCATCTCAGCACTGTTTTCTTTTCAGTCATCTTGAAAGCTTATCTGGCAGAGTGAATGTTGACATTCGTGTTATAAGCGGATTTGAACTGTGACTAAATTTTTCATGCATTTTCTTATACTGATGTTTGTATATAGTCGCAACCGTAGGTATATCCAGATCATTGTGTATGATGCTGTTACGAACATAATAGAGCGCATTTACGATTACCCTCAGCGTCTTGGACTGAAATTGTTGTATCTTGCGGAGATGTGATTTAGCAGTTGATTCGTATAATTCAAGTCCATACTTCCAAACAGGAGCAATAAGAGTGTTATATAATAGTACTTTATTTGTAAGGCTTAGCTTAGAGGTTCGACCTAGAAGTGGGTACATTTGTTGCATCAACAATGCAAGTTTTTTTTTCCTTATATTAATAACGTGAGGGTTCCATGTTAAACCCCGGTCTAAAATGAGCCCTAAATATTTTACTTGGCGTACTTGTGGTATAGCGTGACCATTATAAAAGACTAGTGAGCAATTTTGACGTCGTTTTGTGAAAGTAACATGAACCGATTTTCGATTGCTGATTTCAATTTTCCACTTAACCGTCCACAGCTGAATGCTATTAAGATGGTGCTGTATAAATCTGGATGCTTCTCGAGAGCTTGCTAAAGGTAAGATGTCATCTGCAAAAGTAGCCTGCATAGTAACCAGAGTGGTTGGAATGTGTGCAGTATAAATATTATAAAGTAACGGACCCAATCGCTTCCCTGAGGAACCGACGATTTTACAATCTGTATGCTTGACGTAGAGCTATCTACTTTTACTTGAAATCGTCTATTACTTAGATATGATTTAAGAAGGTGGTATAATTCTAGAGGCAATATTTCATAGAGCTTATATAGCGGTCCTTCATGCCAGACTCGGTCAAACGTTTTGGCCACATCTAAGAAAACTGCGGAACAGTATAAACCACGTTGTAGGACAGATTCAATAGCATCCACCACTCGATGACACTGCTGAATCGCTGAGTGGCTAGGCCGGAAACCAAACTGATGATTTCGACCAAATGATATTCATTCTTGATTGTATAAATAATCGGTTGTAATAGCCTTTCGAATATTTTTCCAAATGTGTCAATTAGGGTAATCGGTCTGTACGATGCGGGGGTCAGTAAGAGGTTTCCCGTGTTTGCGAATCATTTTAATTATAGATATTTTCCATCTTTCTGGGAAATAAGAGAGTCTCAACATGGAATTATATATGTACAAAAGTAGAAGAAGCCCCTTCTTGGGAAGGTGTTTGAGAATACTGTGTGTTATGCCATCTTCTCCCGGTGCTTTGTTGCTTTTTAGTGTTTTAATACACGACTGAAGGTTACTCGGTGTGATGTGAAATTTATAATTGGGGCAATATTGTATTACACTGGAGTTATGCTTCATAATTTTCAAAGTATGCTCCACATTACCAATGCTGTGAGGTTGAAATACATTTTCAAGGTATTCTGCGAAAGTACCCGCCTTTTCGTTTTCTGTCTTTGACCAAATTCCGTCAGGTTTTTTGATGTGATAAAGTGGAATAGATTTTTTCATTAAATAGTTTGCTGCTTTCCACACCGAACAGTCGATACTGCTTAAAGTCGACAAATAATAATCATGACGAGCATTATGGTAAGCCGCGATTGCTTCTCGTAATTGCTTACTTAGTTTATTGTACATTTGATGATTTGAAGGGTATCTATAACATTGCCATTCCTTGCGAGCATTTCTTCTTTTACTGATGAGTTCGCGTATTTTAAGGGGTAATATATTATTATTATGACTGTTTATTATTGTACTTTGTAGATCGTTTACAACTTTGTTGAATCGTTTCAGTTAGATTATTACCTGCTGCATCTATATCATCAGGGGTTTTTAATTTAGCATTTAGGTCAATTTTGGCTTCTACATGTTTGTGACCAGTCTGTAGATGAATCTGTCAAGTAATTTGCTTTTTCCTGAAACAACGGTGTTTTGTTAGTAATAGCATCGGCGTGTGATCAGATGATAAATCTGGAATTGTACTACAACAAGTGTGCATACTGCCTAATCCTCTTGTGAAGTAGAAGTCTAACGGTAGACGATTTGTGTGCTTCGGCCAATATGTCGGTGTAAAAGGTGAGATAATGCCTAAGCCGGCATTTCGATTTATACTAAAAAGTTGAGCACCTCGTTTAGTTTTTTTACTTCGTAAGTAATGACCTACTTTATTTTCGTCGTCTCATATTACCGATAGTATTAAGTAACCGATTTAATCAGCACGGAAAATATGAAGCGTTTTAACACTTTCAGTCATACATCATAAAATGTTGACACAAACCAATAAATGTTATACAGTTGTTTATTATACAGTAATCCCTTTTTAGGTGAACTATAGATAATTTTTATGTATTTATATAAATATTTTTAAAATTGGGACATGTCACGTCAATCAGAAATAAAACACTAGGTTCGAATTAAAATGTCATGTACCATCACGACTGAAAGGGTTAAAGTAGCATGTGACATTTGGAAACACTATGATCGTCGAAAGGCTTAAACGAGTAAACGCGTACTTTAAAAATTAAATCTTCGAATTATTTGAAGGTCAATCAACGACTTTCAAAAAAAAATCCTTTTTCAATAATTGAATTATCGAACGAGTGCAAAATAAATAAAATAATATCAATAAAACGAAAATAAATCGTCATATTACGAAACACGAACCTGTAAGCGATCAGCACGACAAACCAGCTAAACACGGAGCCCCAAATCGTCAAATGCGTTAAACACGTCCATGAACTTATATGAACGCCAGCTTTCATACAAACCACTGCGACAACGTACTACACAATATATATATATATATATATATATATATATATATATAATATTATATGATTATAATTGTATTTTATTAGGATTATTACTACCCAAATATAAAATAAAAAAAAAACCTAGTCTAGAAGCTACCTTATGGCTACAAGCGGTGATTATATATATATATATATATATATATATATATATATATACATATATATATATATATATATATATATATATATATATATATATATATATATATATACATATATATAATTAACAAAACAAAATAAAAACAAAGTTAATCACTATAAAAATTATTTTATTAAATGAAAATGGTGACAAGTCACTTTATGGAAGACACTGTAGAGAAGAAAAACATAATATAGAAAACATTACAGATAATGTAAAAATTTTACACATAGAGTATAAATTTTAAAAAAGAAAATTATTGGAAAAACCACAAATTATAAAACACAATACAAATTATAAAACATAGTAGTAATAATTTATTAAATAATATGATCAATTTTGGCGAAGAATTAATTTTAAAATCGGTTTTATAAGTAAATATTATTGTGAAAATATATTTTTTTAAAATTAAATTACATCTGGCTATAGTTTATATATATATATATATATATATATATTAATTAATTAAATTATCCACTCGTTAACCGAGTATGGAGTACCATCAATTATATATATATATATATATATATATATATATATATAATATGTTTTCCTTATATTAATATAACTGTTAATTTGTGATTGTCGAAAAGTTTTGCGTTAATAAAATCATTTTTGTGGTGATTATCTTTGTTTTTATTTTGTTTTGTTAATTCATAAAATCACTACTCTCTAATTCCTTCAACGTATAATCGTCTCAAGTGATTATAATTTATATATATATATATATATATATATATATATGAAATCGATATAATGGTAATAAATAATTATCAAAAAATAACATTATTAACAATGATAACAATGATAACAATAACGGCAATAATACTACGTTCAACATTATAGAATGAAGAATTCCCCTCTTGGGTCTTACCGTATATATTATATTGCCCATGACGAGATAATCGCCGTCTTTACCGTTACCCCAAATGACATCGTGATTTAAAGTTAACATCGGAAGCCAAAAAAGAAGAATAGAGTGAAATAAAGCGCCGACAATCCAATAGAAGAATATTTTTACGTTAAATTGATCGGATCGATGCGAATATAATTTCGGATGCTTCATCATTACTTCTGCCGTATACGTTTTATCAAATATACCAATTACAAGCGGCGGAGCAGCTGTAAATAGCTGTAAAGATAAAGAAATGGCTCAGAAATAATCTAATCTTATATATATATATATATATATATATATATATATATGATGTATGTATGCGTGTGCGTGCGTGTGTGAATAGTTCAGGATTGTAATAACTGGAAGCAATAAGAAAAAGCCTACGTCCTGCAGTGGACTGATATAGACTGAAGATGATGATGACATGTTTATATATATATATATATATGTCGCGGTGGCCTAGTTGCTAGAGTGCTCGACTATCAACTCGACGGTCGACTCAGTGATCCATCCAAAAGGTTGGAAACGAGCACCAGTTTGCTATGAATTAAAGAAAAACATACAAAATAAAACACGAATAGTCTGTCGAAGATTCGATTTAACCTACATTAACAAAATTATAGAAAGGCCGCCATGATTGCCTAAATATACTATTCAACGTCTAAAGCATTTACTATACCGTCAGTTTAAAATTAGAGGGGAAAATGTACTGCGGAGCGAATGGTATAAGTATGAACCAAATTTTTAAAACCTGAACTACATATATATTATGATCTTGTATATTAACCGCTTGCATGCCAACATAATGCTCAATCAAGATATATATATGCATTTATGTATTCCATTTGAACTCACAATACTCATTTTGTATTAGGTAACATTTTTTGGCCTCATGAAATCCGGTATTATTCCGCAAAATTTAAATATTGCATAAATTACTCTGTTTCTTTTTAGTATTTCAGTTCGATTAATATCTTTAACTTTCCCAAGCCATTTCATAAAAAAAAAAATTATAATTTGTTCAGTTACTCTACTTTAATAAAACGATCTTCGATAGAAATAATTGGTCCAATTGAAATTAAACCGTACGTAGGACGAAAGCAGTTTATTTATGTTGTAAATATAAATTTGAATCACGAGGAATATTCGTCATTTAAACAATAAGATACATAGGTCGATTTATTAAGAACAATTTATAACTTTTTCTTGTATCAAAAAACTTGATATCGCAAACATGGATCGAACCAGGTTGTCAGTGGAGTGCTCTAGCAATTAAGTTGCTGAGGCATTTTATATATATATATATATATAATATACATACGGTCTTCCAATAAAGGGCCATAGGGTCAATCTCAAAATAAAACAAGCTGTGCATGAGAAATCTTTTTTTTTTATTATTATCTGAATAGCCTATATATGACACTATGTGTCGAATATAACATAGTTCAAACATCCACTTCACGTTGGCAGAAATCCGAGTGTCCAATTTTTAAGGATTCTGTCGCAGAAATCTGGCTGAATTTGAGCGACAGCATTGGCAATGTTACTTTAAAAGCATTAATCGATGACGGAGATCTTCGTCTCCAGAAAACCCGATAAGAAAAATTCTGGCGGAATCAAATCACATGATTTCGATACCAAATTCACGTTACCTCCGCGAGAAATAACCCTAACCTTAAATCGTTTATGCAGAATATTCATCGTGGCATTCGCTGTGTGACATGCAACATCATCAAAATTGACATGATGATTTGGCATTTGTAACAGAATAATACACAACAGATTAGACAGACTCTACTAAAACAACATTAACGTCACAGGCTGCCAACATCGACCTACCCATATTGCAAAACCCTATTTTATTTATAATATATATACATATAAAAGACATATAATAGAAAATAAATATTCTTTGAATTGTTTTTATTGCCTCTAAACAACATACAATATATATCTTATATATATATATATATATAAAATCGCATTTGCTTAGAGGTAATAAAACAAATCAAAGAATATTCATTTTCTATTATACGTTTCCTCGTTTTTTTTTGTTTTCTTTAACGAGGAGTATTTGAATTCTTTTTCAAAAATCATCAGTAAACGATGATCAATTTTGATTTATTTTTTTATCCGTTTAATTATACATAAATATAGTTTAAATTGCATCTCATTCATAATCACTTACGAACACTTCGCACTGATGAATACACCAATTCATTGTAACGTGAAAATTATTATTGTGCACACTTACGACGTTATATAAGCCAATAGACCACCGTTCGAATAGTATTTGACCGGACCAACCGGAGTATATAGCGAACCATAGTTCCATCATGTATAAACAAATGTTTTTGTAAAAACTGTAAAGTATTAATTTACACATGCGATTGTAATTCCAGGAACCGTGAACAAACAGCAACTTCAGCAAAAAGTGAAACTACGTTTGAAAAGTGAAAAAGAATTTTAAAAAATAAATATGAATATAAATAAAGAAACGAGCGTGTTCGTAGAATGTATTTATAAATAACTGTAATTAAAATCAAACAAATATACATAGTGACGTAGAAACTGATAATTATAAACTTGTCTGTATAAAAAAAAAAAAAACAGATAGAGTTGGTTAGAAACGTAATCAGTCGATTACACGTAATATAGAACGACACATGCATTACGGATTCGGTTAAAATAGCGCCATGTTTGGTGTTCCAAAACATGTAATTCGAGGTGCATGCTAAAAAAAAAAATTGGAAATCAATGATTGACGGTAAACGGCTAATACTGGTGTAAAAAATGGCCCCGACATCCCTTAGCGAGATTAGATCAATAACCCATTATAAAAATGGGACAAAATGTCGTAATAATTAAAATATAATCATATTTAAACATATTTGATCATACCTCTCGAGCGAAGGTTACTCCTAATGTATTTCTTACGCGCTAATCTGTACATTTATTGTCCAGAAATTTTTTGAAATTTTCGTCCCATCTAATTTGATATTCCTTTCGTCCCTCGATCGTACTGAATCTCCAAATACATTTCAAAGTGCAGATCGATATTCCTCATTACCGAGCAATCTTTCTTTTATTATTTTCATTTTAATTTTATCGATTTTTCAACATTGAATATTAATAAGATTATTTTAGGATATTTTTAATGTTTCCGTGATTTGTTATTAGAGATCATGTTTAAGAGTCGTAGATCAACGAGGGAAGTAGTACGATTTTCAGTACATACTCTATTGTAGTATTACCTATTCTTACAAAACATTTTTTTTTTTACAAAGAATTCTTGTATTGTCATTATTTATTTAAAACTCTAAAACCTTTTTACGCGGTGAATATGGGCGATATAAATATGCTTTTTAAAAAATTGTTCGTTAAATTTTTACCATAAAAAGGATATAAAATTGTTTAAATATATTGACCACGAAGTTATAAATAAATTATTTACAAGATACTCAAAAAACTAATATCACATTAATGCGAAATAAAAATATTATATCATTATTTGCGTATTTATTAAGTCGTCAATTGACTTAGTCATACGATTTTCGGCGTTTAAGTCCATGAGTATAACGTATATCGTAATACAGACATTAATACTAATAAGATATCACTCCGAAATATATATATATATATATACATTTATTTTTTTTTCTTTCAAATTGCTTGCAATCTGTCCTGTAGAACAATAAGCGGCACTGCTGACAATAAGTTGTCAAATGAACGCTGTCCAATTACAGCTATTCATAGCTTCTCTGGGTATAATTTGTAAAATCAGGATCTGTAGTGCAGTTCAGTTTGGCAGATCCTCTTCAAACGTCTGAATCGCATACCATTATTTATTAGATTGGCAGCTAGTGGATTAGCGTGATGGTCAAGTCGTTGCTTATAATTCTGGCTAAATGATCTGATGGTTTCCTTTACCGTAGGAATTTGTAAGTCTCTATACAGGTCGTCATTTCTGATAAACCTACGTGCACACACTATACTCCGTAACACCTTTGCCTGTAATCGTTCAATGATCTAATTGCTGGTTGTACCATAGATCTGGATGCCATAAGTGCAAATAGGTTTTAAGACTACATTATATAACAGCCTTTTATTTTCTACTGATAACGTAGAACGTTTATTCACCAGCCAATTCATTTCTCGATATTTAATATCAAGCTGCTTCCTTTTAGCAGTAATGTGATTCCTTCAAGTTAATCTTTGATCTAAATGTAGTCCAAGGTATTTAACCTTGCGTCTGGGAAGATGAATATGTACATCCTTTCCTTTATTTAATGTGAATAATATACATGCTGACTTTAATTCGTTTACTTTGATCTTCCACATTTTGAAACACTGTCTAAGTCAGTTAAGTGTTGCTGAAGATGTTTAGTTGCCATTGCAAGATCACTATTTGTTGATATGGCCGTTGTTGTATTGACGTTAGCTAGGAAATCAGAAGTATAGATGCTATATAAGATCGGGCCAAGCACGCTACCTTGCGGTACACTTGTTTGTACAGGATAAATTTGCGAATGTGCATCATTTACGACAAATTGAAAGCCCCTGTCAGTTAGATACGACTTGAATATCAAGTAATATGGTCGAGGCAATTTTTGTTTAAGTTTACAGAGTAAACCTATATGCCACACTCTATCAAATGCTTTCTCAAAGTCGAGAAATACGGATGTGCAGTACTTTTTTTGGTCAAAGGTCCTGTTTATAATATCAACTACTCGGTGAATTTGTTCTACAGTACTATGCATATTCCTAAAACCAAACTGCCAGTCTGGAATTATTTTTTCGTCATCCAGTACTAATTTCAATCTTTTTAAGACAAGTTTTTCAAAAACTTTGAATAAACTAGGCAACAAACTTATAGATCTGTATGAAGACGCATCATCTTGAGATTTTCCCAGTTTTTGAATCATTATTATTGATGCAAATTTCCACTGTATTGGAAAATGACCAGTACGAAGGAATGCATTAAAAATAAATGTTAATAACGTTATAGCTTCTTTGGGTAACTTTTTAAAAATAGATGCTGTAATTAAGTCATATCCAGGTGACTTTTTTGGGTGTAAATGTTTTTGAATACATGTATTTACTTCAAACGGTGATATGATTTTTATAGGAAGAGACATTTGAAAAGGTACTTGCAGATAATTGTATACCTCTTTTTCGTCCTCGATTTTGTCGGTCTTATTATCTTGTTGAAAAATAACAGACAAATACTTGGCAAATATTTCTGCCTTCTCTTGGACGCTTCTCACCCATTTATTTCCTACTCTTAAAGGTGGACAATGAACGTAGTAATTCCTTTTCATGGTTTTTATAACTTTCCATAAAGAATAATCTGTATCTTAATCTGTGCATTTTTTGCATCTGCAAGGGTTTCTTTAAACTTTTTTGCTGCTCGGTTAAAAGCTGTCTTATTTATCGTTGATCCCAAATTTTTCTCAATTGTCTTTTATCAGTAATCATATTTCTTATTATCTTAGGCTGATTTATTACTGCTATCCCTGCATATTTTTATGAAGTGGCTAAGTATGCTGATTCTTGTATACATTTAGTGAGATTTTCAACGGCATCTTCTATGTTTTTTTTTTGTTTCTAATGGAATTTTTAGGGAGATACTACTTTCAACTGGCATCTGGAATGCATTCCAGTCAGTGTTATTATTGGTCAATGTTGGTCTAGTACGAGTTTGTATAATAAAAGGGGCTAATGGTTAGTTCCGAGGTACCATCCATGGAGGACTCAACCAGTGTGTTCAATTTTGATTCCACTGGTAATGAAGAGATCTAACAAATCTAGTCGGTTTTTTTTTTGTCTGAATGCCAGTAAGAGATAAGACACTGTATTTATTCTTTTGAATACATGCAAATAACTGTCTACCTCTAGGAGTAATAAGACGAGAGCCAAAGAGTGTGTGTTTGGCATTGAAGTCGCCAGCCGAAAAAAATCTGTTTCCAAGGGTTTTTAGATACTTATCGAATTACTCTTGATTTATAGTGTGCTTTGGTGGACAATAGACTGAAGATACTGCTAATGGACCATTGGAAGTTACAATCATTACATTAGTAGCTTGTAAAAATTCCTCACAGTACTTGCTCATCTCATGATGTTTTATTCCAATTTTAATTATAACTGCAGTTCCTCCTTGTGCTTTTCCGGTTGGGTGTAAAGTATTATGAATATTGTAATGTGGAATTTTGATATAAATTGTAGTAGTAAAGTGTGTTTCGGACAGTAATAATATATCAATTTTGTTACTTGTTAGAAATAGTTCAACCTCATGTCGATATTGGGCAAGCCCATTGATATTCCATGTTGCTGATGTTAATAATATATATATATATATATATATATATATATATATATATATATATATATATATACATATAAAAAGTTAAATATATTGGAGAGTAGTGATTTTATTAATTAATTATAAACGAACAAAATAAAACACAATCACTAAAAGTTTTTTTTAATCGCGAAGCTTTTCGACCGTTACGTCATTTTCAAGCGCGAACTAAAATTATTACATCTTTTAAAAAGATGTAATAATTTTAGTTCGCGCTTGAAAATGACGTAACGGGGTCGAAAAGCTTCGCGATTAAAAAAAACTTTTAGTGATTGTGTTTTATTTTGTTCGTTTATAATTATATATATATATATATATATATATATATATATATATATATATATATATATATATATACATACATACATACATATACATATGTGTGTGTGTATATATAAATTTTTCAATAATCAAAAAGTTCGAATAAGTATTAAAGTATTTATAGATTCAGTATCTTACAGTTTAAACATTAATATATATTTTTAAAAAAAATGCAAATAGAGATTTCCCTCGTACAAAGAAAATTTAAATTATCACACTTACTTGCGCGATAGAATAATCAGAAGCACACGCGGCTTGCAGACCTTCTACCCCCGATATTCCAATGCCTACATGAGCATTTTGGATCATAGCAACATCATTAGCACCGTCCCCAATTGCTAATGTAATCTCATCGGTATTATTACGAACTAATCCAACGACCTATTCACAAAATATATTTTTCTTCCTTTAAAAACGTTAATTTTTTTTTTTAATTTTCCTAAAAACATAATATGTAAACTATAAGCGTATATATATATAACACGTATACATATAGTACTTACTTCAGCTTTTTGCATCGGAGAAACACGACAGCAAATAACAGACTTACAGTTAACGCAAAGACGCAGAAAATCGCTACTCATATCTTTGGATAGAGCAAATTTTAAAGATGCTCCATCAATTATCAAAGCTCTCTCTTCGGTGTTTAGAGAACCGGAGAAATCATTCAGATTATTCAAATATCTGATAATACTATTACGTAATACCTGCCGGGGGGGAAAAAAAAAACAATCTTTGATAGAATCATTAAATTTCATACGCAATTATTTACACAGCGGAATTCCGGCGTAAACTTAAACTCGATCGCAGTAATAATATTTAGTTAAACGCGAAGATAAACAGATTAGGAACTAGAATTCCATCCAACGCTGCGAAAGTACAGAAGCCGGTGAAGGCCATGACAAACGAAATAAAACTTTCGAATTGACGAGAATTTAATTTTAGGCATTTGTTTTTCAAAAACTTGACAAATTATTTAATTTTACAAATATCCCGAAATTAGCGGTTTATTTAGTAATCATTTTCGTCCGCTGGGTCGAACTTGAATTTAATCTGACAGAAGATTATTTGAGAATGATTTTATTATCCGTACATTATAAATTAATTAAACTTTCAATAATATATAGATAATTCGATGTTAATTAAAACATACGAACGATAGTTAATCTAAAGAAAAATTGTACATTATAATAATTGGGGGTGAAATGTTTGTTTTTAAGAAGATTTAAGGTGAAATATTTGTTTAAATTACTATAACGTACTGGCCATTGTAACTCTAACACATTTAAAAAGATTCAGCATAGCGGAAATAGAAAATTGTATTACAAGTAATTTTACCGATTACCACAGATTACAAGGGTGTAACGTTAAAGGGATAGTGTTAGATTATAGTATGGAAGGATGATCAATTTAATGATTTCAATAATTTAACTATAGAAGTAATAAACGACAGAAAAAAATTACAATTCGTTATATTAGTAAGGTAGTAACATTTATTTACAACGTCATTTTCGAAATATTACAATTTAAGATACAATTAATGATATAATTAAGAATGAATTATTAAGGTTAACGTATTCTATCGCTATTAAGATTTTAACATTATTGTATTACCGCTGTCATTATATAATTATGTTTTTTAAATAGAATTTTAAGTGACATAAAACTCGTGTTCGGATTGTCGTCTTAAATTTCGTACTAGAAAATGTATTTTATTAATAAATATATTCATTTAAAAAAAAAAAAAAACTGCTCGTACCTCTTGATTCGTTTCATTCAGAACAATAAGAGGAGTTCCTTGTACGATTAAACGCGTAGAATAGCCGATATTAATTGCGGTTTCTTGTTTATCGCCAGTTAGTACCCAAACTTTAATTCCGGCTTTTAACAATGACTCGATCGTTTCCGGCACCTGACAAAACGGAAGAAAATCAATCGTTAACGCGTTCGATAATTTATTTTACAGCGTTAGCACGCGTTTTCAATATCATCCCCATCGCCTTATGACATTGGCCGAACACAAAAAAATAATAAAAAAAGAAGAAACTTTTGGGAAAATATATAAAAATCAATATACGGCATTGAACGGTTAAAATGACCGAGAGGAGTACAAGACGTTAGTTTTGTCCATGTTTATCGTTAATTCTGCTTTTTTTTTGGAACAAAATTGTGACGGTCATCATATCCAGCGCGGTATCAACACAATGCCGTCGACAAATCGTAGATGATTGATTTTCTTTTCATAAATATTGATACTTTTTTTAGACCACCAAAGCAAGTTTTTAAACAAGTTGATTCCCCCGCGCTATAAATAATTTGCCACCCGTCATATAAGAATCAAACGTATTAATACGAAAACATAATGAATTTTTTAAAAAATTAGTAACAGTTTTGTAGAAGATCTGATCGATTTTTTAAATAATAAAAGCCTTACATACAGAAAAAGCAGAAGAAATCAATCAATTAGGAATTTCAAAGTGACGTCGATCGCAACACATACGATAAATCTATCAAACATCCATTTTAACCCGAGAATTAGTACATCCGCTACAGCGACAGTTCGAAGAAATGTTGTAGCGCGAATGAACGTAATACTGGAAATAAGAAAAAAAACTAACAAAAAAAGGAAAAAGATTTTAATTCGAAAGATAATATTTCCCATTAAAACCCGCGGCTCCGAATCCTAAAAATCATAATAAATATCGTACATATTCAAAACATATACATCGAGAATTTCGAAATAAGACTTATCGTAGAATCTTAAACACCTCCTCGCATGTAGAGTGAAAAATTGATTTTGAAAGTTTACAGTAGCCGGTGGTCATTAGGCGTTTCAAGTTTTGGCACTATCACATCCAACGTGATGAAAAAAAAAAAGCAAAGTAAATAGAACAAAATGAAAGGACTTTAATCGAAATATTAATTATACCAGATCAAATAAAGATTGATACGAACACGAGCGTAATTTTGAAAATCGACAAAAAAAGATACTCATAACGAATACTTAATTAATGGCGTAGTACTACTCGTTTTAGTTTCTCACAAGGATTCATTCTGTATACAGCTGGAATATAAGAATCATTAGGAACTGACGTACACTGAGAGTATTAGTATGAACATAAGCGTTGTTTTGAAAAATGACAAAAAAAAAAAAAAATGATTCTCATTACGTCGTAGATTGTAACGAATACTTAATTAGTAGCATAACACTCGCTCTAGTTTTTCACAATGATATAATTCCCTCTGTACAGCTGGAACATAAGAATCATTCGGAACTGACGTATATACTGAATTAGTGTCGATCATCTCTCGCTAGTTAATATCGACCCCAACCGTCTCCCTTAAACTTACGTGGTTCTATTTCTTTAAGAACATTAGTCGCAAAGAAATTGTACTCATCAGTCAGTAGAGATCTTGTTACTTGATCACCTTTTCCATAAGCAAATTAGAGAATGTTCCTTTTTGTCCTCTCCATTCTAAAAAGACAATATGCAATCTTTTTAATGCTCTACTGTTGACTCCATTACGTTCTAAGCTTTATTACCATATATATTACACCTCCGTATAATGTATCGTCTCTTCGACATCTTTTACAATTATTCCTTCATATAGCAACATTTCTAGAGAAGTTAGCATGTTTGATTACAATATAAACAGTCTCACACAGCATCAAGTTGGGTAAACCGTAAAAGCATCCCCATATTATTCGAAAAAAAAAAACTTATACAGGCAAATACATTAAAAGAAAAATGAAAAATATCGAATTAAATATTATTTTAAGTACGTTTTATTTACCAGTGAAAAAAAAAATGATATTATATTATTGTTCAATGTGCATAAATCATTAGATGCGTAATATTCAAATTTTTCTCAAAGTATTTTAAGTTTGCGAAATTTTTTATTAATAAATCTACATACTTTATCCTGCAGCTTATCTTCAACAGCTGTAGCTCCTAACAGAAACAGATTATTTTCTATCATATTCGCAACATCGTCTAGTTTACTCTCTCTGTTGTCTAAGGAAGTCGCCGCTTCGCGATATAGAGCGTTCCATTTCTGTAAAATCATCAAATACGATAAATTATTTATATTTGAAATATATTTTTGAAAGTATCGCGGCATATATATTGAGTAAAATATACATTATATACATGAATATATATATATTGGATAATAATACATGGTAACTGATAAAGCAACGACTACGCGTTGCAATAAAGAATAAGACAGAGGAACAAGAAAGGAAATAAAAGTAAATCTTCGATAACGTGACTCAAGCTCAGCGGAAGGATGAAGAAGAATATATATAAAGTTAACAGAGAAATAGAATAAAAAAAGGGAAAACACCGAACCCGGAGAGACCTATTTAAAAAGGTAGCACACAGACCCCCGGAAACACGAGGATATGTATGAAATTTGCACAGAAATATGGACTACAACCAATTGGCACAAAGACTGGTACGACTCTTTATATACATTCCGGTACGTAAGACGATTTAATAGAACGCTTCAATTAGCGTACGATGTGCTTAATTCCGCGCGCAAGCAAAGTAACGGTTTATATAATCCAAAAACGACTGGAACCTACCTTAATATCAGAAATATCCCCCGAAACAAACCGAGTTCACCTCGAGAAAGTGGACAACGAACCAACAACTCCTGATAGTAATAAATTAAATAATTACAATGAACTTAAGAAAAATACTGAAAAGAGCATAACAAATATTGTTACCGGAGTTATTTCGCATAAAGCTATTCGAATTAAAGTCAAAGTTGCTTTCAAATAGTAATCTGATACCAAAAAACAAGTACGAAACTTTAATTATCGAAAATACAAATAGGTCAGAAGATAGAAATTAGAATAATGAATGAAATAAAATTAATACACTAGTAACATTTGAGTAGACATCGGATTTGTGAAAAACATAAAATTATAATTGGCGTCGAAAGATAAAAAGTAATTTGTTAAAACAAGAGGTTTCAAATAATATAAAAGATCCTATGAGATCTCGATAGTTGGTGCTCATTACTCGGGCAATTAACAATAAAACAGGTATAAAACCAAAATCCGTTACTTTAAAACAGTCTAATGATGGTAAACTTCGTGCATTTGTACGTCTTGATGCTAATCACATTTTAATGAGGGCTGGTTACATGGTTGTGAATTGTACTAAATATAAAGTGTATGATTATACTCGTGTCGTACGCTGTTATAACTGCGCTGGATGAAGATCAGATTAAAGTAAAATGCAACATTTCCGCATGCACGTTTACAACACGAAAAAGAAAAAGGTAAACTTAATTTAGAAGATAGGAAAAATTTTATTGATAAAATTACGCATACGTTTTCTTAGTTCTTTTTGTACATTAAAATTGTAAATAAAGTAAAACTTAGTATTAAATTATAGATAGTATTAAGCTAATTATTCAAAACGTAAATCATTGTAAAGAGGCACAAACAGTACTACAATTAAATAATATACAAAATAGTAATTGCAAAAAAAATTGTTATTATACACTAAATTTGTTGCTATCGGCAGTAACATTAAGAATATTAAGAGTACTGTAATTTCTGACTACACAATTAAAATTAACTTAAATTGTATCGTTATTTTTGGAATATATTTACCACCCAATAATGATATGGATTATCAATTTACACTTTTACTTAAACATATAAAATAAAATTGGAAACATAATGTAATAATATTGGGCGATTTTAATTCGAGGTTAAAAATAATGGAAATAAAAATTTTCAACATGCGCCCAGGAATACACAATTTGAAAATTTTGTGTATTCAGGGAACTTATTAATTAAAAACGATATTGGTGTTTATACTTTTCGAAATCACAATGGACAAAGTCTGATAGATTATGTGTTAATAAATAATAAATTTAAGTATAAGTTATCGGGTGTTATGGTTAAAGAGTTTTTTTTTAAGTGACCATAAAAATATAAGTATTGATATTTTCGATACTAATCGCGATAATAATGACTATAACCTTAGATATCGATAAATTTATCAGTAAATTAAATGGTGACTTAATGTTAAACTTTGAAACAAATCTTATTCTTGCAAATAATGAATCTCAATTATTACAGTACTAATAACATATGCGATACTGTAAATAACGCCAAAGTGAAAAAGCCTAAAACGAATAAATCATGGTGAAATAAAGATTTAAATTATTTTAAACTTTTCGTTCGTAGGTTTAATAATATTAAACATAAAAATATTATAAATTAATTAATATATAATATTAAAAATGTATAAAATTAAAATTAGATATTTCAAGCAAGCTCGTCCGGGGCCTGAGGTAAACCTTATAAAATATTAAATCATTTCAATGATCTGAAAATTAATGTCGTTAATGACTCCTTGTATTACTAGGAATAAAGATAAAATGAGTCTATTAAATTGTTTAATTTCGAAGATGATGTCTCTATTTCACTTAATAATATCACAGATAAAAATAAACATTTAAAATTGGAAGTTTCGTATATTTAAGCAAATAATACAAAATCTGAACAATAAAAAAATCACCATCTTCTGATGGCATAACTATTAACGTAATCGAAATTAAAATATTTTTACTTTCCGAATTTATTATTAATACTTTATTAATAATAAACTTTTACAACTTGAATATGTTTCCACACACGTACAAAAGTGCTAGTATAATCATGTTAAATAAACCAAATAATGATGTTAGTAAAAAAAATGGTTACAGACCAATATGTTAAATTCGTTAAGTATATGAAAAAATTATTTTAAAATTTTTAAATAACGAAATTAATAATACATACGTGCTCAATCCGTATCAATACAGTTTCAGAAAGTATTATTCTACAGAATTAGCTATTTCAGATGTAATAGATGATCTATCATAAAATAAACAACGTAATAATAAATCTATTGTTATCTCATTCGATATAGATGCTTTCAGTAACTGCGATCGCCAAGTTATAATTGATTTAGTTTAAACGTAATAAATTTAATACATAATTATTTATCTAATAGGAGAGTTACACGGAAATATCAAAATGGATATGACAGATGTTAGTAATAATTTTGGAATCCCATAAAGTTCAGTTTTTGGACCGACCTTGTGGAACATTTTATATTCCAATACACGTTCTTCTTTTAATAACACGTTGTACAGTTACGCAGATGATCTGCTCCTAATATATAGTGTTCATTTATGTAGAAAATCGACGTAATTGTCTCATATTCTTAATTGTAATGAAGTTATTCATAAGCTTAAAACAATAATTTAAATCTCAAATTTGAGATTACTAAATCTCAAATTATGGTTGTTTATGGTCGAGATAAAAGTTTTTCGATCGGGTAATATATGATAACATTAAAATTGACAATCGTGCGTTTAGTTCTACTGATCGCATAAAATATTTGGGTTTCATTATAGATAATACATTAAAATAAAATAAACATATACAATATATAAATAACAAAGTCAACAAATATTATTATATATTTAAAGCTCTCGGAATTTTCTGGCTATAATATTTTACGTTGTCTTCTCCTAGCGTTGCCGGCAAGTAAATTCGGGTAGGTCCTTGGAATCCATACGGAAGTTATGCCGGTGTTACGTTCGCTTAATTCTAGAACACTGTGCAATTTGGTCCATCATTGCCACAGTAATATTTCTCACTTCAATGCACTCTAATGCCAATACTGAGTCAGTCAGTATCACATACTGGCCAGCAGGAAAATCTGCGATTTGTCGTACCTCTACTTAATTGCAAATATACATATATTTATTTTTGTTTCGTGTATTGCGAATTATTTTTATCGTTTTTTTTGTAGCTAATTAAAATTCGTATTAAGAAAGTATTATAGCGCTAAATTCTTGAGGATTCAATGCTCTTAAAATTTCCAAACTGTTGTGCTTAACAGTATCTAAATCATCCGTGTCTGTGTTATACGTTAAAAGATAAAAGTAAAGTAAAATATAAAAAATTATTTTTCGAAAAAACTGATTTGCAATAGAATATAAAATAATGTCACCTGATATCGGTCTTCAGTAATTTCCGTCATCGAAAAACATAATGTTCTCAGGCCGAAATTACTAAATTCCTTTAAATGCTCCAAAGTACGTTCGTAAAATGTTTGACCACTCGGCGATAATCGTTCGAAAATAACATTATCCGCTCCCTAAAAATAACAATAACACATCGGTTGCTCTTTTATATTTTAAATTACCTACACGAATAATGGGTTATAAAATAATTCATTATGAGTTTCTTAAAAAGTTAAAATTTTAAAGTAACAATCTGTTATATAAACTGATTCAATAAATAGCAAATTCGAGAAGATATCCGCGCAATTTTTTTTATCTAGCACTTATTCCATACTACAAAAAAGAAAATGCAAACTTAAATTATATAAAAATTAATTCGAAACAAGTAGGAATACGTAAGAGCGTTTACTTAAAATAAAAGTTACATATTCTCCTGATTAGACAATATTCATACATAAGGAAAAACCCATACATAACTAAACAAAAATTAAAATAACAATACTAACATATAAGAGTATTTACACGAAATAAAATAAACTTTATATATTCTCCTCGTTAGCGCCATACCATCTGCATGACTAAACATTCTTCCGCTAACCTAGGCGCTATATAAATCATTGACATTTAAAAATATGTATCTAAGATACTTCTCCGTCGAACACCGAACATCTAATCGCATATTTTTGTTATATAGCGTTAATTAGGTCGTTTTTAAATCAATTGTATATATGTAGTCCACAGTTGTTTTAACATTTTAATACGATATAAAATGTCAAAGGTTTTATGTTAAGTCGAAGTATGTGGCGATTGCTGACTGATCATTTTTTATATATATATATTATCACGTATGAATTATATTCGTATAAGCTGTTACTTTTTTTAAAACGCGAATTGATTAACACCGAAGAAAATAAAATCTTTCATCCTTCTAAATGCAATGTCGTTATTTTAACGACCTCCACAAAATTACGATTTTTCCCTATTAGTTTTCATTTAAGAATTTTAGCAGATTATTGATGAATCGCAACGTTGTCTTTACACGCTGATCATTAACATTAAGAAGAAAAATATTATATAGGGTGACCAAAAGAAGATGGACGGTTTTATTTTTTTTTAATAACTCAAAAACTACTCGACCAAAGTTTTTGAGTGAAATTTTAGGAAAACGGGAGATTAGCATACATTTATGGAACACATATCGTTCAGATGACCGCCATTTGCAACGATACATTCATTAGTCTTTTTACATTTTCGAAGATTTCTTAAATTTAAATGTTGAATATATCGGAGAGTAGTGATTTTATTAATTAATAATAAACCGAACAAAATATAACGCAATAACTAAAAGTTTTCGACAGTTACGTCATTTTCAAGTACGCACCAAAATTATTACATCTTTTTTTTTTAGCGATTGTGTTATATTTTGTTTGGTTTATTATTTTCTTAAATTTGTGAAATTTCTTCGGAAATGCGAGTTTTCAGGTCTTCCAGATCTCGTGAACGTGTTTCGTAAACGTGGTTCTTAAGGTAGACACACACAAAAAAAAATCTGGAGCAGTCAAATTTAGCCAGAGCGGCGGCCAAGCGAAATGCGTGCAACGCGACAATATGCGGTTAACAAACGCTTCTTTCAGGACTACGAGCGTTTCTGCCGAACAGTGACATATCGCGCCATCTTGTTGAAACCGTGTACGGCACAGACGACGACGTGATGGAAGCAAAAACTAGTTTATCAGCTCGATATAGCGCGTTCCGTTGATATTGCCGATGAAAAAATAAGGCCCCAAGATCAGACGGTTACTCGCTCGCCGTGTAACGGCTTCTGTTCGACTGAATACGGATTAGATTCGGACCAGTAGCGATAGTTCTGTTAGTTTAGGAATCCGGATAAATGAGCTTCATTGCTCACCAAAAGATTGTTTAAATCGATCTCTTCGTCTTCGATTTTTTCAGCATCGTTTCAGCAAAAAGTTTTAGTTGTGCATGGTCGGTACTTTTTAATTCCTGAGTAATTTATAAGGATAAAATTTCAAGTCCTCCAGCAATAAACGGCGAACAGATTTTCTCGACAGGTTTAATGAAACATCATGACGACGAGCAGAGCATCCAGGGCTCCGAATGATCGCTGCCCGAACTCGATCCATGTTTGTGGAGCAGAGTATGAACTTTTTTTTTTTGTCCAGAACGTTTTTATCTGTTGCAGAAGCTGTCTCTCAAGTTGAATCGCGAGATGACGTTGAATTCTTTTCGAAGCTCTCTTTTCACTTTCGTAATCGATTCACAACGTTCCACGCAAAACGCGGGCACGTTCTCGTTATAAGATGCCACGATGACGTGTGTACACTGAACGTAGAGCACGCGGTTTACCTTGTTCAGCATTACCAACTGCGTTATTCAAAAAAACACAACCGTCCATTTCCTATTATATTCAAATCTTAATGATATTACAAAAAATATATTGTTCGTAATAAAAAATATATATATATATATATTACTTTGCAATACAAAATTATTTTATTGTCCGGGGTACGAACGATAACCGACATACGTTTCCTAGAACTGGTAAAATCTAACATATTTAATATGCCGTACGTTATCCTTTTAGACAGGGCTAATATTTCGACGGAATGCGGAGCGCGCGTTTCGAATACGTATCCGAAGCTTTTAGCTCCTAATACCAATGCACGTTCGTCTAGAAGAAAAATTATTACAATAAACACTAGAGATATAATATATATGCGGTGATATGCAGAAAGACTTATCAATAAGCTTATGATCGACGCAATGGAAACAAAACGTATATTTTTTTAAAAACAATGACGGATAACGAAAGATATAAACCTAATGCTACGAATGCATTACAGGGGTGGAAAATGTGTGTTACAATATAAATTGCGATCGAATCTAAATGGTTAATTGCAGGTATGTGGGAGTAATAATAAATGAAAATTTAATATGGAATAAACATACGACCTTTGTAGAAAGAAAAATATGAACATGACCATCGATGACATCATCATTCTCTTCGTTTTGCCCTCTCTAGAGGGTGTGGTGATGTGAAAACGACGTCCTAATTATAATTCTCCAGGTTGTTTTATCCTGAGTAGTCAATATCGCCGCATGAAGACTCAATCCGGTTATTACCATTAATTGATCGACACAGCGTGTTCGTGGTCTTCGTCTTAGTCTTTTTCCATTGCTCAACATTATACGGCGTTCGAGTGAATCCACATCTCGTACTATATGTCCGAAGAAACTGAGGAATCTTCGCCTCATTATATCAGACAGGCGTAACTATATGAATAATTTGCTAAGTATTTGTAACTAGGTTTTTCCACGAAATCCTCAGTAATAAGTCCACATTTCGAACGCATTTATTCTGTTGTGGTCGGATATTTACCCAAGTTTCACCTGCATAGGTCACAATTGAGAAGACCAAGTGATTTAATTTCGTATTCATTGAAAGGTTTGTGTCCTTCCAGATTCTTGTTAAACTAATAACTGCATTACGCGTTATAGCTAATCTGCGTTTGGTATCCATCGAGCAGCTTCCATCCCGAGGTAACTGTTCACTACCTCGAAACCACTAACTTCTTTATGTGCTTAATTTTCATTCCTATCAATTATCGCGGCTTTTGTTTTACTCCTATTAACACTTAATCCGCATTCCATACATTCTTTCGGTAGTCTTTGCATGACATTCTCTAGTTTTTATTTTGAGCTGCTCGTAACAACGGTATCGTCCGCCATATCTTAGATCATTAATTACTCTTCCTCCTATCGAAATTCCGTCTTCCCAGTCGTTAAATATTTTTCTCATAATAAATTCCGTATATATATATATATATATATATATATATATATATATATATATATTAAATAATAAAGGAGGGAGTACGCAGTGTCTTACTCCGCTTGTACACGTTAAAAAATTGATGCATCATTATCATTTACTTTAATAATTAAATGAATTTATACGGACGAGCAATGGTATATTATCGGAACGGAATGCTATTTCGAATTGCTCAACATTTCTTTTTCCTTGAATGGGGGTGTCTTTACAGCCTACCCAACGTGATCCTGCGAGGATTATTTATATTAGAATGAAGGATGTTGCTATGTGGGGGACCAACTGTAGATTATCCAAGAAAGGATGATACACTATATGGAGGTGTAATACATGGAGAACGTAGTAAGATAAGGTGATCGGAATTGCAATTGGATTTAAATACGCATGTCACCCATTATAGTAGTATAGTTTAAGATGCTCGATTATTCCAATAAGTTAGAGCTAATGAGTCTTATAAATTTTGAAAGGATTACCACTAAATCTGAAATATATATATATATATATATATATATATATATATATATATATATATATATATATATATATATATGTTCATTAATTGGTTATATAAAAAGCATAATGGCGAAACTATACAAAAGCAGAAAGAAAAGTGGATATCTGAATAAACGAATTCAAGATGGAATAGCGTTAAAAGATCGTGTAAATTTCAACATTTCAAACATACAAAGCAAAAACTAACTAAAGTATTCCAAGACGGTGGTAATTTAAAAAAGAAAAAAATAGTTGTGATTATTCTCTTTCATTATTTAATTTATAATTTTCGTACGAATCCGTTATTTATCTTATTTTTTTCGCAAGTGCAAAAAAATCATTTCTAACACTTCTGTATGTATAGTGTATAATTTTTAATTTTATTTTAACCGGTTACGGGCTGTATTCTCGATGAAATAATTATACAGCGGCAAATATATCGTACAAATTGAACACGGCAATAATTATGTCGTCGTCGAGAAAAACGCCGATAAAGTCGATAAAAGGGCATAAAGGAATTTATAGCACCGAACGTTCAAATTAGATCAAAGTAAAATTAAAAAGTGCAATTTTAACTGATAGTGAATTAACTATACGAAATTAATAATATTAAGAGATTTTGTTTTCTTCGTCAAGTGTCTCATTTCCCGCACTTCTCATACGACAAGTCTATTCTCGATTTGTGCCTAGCCTTACGAAAATTGTACACGAGTAAGCATAAAAAGAATATTTCATACGAACAGAATTCTGGAACTAAGGTATTTTATGGGGGGAAGAGCCGCGTTTACGAAACATGTCCACGAGATCGGAAACACTTGAAAATTCGTATTTCTTAAGAAACTTCAAAAATTCAGCGACCTATGCTAGGATAAAGTCTTCGAAAATTTTGTAAATAGACTGAACGAATGCATTGTTGCAAATGGCGGTCATTTGAACGATATTGTGTTGCACAAATGATTACCTCTCGTTTCCTGTTTTTTAAATCAAATTTAATTCAAAAATTTTGGTCGAATAATTTTTGAGTTATTCGAAAAACAGAACCGTCTGTCTTCTCTGGTTCACCCTATATTATTTTTTTAAAATTAAAATCAAAACACTCTCCGAAGTAGTAATATCGATTTTAATATAATACGGGTTAAATATTCTTTTATTATAGATTATTTTTTTTTTTTATAAATTTTGTAAAATATTTAATTGAATACAATACTACGTTTGTCCCAACGACGTTACGGTACTTTAATGCGCGTACCTGGAGATGAAGCGTGGTATATTATTTCGTGCGAATCGGGCACTTTTTCCGGTATAACTGTGTGGCATATTGACATCATTGTTAAAAAGTGTTGTATAGTAGTCGAATTTTCATTATTATGTATCATCTGCCACGTAAAAAAAAATATATATAAATATTATAATATAATTAAACATTTTTCGATTTTCGTATTTAAATATTGACACGAAAATGTATAGGGTGGGGCGGAAATATGCATTGTATTTTAAAAAATTAGAGCGCACTCTATATGGAGTTAGGAAAATTATTCAAGTTGCGTTGACAAGAGAAAGAAAATTTTTTTTTTAAAAGTATTTAATCGATTTTTGCGTTCTCGCCTAAAATATTCATATCCACCGAAAAATGTATGTAATTACGAATAAAAATTTCAAAGGCATGTTGCCTAGTTTTCTTAATCAAACGTGGTGCTAGTCGTTCTACGCACATTCGACACAAAACTCAAATTTAACGGTTAGAACGGTCCAAAGAATACTTCATTAAGACGTTAGCTACTAATGTATACAGTTTAGCACTCAGTCGATCTTTCTTTAGGTTGTGACATTATTATTATTATTATTTTTTTTTTATGGATTATATTTAAAATCGAAAGGAAGGTATGAAAACAAACCTTAGAAAATTTAATTTCGAGATTTCGTCAAAACTAAAGGTCGTCACTTGAGCGATATTATCTTTAAGAAAAACCGTCGAAATAAATTAATCATATGAAGAAACCTCTACATTCTTTCTCTTTCCAACGCAACTATTGTATCGTTTCCTCAACTTGAATAGAGAGAGCGCTATATTATTTTGAAGTATCTCTACCGCACGCTATACATTAAATAACAAACCGATGAATAAAGTAAAAAATTATAAATAACATTAACACTACTTTGTACGGGAAGTAAAAAATTATTGCAATCTTATCCATTGATTGAACTAAATATATATCAATCAATCAATGGAACGTATCAGAGACTGGTTTACCTATATATGTTAGCCCTTTCAACTCAACGTATATATTCACTTCTTTCTTAACCGCGCCCATCAATGTCTGTCTTGGTCTTTCTTTCGCCCTGCACATGATGGATATTTTCCCTTTCAATAGACCACCATGTTTTAACACGTATCTTATTCATTTCAGTCTTGTATTTCTAATCGTTTTCAAGAGTGACTTTTTCCATCGGTCAAAAATTCTTCATTTGGAATTTTATCAATCCAGTTTCAAACGCCTCAATTTTCTGTATGACAATACATTTTCATAATCCTATAGACAGCGTATAATTATATATCTTTTTCGTTCAAACGCCTCTTTGCTGTACGTTACACACAACATGTATAACAGATTTAGAACTTATTAACGAAAAATACATGTTAAATTTGATAATCATCATCATTAGTATACCGTCTCCGTATCGGAGACAAGAGACTACTTAGCTATAGATATTTTATTGTACAAAGTAGCGTACAAGGCAATCGTAATATGACGTTAGCGTAGACAGACACATACACACGCACACTCGGAACAACTGATTGTAATCGCTTTGTTTTCACCGCACAGTGTGTTTTTGTTGTAACTATATTATTCCTAGTAGGATTATTTCGATTTTTATTTTCTGATGATAACTGTCGTCGATCGTAACTCGGTACTACCTTCCGTATGAAGTCCGTACTCTACGGGCTATTCCGACGACATAAATTTGATAACACGATATTAAAAACTAATAATGTACTACGTACTTCTATCAAAGACGACTTTTTGTCTTCTGTAAACATAATTCCGGCAACGGAGCAATGTTTGAATATCATGACATTTTGAGTTAATGTACCAGTTTTATCCGAAAATATATAACGCACCTGATTTATAATGTAGACAAGCGAATAAATTATCGAGATAATATTACTTGAGGTGATAAATATTATTAGGAAAATCGCTGTAATTTCGATATCAAAGCGTGACAATTATTTATTATAGAAAAAATTAATTTTAATAACTAAGCGGAAATTTAGGATTCAAATATAACATACTTTTTTTTATAATTCAACAAATAACGTCACTCTATTAAATCAATTATTGACTAATCTCTTAATGTCAAAGTCGATAAGAAAAGTCATAATTAAATTAAACAAATGTACAGCTAACCTATTATCATACATTTATTTTATGCGAAGGCATTAGTGAAGAAATTTAAGGATATAATATTGGAAACTTAAAAAAAATTATTAATCTCGAAACCCATTCTACATTAGTATCCTAATTGAAGATAATAAACAGTATATTTTCAATATGTCACGCAACGTATTTTATCAATTTTTACATTTTAATATTAAATTTAAATCATCGAAATGGAGCAAAATATTATTAACCAAGCCGGTTAATAATATCCGCATATATATACTACCAACGGTATTATACACATAATTGAGGCGTAGTTCAAACATCAATTTATGATTACCATTAACTGAACATCGACTATCAATTTCCGCTAACAAATAATTTTCAAATCACGGAATACGGATTTAACTATTTGATCATTATGTGTTACTAAACAGTTTTCCTACCAAAAATTATACAAGTATTAATAAAAATATTCACCATTCCCAGTTCTTCATTTAGATTTGATGTGCGAGCTGCAGCTGGAGTATCTGTTACCGAATAGTACATGTCTAAATCTTTATTGATGAATATAGCCTGTAAAAAATATTTCGAACATTGATATATATATATATATATATATATATATATATATATATATATATATATTTTAAGAACGTATAAAATAATGCGCGATTTACACATTTAACGTTATAAGTTGATTTTTCATTTAATACAACCCTAATTCAAATATTTCGTTGTTATCAAGTATGCAATATATTATTTAAAGAATTTTTTACATAATTTTTCCTTTTTACGTACGATTGTTCAACAAAATATTTTGAAGTTAGTACGCATTAACGCATTACAAGGAACGTATAATAGTTAATTTTATCTTACGAAATTTATAACTAACTACAGTTATCACCCTCATACATAAACTTCGATGCATAGTTATACTAAGATTAATCATACAACCGTGTGTTATCATCGATCAGACAAAAGTAATATAATCTTACATTAGCTATTATTACGAATTTTAATATAGGAGCTGTTTTCAAATTAATATTTTATAATAAAATAACAATTTCGAATATCTCTCGTTATAAATTTTATTCGATAAACTTTTACTTTTACTTTTACTTTTTTTATATAAAAATATAAATAATCCTAATATTATCGCGTGGAAGGCAATGGCAAACTACTGCACGCAAGTAATAATATAGCAGGACTGCATTGTCGTGACAATGAAACGATTACAATCAGTTCTCCCGGATGTGTGTGTCTATCTACGCTAACGCCATATTACGATATCCTTGTACGCTACGCGTGTACAGAATACCACGCTCTTGTGTGGTCTTAACCATGTGGGACAAACAGGCGGAACTATTGCTGTAAGGATTAAAGAGCGTGTAGCGGACTGCAAGTATAAACTCATTGAAAAATCAGCCGTGGCGAAATATTAAACGGTTACAGGGTACGCGATAAGGTTTGAAATTCGGACCAAAATAGATCGGTTAGGTGAAAAAATTATTAGGAGAGCCTTGAGAAATTGAAAAATTTCAGAACTTCAACGAGAAGATGGTTTCCGACTTGATCCAGCGTGGAGGACGGTGATTGGACAATTGATAATCAATCAGACGTAGTGCTGTTATCAATAGAGTTATTATGTTACAGTCAGTTTACGTTAACTCGGGTTTATTAATACATTCGTTGTACTTTTATTAATAAATTGGTTTCTATTTTCTTTTTCGTACGTCAAATGATTGTATTTAATTATGAATGTTGACCGCGAAAATAGTTTTAAAAATTATATAACAATAATAATAACGAAACATATAACGCTATTTAAGAGGTAATATATACGTGAAAAACAAAAGTGTGTAACCAGAACTTATTTATGCCGTTTATACATGCACAAATATATATATATATATATATATATTCATTATTATTCATTTTAAAATACGAAACTGTACGGAAGAATAAACGCAGTAGAGAATATCTTCCGTAGATAATATAAAAATCTGGATGACCGTCGACAATATAAAAGGAACTAACGGACGTAGCAGTGACAGAGGACTAAAACATATCAGTCGTCAACGTTCCCCGAGCACACAGTGCAAAAGAAGAGGATGATACAATCGTATTACTCATTCTGACATTTATATGATTGGGAGATCGTTGAATCGAACTACATCATTTTTTCTGTGTCAATCATTACTTCAACAAACTCAGTACGTTTTACTTTAACAATTTCGTATACAAAACTCCGAACGTTTACTATAAATGGGATGTAACACGATAATATTAGTGTCGTTCATAATAGAATTCTGAAGAAGGAGATACAACTGTAGTCACTATTTCATAAGACTCTAGTAATATAGGAGGATATTTTGTCCTTGCGGTGGGCCGCTATATCTAGTTAGCGCCCAAAATTTGTATTTAAAAGAAAAATATACTCATAAATATAGCTGTCTCGATATTGAAAGATCATTTTGTAATTTTTGAAAACATCGGTCGAATGTTGCATAACGCATAATGATAACCATCAACTTCACTTTTCACGCAGTTATTACCCTATTAATTTGATAATCCTTGCGAACATTACAACTCAATACAGCATTCCGCATGTACTTTTATTTTCAAACAATGACAACAAACGGCTCTGACAAGAATAGAGGGCGAAAATTTTAAGGATATAATGAATGTGTTTCATTGAGTCAATGACAAATACATGAACGCGTGTACTCGCCTGTATATGTACGTGCATCTTCTGCAATCATTGAATGCCATCGAAATTTATTCACAAAAACCGAGAGTGTATATATCATCGTCTAAACATTTAATTTTATGTTAAAATTTAAAGGTTTCTTAATTTCTATCTTTCATGTTTCATACAAAACAGGTAGATTCGATAAAAATGTATTAATCGATACGAATAAAAATTTACCTGTAAATAACGCACCACTTCTAATGTCACTTGCAGCGATATCGGAATTAAATTATTGTACAGAATAACAAAAGTTAATAGCGTGTACAGAAAATTCGTCTTCGAATAATAACCTGAAACATTATTAAAAACGCCAAAAATTTAAGTGTATATATAAAACAAAATATATTCCTCTCTTCTTGATCGAATAAAAAAAATAATAAAAAAATAAATAAAAATTAATGTCGTGATCATGACAACGTCGGTAAGAATGATCCAACTACATTTTATGAAATCATCGTACTGGTGGTCACGATCTTGTGTCTTTTTTAGTAGAAGGCATCTAAAATATTTTATTTGACAAATCTTTAACAATCGTTTATAATCCTCAATTTCTCGCAGTACATAAACGTTAGATATTTTGATCGTCTACGATATTATAAGGATCCTTCTCCGACAGCACATTTTAAATATATCTATTCGGTTCATTGTCTTCTTTTTTACATCTATGTTTCGCCTTATACAGTTAAACAGAAAAAAAAAAACATTAATGTACTAACTTTATTTTAACGTCACTATTTATGGAACAATCTCTACATATCATATTTAATGTAGGTATGACAACATGAGCGATTTGTCTGCGACGCTTTAATTATTTTTCTAAATAGTCATTTTTATCTTATCCACTATTTTAATCATTCGTGGACGTTAGATTTTTGATTTTATTTATGACAAATCCATATGAAGAACACCAAATATAATAAACGTAACAAAATGAATAAAATCGCAGATAACATTATTTTTAAAAATACACTCGGAAACCGACATAACAAATATAGTATAAAAATAAAAAACTAACATTTCGAATATTTTACCAAATCCTACCTTCTAATCCAAGATACCACTGTCGATTGTTACGATTACTCCATAACATACTGCATACAGTACTTATTAGACATAAAACTAGGAGCAATACGAACAACATGATAATAAGCTTATTTGTAAGTTTATCCACGGTTGATCTTTTTAAAGGTGCTGAAGTTGAATTTTGCATTAATTTAGTATCGTGTCCGGTATATATAACAACACCATGTATCCAGCCTGTATTTCTTAATACAGAACCCCTTAGTAATATCTGATCAGGACCGAGTGGAAGAACCTTCCTGTGACATAAGGTTATAAAACAAAATAGCTTGAAAATATTTATCAGGATAGTGGAAAAATCATTATAAGCTATCTATTATTCAATTATGATATATTAAAAAAAAAAACATATTGATCAGAACTATATTATCCAGAAATCTAGGCAAACTTTTAAGAAACGGAAGGAATGAATGTATCTACAGCAAATATAAATTATAGGAATAAACGTATTTCTTAAACTAAAAACTAACGAATTCCATAACGATGAAATAGTATAAAAATAACGTTATGTTGCATTAAACTTCGGGAAAAAATTTAAAAAAAAAAAAATTGCACCGATGCATGCATGTACGTACGTATGTATATATGTATGCGTACGTGTGTAAAAGTATACGCATATATACCAAATAACACTATATATATATATATATATATCTCTAAAAATAAATTGTATAATTAAGAAATATATATTGTACGCTAAAAATCAGATATTTATTATTTTGCTAAACGCTCAAAATATATTTTATACGTGTCTGTATTTCCACTATTCGAATTTGTGTTGTAGAGATTAATCATCGTAATTACCTATTTCGTTAATGGTTAAGACACGTGGCAAATATCAAAAATTTAAATGTAGTTTTTCACTATAACCTATACTATTTTTTTTTATGACATTGCGTACATAATGCTAATGCGCGTGTATCTAGGTTTATTTAATCCAATTCTAAATAAATGGTTCATGTAAATGCCGTAGTTTATGGATGTTACTGAAAATTATGTTAGTTCAAGCGGGACTGGCACACAGAGTACTATCGGTGAAATAACTTAATATTTGTCGATGGATAGTTTTCAATTGAACATAGTAAATTGGGCACTCATTTTTTTAAAAATACATTCGTTTACACACATAACGGTTAAATACTTAACATCCGACTTTCATTCGGGAAACTCGTTTTTTAATTTTAATACACTTATTTGTCATAATAATTTAATTTTTCATATAAAACACAATTCCCATAAATAGTTTCCCAATATTTTTTGAAATATATTAAAAACTCGTCTTATCATATTTTATCGGAACGTAATCCGTGTTTACATAAAATACAAATGTACAAATTATGTGCAAATAAAAAAAAACATATTTTATATTATATTGCTATTTTAACGCGCTGTGGAGAAATTTACACTGGTAGAAAAAGATAGTATGATAGATCACGGCAAATTGTTTAACGGAGTGCCCGAAAGAAGTTAACGGACATTATTATAAAATAAATTTGAATAGAACTAAATATATCGCCAGCATGGGAAAACACTCAATACTCGATTAAATAATTTGAGCTACTCCAATCTAATCGAATAACCATATAAACGGATTGATATTTAAAAACCTTCAATACGCACATTTCGAAACAATATATACAGGCTGTTCTATAGATGAGTCAGTAGGACGGTATACTGCATTTTTTTAAAGAAATATGTCACAATTTGGAATACGCCGGATGTTCGTATACAGTAAAACTATACGCAATAACAATGACGTTAAACCACATTTAAAAAGTGAAACTGAAACATTTTAATAGCGAAAGACTCTTTTAACAGTAAGTAAACTATAAACTATTCATATAAAAAATGTTAGTAACATAGAAATGAAAATTAGGAAACCCGTAAATAAACTTAAAAAGTTAAATATCAAAATAATTTTTAAGTGGATTCTAGGGCACGTTGGAACCTTGATGCCATAACTAGGAGTGAAGATAATAACATAAAACAGATAAAACTAAACTGGGAAGAATATATATACAGTTATTAACGATCGGTTATATCAACAACGAAAACATATGTATACAACAGAAACAGAAACCAATATATTAGTAAAACAGACAGTCGATAGTAATGAATGGTATATGGACAAAAATATATAGAACTACGTAAAAACGGTATGCAGATTAAGTTTTTCACATCATCCAACACTGCGTCACCTATGAAATTTAGGAATTTTCATTAGCTTAGCTTGCGATTATCATGGTTCAGAAGGGTCGTTATTGTTGAATTCCAGACACTAATCTACATATGACCTTTCCGTTTATCAGTTTGATCACATCGTCATTACATAAGTCATATCTGCAGTAGTCTTAGTGTGTGTACAATTGAACACGTGCTGATGGTCTTGCTTCTCGTCGCTTTAACATTTATAATCGGTTCTAAACTTCTATCTGACGCGATTTGCATTTGTTTTTCCACAGACAGTACGTCGCGGTTGAAAGACAATCTGGGTGAGGAGTACAGTGGACAATCAATGAAGATATGGGAGACGGAAAGCGTGACGCTACACACGGTGCACTGAGGAAGTTATGTTGATCAGATGTGAACAGGTAAGTCTTGTAAATATTAACAAAAAATTTTAGATATATACGGATTTATAGACATAAATATTTTTAAACATTTATACACGTTATAAATTTCCAGATGTAATATTTAAATACGTACATTTTTTGAGTTTGTTTCATTATTTTAAAGCGGTCGTAAATAACTGTTTCAAATTTACCGAATGTAAAAAATAAGATTCGTTTTATAATTTAAGTGTAAAAAAATTGAATAAAAATGCCGGGGAAAAATTATTAGGAGAAGAACAATTTTAAATAATAATTATACACTCACGATTCCTTCGAAATTGTCAACGTGCCGGTAAAATCGTATATTAATTTGTTCGGAAGGTCACATTCGATTACAGCTCTAAAACTTAAAAAATCGCTAACATTTATTAGTGTCCACGTGTCCGAAAGTCCTTGTCTAATTTTCAAATTTGTTTCACCGTCCAAATTCATCGTTTCTATGTAGCACATACCTTGAGGTTCGCTATAATCAATCAATATCGCATATTGTAATAGAAAAAATTACATTGAAGATAAAAATACATTTACACTTCGACGTGATTATCTAAAAATAATTAAAAACGTAAAGCTAGATGTATCTAATGAACACTAATTGCAAAAAAAAAGAACCGCTGCAATACGAAATACTCTGCTGCTCTGTTTACTTTTAATTATTTAAAGGTATTTCAAATTTCATAATTAAAAGCTCATAATTTATAGTAGGTTAAAAGTAGGGGCTACCCATCATGTGTGGTATAATTAGGGGATGATTAGGAACAAAACAAAAAAAGGTTTGCCAAAATCCGACTAAAATTCGCCGAGTTATCCACGAATATCCATCCCTATATGCAACAACTTTCCGCGCGGCAGTTTAGTTGGAATGTAAACCGCCCTTTGAATGGGCTCCGCAAGAAGTTAGCAATTTTCAATTCAAAATTTTGTTCGTATTTTATTCCGAACACTTGGATTTTATTAATGAATTAATCAACATATTTTATATGCAAATATCCGCAAGATACGCATAAAATGGCGTGTATTTATGTAAAACCACTAAAAATAGCTAAACAAATATCAATTCCAGCTTAATATGTTTTCTATGTAGATGTAAGTTACCAAAGTTCTGGATGAATATCGAAAATTTGTTAGACGGAAACGTGAACATTATAAGACTAGCGTCGACTTAGAAATATGCTAGTTTCTAATATAATTCAGTTATATTTTGTATCACTACGATTAAACGATTTTGAAACATAAAAGTTCTCTATATAAATAGTTAATAAAACATTTTTGATTTTTTCATTGGCATATAATGTAATACGTTTAACAATTACGTTAATACATTTTAAAATTTCAAACATCTAGGTGTGTACATGTAAGGTCCGGTAATCGTTTAATAGCATATATATATATATATATATATATATATATATATATATATATATATATATATATATATATATATATATATATATATTGATCCGGTAATCGTTTAATAGCATATATATATACATGTAATCAATTCATTAAGGCAAGCTCACCTAGTTGAAAGAACCAGCAAATCAGCGGGGAAAAAACCGTTATTATAAACTTTAACAATTTCACCAATTAGTACATCTTTCCATTTACACAACCGCCACTGCTTATCACGAAGTACTTGTACTTCTCTGTGATTTATTTCGCGATCCGCTCGATGTCTTTTCTGAAAGAAATTTACATGATTTAATCTATCGTTGTTTTTTAATCTATACATAGAAACAAACGTGCTACAATTTTACGTTTAATTTTTAATTTTTTTTATATAATACATATTCAGATGAATTGAAAATAAGGATACAATAGTACTGTAATAATCAAATTATATAACACTTTCTATTATAGATAATGTATCGCCAAATACGCAGAAAAAGAAATCAGAACTCTAATTCTTACGGTTAGGTAAATAATTCCATCCCTAGGATTACCCCATGTGTACAATCTTTTTTTTTGTGTGTGTGTGTGTTGCTTGAACCAAGTATTAGGACCATGTGTTTCTGCAAATTCCACGAGCATTTCACCACTTTAATTTTGAGCATACTTTCCAGCTACTCGGCTATATTTAATATATTCTTACGAGTAATTTGTACGAAATATGAATAAGCTTACATTACAATTGGCTTTTTAGATATTGTATGAGCCCTATTTACATATATACTGATAAAAAAGAAATAATATACTATTATAAAAATAGAAATAATACATATATAAAAATAAAATTTAAACGATAATGCAAACATATCGGTCGTTTAAAACTGTTAACATATAAAAATAATAAAACTTTTTATTGTCTCGAAAATTTTTTAATTTACGCAACATCACAGGTGCAACCTAACGTTGATGAAAAAAGAATGAAACAGTATATAGTGAATAGAAGATAATGTAAATCATTTTATGTAGCAACATATAAGTGCACATACACATACACACATTTATGAAATGAATATATACGACTGCAGAAAAAAATTACAACTGATATATATATATATATATATATATATATATATATATATATATATATATATATATATGTATGTGTGTATAAATTTTCGATACTTAATATTATTTGTATTTATTTTTATTTTTTACATGCCCTTATATTCTCATGCATATGTGCCATAACATGGTCTTTCTTGTGTTTGTTTTTATTTAAACGACAAGTAACCCAGATCCATCGTTTTAACATTATCTTGAATATGAAGTAAACACACATATAACTAAATAACTGAAAATATCACCCGCTGATACAAAATGAGACACAATATACATCGCTCATATGGATACTCGACTATTTCAGTAAGAAAATTTCACGAAATCTTTTAGTTAAACGGTCATCTGTGAAACAACTGATAAAAAAAATCACTTCTACAAATCACGGAACGAAACATCACATCGCTAATAAGTACGGATAGTAATCAGGAAAGTAAAATTTATGTTTTCGAACATGTAATATACTTAAACTCTAAACAGTTGATTCCTAAAAAAAAAGTATTCATATATGCGAAATAAACAAACAAATAATGTAAAATAAAAGACATGCTTTATTGAAATAATAGTATATCAATAATTAAATTAAATATAATATCGTAATTTTCGCCATCTTATCAAATTAACTATATAGTTCGAAGTTAACTTACAACATCTTCCACCGTCTCCTTAATCGCCGATATCAACAAAATAATTACGAATGGCACTAAAGTCGTATATCGTCCGGTAGGAGAGACGTCTGGTATTTGCTGTTGAAATTAAACATTTAAAAATTATACAATAAAATTATTAAATATAAAGTTAAAATGCACGCAGGTTTAATCTGAGATTTACTACAATAAGAAAATTTTATTTAGAATTCGGCATTTTCGTATGAGGATATTGGGCGACGAAATAGATATAATTTTTATAATTATAAACATTTTTGAAGCTGATTTGTATTTACAATATTGAATAAACTATTCTACGATATCATCAAATTATTAACTCCGGCCTAGTTTAGAAAAGACTCGTACACTAATACATTTGTTGATTAATATTTCGTCATAAAAACAGTAATTTTTCTAACAATTATCAAAAACAACAACTTTTATGCACGTATTACTCTGTTCGGCCAATCATACATCAAATTATGATTTCTTTTTATCTCTCTGAGTCGGTTGCTTCGATTTTCAAACCTTTAATTTAAAAAAAACACACACGTAAAAATGCATATTTTTTGTTATCCGAAACAAATTGTTTTGATGTTGTATTACTACGAATCGATATTTGATTGATTTATCTCGAAGCCTTTCCTAATTTTTTTAGAGACTTATATTTCATTTACTTGTAGATATTTTTATGGTTTGGTATTACATATTAAAACTGGAAAGGTAGAGTCAATATGGGCACTAAAAAAATAAGTAATCTACCATATGTTAACGATATTGTGAAAAAGAATAAAAGAATTAAAAGATTACTAGATCGAATGAAATATTTCAGGCCAAAACATAATCTAACATTAACTCGACCAAAGTACAATGGCCGTCGATAAAATGGGAACGCTATCCGAAAGATTTAAATTAATAGCGGATAGTAATCAACAAACTGGAACTACATATCTCGATATCCATATAATAAATAACGAAACCTGTGACAGAGAAATCAAACGAGGCGTCGTGGTAAAAAGTGCTCTCGGTAAATCTACAAAAATATGACTAGGACTAAAGTTAATCGGTCATAATGCGGAACGACTGGAAAAAACACAGATCCAACTGAAAATAAATGACGAAAGAACTAGAGGAGGACCATCGACAAGACTCATAAATCATATCAACACAGTTTAATATTACCTACTAATAAGATTCTGCAACAATAAAGGAAAAATGGCGACAAGAGCTCTTCTAATCCACCAATTTGTGACGGTTGGTCACGGCAACCGCAATTGAGCTTATGACTACTAAAGAGAGAGATTATGTATTAAAATCACTTTCCACGTATGTGTCAGCAGGTACAAACGTAATTATTTTTTTATTAAAGTAATAACAACATCGCTAATCCAACGCTCAAAAATTATGTAATCTTGCATATTTTATATAATTTTAATACACGTAAAAAATATATTCATAATATTTAATTACGAAGATTTATTTGAAGACATTCGCCAAGCCACTTTGAGTTATTAAAAACAAATACATAAATTTAATTTATTCTTCTATAACGGTATAATAAAATATTTGAGTACAAGTGCCTCAAAGATAAAATTAATTTCTTTAATATATTTGAATATTTATTGTATGTTATATCACGTTATGCAAAAAACTTGGTTATGTCTTATATCTCAGGATAATATGAATAAAATATCCTCGTAAGTAATAATATTGTAGTGTAAAATCAATTACAAAATAATGAGATTTCCTACGCCTAAAGACATTGCAAATTGAGATTTAGGTAATTTAACATTACTGCTTATATATACATATACATAATTTTTACGAACGAGATGTTTAATAAACAAATAAGACAAAATTGAACTTGAAATACCTGCAGTAAAGCGATTAGAAGAAAAAAACAATTTGAATATCTTCTAAACTGTTCAAATAGAAAATATGGCAGAAAAGATAACAAGTTATATTTCGTTGTAGATATTTTATTTGAACAATACTTAAATGGTTGTGGTCTATTCACAAATATTACTCTGTAATTCCCCAAATCACCAACTGCACAGTCCAAACCATCAACATTGCGATTTCTCTCAATTTCTGTAAATATAAGGAAAAAACATTATTAGCGACCATATTTTTACAACAAAAATTATGATAAATGCAAATTCCTAAGAAGCAGATGGACGAGATTATACATACGGATTTAATTAAATTATTATTTAATAACAGAAAACGGTATTTGTTTTCAGTCGAATTTTCATTGATGACATGAGTAACATGTTTTATTGGACATAGGACCATTTGCCATCCTTGATGTTTTATTCTAAAATCGCTGTATTATTGCAACGTTGGTTCCGGCACTACATCCCTAGATTTGACTACATCATATGTAGACTATAATTTAATTTTCTAATAATTTTGAAGTATGACTTGTTCGCCAGTATACTTGTCGAATTTAAAAATCTTAATTCATTTATTTAGGTCTGAATTTATTTCATATCATCCTTTTATCCAGGTGTACGCCCAAGTATTTAACACTGTTATTTGGCGACCGTTTTCTGTGATTAAATCTAATATCGTTTGGAAGTATCTATTCATAAAGACTACTCGTTTAGATTCGTGTTTATTGATTTTAATTCGTCATTGTTTACATTCAAACTTCACTTAAGGAATTTCGCAGACTTTTACTAGCATCATTGTGGCAATGACTGTTATACAGTAGGACTATGTCATCTACAAATATACCCACTAAACTTTCATTCAGAATTGGAAGATCAGCTGTATGTACTATAGCGACCCTTAATGCACTCCGTTGTGGAGCTCCAGCGGATATTGGATGTATATTTAAGACTTCATCGCCTGTTTCTACCTGTAAATATCTCTCTGGTAGAAATAAGTTTATTAGTTTATAGTATTGGAATGGAAAGTTAATTCTTATTTTATACATTGGGCTTTTATGGCTGACTTTATCAAAAACTTGGCTAATATCACAGAGTTTCTTTTACTCCAGATTACATTCTATTTTCTGAATATACTTGTTGGATTATTGCATGCTTTGTTTGTGATAGTATTCTTTATCTTCTATGATCTCATTTAACTTTTTGAGTATAAATTTTTTATACAACTTGGAAATTACAGCTGACAAACCAAATGGTCTGTATGAATTCATTTACTTGGAGGTTTATCTAGCTTTTTTTTATCGCCATGATCTTAGAAAATTTCAATAGTATAGAATATGCTAATCTTACTATTGCATTAAATATATGTTAGCATCATCGATCCTTTTTGTGGACATTAATTTAACATTTTAACTGTTATTGAATCATAGTCCGGTGCTTTTTTAGGGCTCCTGTAATTAATAAACATTTTAACTTCTTGCGGAGAAGTAATCTTTATTTGCAGACCTAAATCAATGTTACAAGGATTGAACGATATATTTTCACTACCCTGATATGGACTGAAGACAGCAGCGAAGTGCTTCCTTCGTTAGCCTTACCTTTTCACGGAGCACTATATTTATACAATATTGTCCAAAGGAAAATTTATCCGCAACTCTTGATTATTGTAGTCGATTTAGACATGATATTTCATGTGAGCAATAGAATGTTGGCAGTTTCGACGAAAAGTAATTTCTTTGGGATTAAATATTTTATGATTCATTATTCTTACAGATAAATGACAAACCCGGTAACTAGTATTACGATACCCCCACAAAATTATACAGATTGGAAAGGATAATTACTGCATTCTATCTATTAATAAACGATGCAAGTCCATTTACAACTCCATCATGTTTTTTTTGTTTTTTGTTTTTTTTTTTTTTTTTTTTGGTAGGAATATGTGTCATTACCGGAAACGCATTTTGAACTATGTGTAGTGACGTAGTGCCCATGGGAATGAGATTTTTTAAGCAGTAGAATCTGAATAGATTAGGAAAAGATAGAAAGTAAACATCATCCATGTTTAAATATTTTAGCAAAATTGATGGGGGAAATACAGGTTATAAATCGTATTGACGATCGTGTTGTTAAGATCTAAACTTTATTGAGAATGATACATCATTATATATCAAACCACATAATCGCAATAAATCAGCCTTCAAAATTATATTAAATAAGCCAAATTGGGCTCGAACCAAGTCCATGCTTGATATTTTACACTTCGTCTATATACGTGATGAAATTGTAACAGACTATGTATATCATCAAATAATCAAGTAATAAATTCCATTGGTAATTATAACTATCAATACTCGAGACATCGTTATAAAAAATATAAACACAGGCGCATCAAATATATTTTATTAAATGAATGAATTTACAAGCTCTAGTTTCTTGTTACATTACTTTTAGTTTATATAATGTAAATATGTTATATTTTTATGTAATTTCTATAGATCTTTCTTTCTGCTGGAGAGTAGATTTTTTAATAAACTTTGTTCTATATTTTTAATAATTTATAAGTAGTACTTATGTTCTTTAAATTAATTTTTAATATCGGTTAAGGAGTAGGCATTATTCTCGGGACGATTGTATCATATTTTTATTCTATTGTTGTAAATCAGATGTTAATTAAACGTTATTTCTTTCTTAACACATCAAACGGATCAAGTGATGTCTTACAAACACAAAAATATTGAAATCGTACTAGACAGAGGAACCAAGGTAATCGTGGATGGTTTTACATGAGTTGTAGTAGAAACGTGCCATTTACTTATGAAAGAATTATATAACGAATGAAAAAAAAAATAGTGTGATAAAATATCGATAATAAGTCTCATTATATTCTTATTGATAAGAATTTAAACTGGGATAATGCTTATTAATAATCCTATTTATAAATATTGTACGAACAAAATTGTAAATTTAAACGGCCATATAAAAAAACATATTTACATCATTATACACCATACTAAAATAATTGTAAAAACTACTCCAAACAATTTTCAACAAAGTAAAACACGCAATCGAACATTAATAATAAATACCGTTTTTCATATATTTCAATAGATAATACAATCTGAGTGAAAAAACTTTACAATACAGAATTTTAAAAATAAAAATTGACATTGTAAATTTCTTTTTAAAAATACCTGTTCCAGAAATCAGCATTGGAACATTTACAGAATCCATTTTTGTGGTTTATTCACGCAAAACAAACATCCGCGAATACCTTACTGAACGGAATTGCTTAACAAACAAAAAAACTGCTTCCAATAACCTAATACATTAAAAACGAAAATAAATTTCATAAATGACAATGAAATATAAAGAAGTACATATGACAGTACTCCAAAATGCGCAATACGTATATAAAAATTATTATTGAAACAATTAATTGTCAAAATGAATAAAATACTGTTAAAACTTAAATCAAATCAACTCATACACCGGTGGTTCACATTACGTAAAATATGTGAGAATTATGGGCAATCCTCTAGTTATTGTAGAAAATTATGGTTTTACGTAATACCAATTTTGTGCCATTAACACATAAATTTAATTTAATTAATAGCTTCAACCTCCGAATATAAACAATACAGTCCGTCATTTTTGCGATATAACAGCTTCGTATTACACAATTTAATTAAAGATTAAGAAATCACTTCTTCGTCACATTAACTACCAATAGAATTCTCCTTGAAGGTATGGTAATAAATTAATCTACATGTATAATAAAAATAAAATATTAAGATACAGTTTCCGCAACTTCTATTACTCATTCCTTTAGAAACTTGTAATAAAAACATTTACATTCGTAGATATTATTGCTAACCACGTCCGATGCAGCTTATAATTCATTAACAGTAACGTTAAATGTTTTAGTACGAAACAATAACGGCAAGAAACCTATAAAATAGCAAACTGGATTACTGACAAATCCAAACAATATGAAAAATGGATCCGAAAATCTGAGATGAACCAAACAATAAATATATTATAAAGCTCAGGAATATCCTATTACACGTGTTAAATCCATATAACAATACTGTCAAACATGTTATTACGAATATATAGGGATTATGAAGTTGTTTAAATGTACGAGTATAAGTCAGTTAATTAACCTATCTTCTCATTATTATCAAATTCACCAACATAAATTACAACACAAATATATTATTACATAAAATGTATGTTTCAAATTATGTATATATCTTTAAAACTATTTACTGTATATATGCAATCACTATGGGCGCAATACAAGCAAATGTACGTTCAAATAAAATATATTACAAAAAAGTGCTTTATTTTTAACGCAGCTGTTTATCAGGATATGAGAATTTAATATCTAATTTTTGATATCTATATTTGAATGTTAATTTTTTAATTTAATCTAAAAGTTAATAAACGTGTTTTCGATCTGCAATAAAATCAAATGAACACCTATAAGCTAACCATTCTCAGGAATAATTTTCACGAGAGTTCCAACTTCTTAGTCCAGTTCGAATTTATTGTCCTTCAGAAACCACTTTAGTTCGGAAACATTTTCGTTAAAAAAAAACAACGTTTTTAACCCATTTAATGAACAGAATCGCCTCTTCATATTTTTCGTATTCCATACATTATTTATGTTTAAAAATCACACAATAAAACCGGTAGGGTCTGTAATTCCGTCTAGAATTAAAAACGTTATGTGTTTGAATTTATGAAAGGTTAAAATTAGTTTTTAATTTATCTTGATTTATTATAAACTGAAAAAAAATAGTTTCCAAAATAATTATTAGAAATAGGTGTGCGCAAGTATACATTTAAAGTATTAGCATTACTTGCTAGCATATTTACGACGTGTCTTTAACCACCGAAAAATTATTGGTGACAAAATTATTTTGATATTCACAGTTTAAAGTTTGACTAAAAAGTTTTATAACAATGTAATTTTTTTTTATCGTAGACAGCGCAGCACTGATAATTCTCAAACAGTGTATTGACGCGGTAAAAACATGGCGAAACTTGTTTAATAACAGCTGTTTATCTGTTTTCAAAAATGTTACTTTTTGATTTCCGAAAGTTTAATATATTCGATTAAAAATGGGTTCGATAGCGTCAGTCTTACAATGGAATTGCACCGCTTGTTCATTTATTAATCCCACTGAAAGATTAACATGTATAAACTGTGGTGAAATTAGGAAAAACCGAAACAAAAGTATGGATTGTGATAAGGACGAAGTTTTCGGTATTGATTCGAAAACAAACAGAATATCAAGCGGACGGGGTAGTTTGTTTTCTAATGTTACCCAGCACATTGTTTCATAGTAAGTATCGGTTATATATTATATTTTATTTTTCATATAGTTGATTTAAGCGATTAATAATCTAAAGATCTATTTTATTATTTTAATTTTATCATATTGTGATCTTATGTATTTTATAAAACTATATTGTAATTTTTCACTAAAAACGCGAAATTATAATTGTAAATAGATAGTTTTGGAGTTAGTCGTAACATATGAATTTTTAAATTTATCTCCTTTCTAGGGAACTGATACTTCCTATTTGAAAGATTTTTAAAACTGTAATATTGATATATACATGTTAATTTCATTCACAAAAATCAGCGAAAATACTAAATTGATATAAAATTAAAGTGATATTTACGCTTGTTCTGATATTCCAAATTATTTAAATCTAAATAGTTCTTTTCAAAATAGAATTGTGGTTAAAGATCTATGATGTGAATATTAATTTTTTTTAAATACCTAATTTTCACTTAAAATTTAATTCTTTTTAATATTCTAATAGGGATGCATTTTCGAAATATTGTTCGTTGAACTGAAAATAATTCATTATATCAATTCGACACATTTTTCGTAATCGTAAATACTTTGAATATGAATTTGATGTTTTGAACTTGAAGTAACACAAATTGACTAATAAAATATGAATGCCATACACGAGTTTATAATATTTTTTGAAAAATAATACATTTATACTAAAAATTCTGAAATGATTTATCATGGATCTGATATAAATTATACGTCTTATCTCCATTATATTTATGTGAAAATTTTGAATTTATAATTAATATAATTGACATTGTATTCTCTATTTTGTTTGTTTACTAGAGGTAAAATTTATGATTTAAAGTTATTTACGTGAGTTTCGTACGTTATATATGCTGTTGAAAAATGTGTTCTGTGTCTTTTTCGAATTATCTTTATAGTTATGCCATATAGTAATACCTTGTCTTAAGTGAACTCTGCTATACCGATAGATTATAGTAAAAAATTTGTCTCACATTCACATGATTGACATTAATATTCCATAGGTATAACTCGTCTAATTGTTATAACATTATTATTATCTAATTATAAACAAACAAAATATAACTTTGTTTGTTTATAATTAATTAATAAAATCACTACTCTCCAATATATTCAACTATTATTATTATCGACCTAATTATGATATTGACATTAATAATTGTTAATTAACAATTACTAGGTATTGTTTATTATATATATAAATGGACTACAAAAGCTATTAAAAAGTAGTAAAATATTTGCATTTGCTGATGATTTAGCAATAATGACCTCTCATAGCGACATAAAAACTGCAAAGATAAATATGCAAAATAATATACTAACAGTGAATAAATGGGCACATGATGATAATTTGACAATAAATGGGTCAAAAACTAAGTGTATGATGTTAAAACCAATGGCAGAATTTGAACCGCGTAAACCAGAGATTATAATTCATACAAATGAATGTGTACACGATATGAACGAAGATAATAAATGTACATCTGAAAAATGTAAAAAAATAAAATTTGTATATTCGCACAAATATTTAGGAATAATAATAGACAGGCATTTAAGATGGAGCATGCATATGGAATATATAGAAAACAAAATAAAAACAGTGATACTAGCAATATATACACTAAGGAACTATGTAGGAAAGAAGATGGTATATTATGATTTAGTAGAATCAAAATTGAGGTATGGAATCCAAGCATGGGGATTAACTAAGAAAACATACACAAAAAAGTTGAAAGATTACAGAAAAAATGCTTGAGGTTAATAACTCGACGTGAAGATAAATCAATGAGTGAATTAAAAAAAAAATTAAATGTATTAGATGTAAATGGTCTATATTTGTTAGTGAAAATATGGAATTATATCATAAATAAAAAATGCGATATAAAATATGAGAAAAGTATACAGACAAAATACTTACTGAGGAAACAATTAAAATACAGAGTAGCGATACCGAGGACAAAATATGGCGCACAAATAGGCAAATATATTATGACAAGAGTGTTAAATGAAATCCCGAATGACATATTAAAAGAGACAATATTAGAATAAAAAAACAGAAAATTAAATGTTAGTTGATGGATGAAACGGTGGTAAATAAAATAATAAATAACTCAAAATAAAGGAAAACTGTAAAAAGGGCATTATAAAAAACAAAACTGGAGGGGATTGAGCATAGCGACGCTACGAAAGTGCTGCTACAAATACTAGTGCAAAAAAAAAAGGATGTATATATATATTATGTATATATATATATATATATATATATATATATATATATATATATATATATATATATATAAGGAATTAGAATAATTACATAATAAGAAAATTAAAAATAATAAGTGTGTGTGAAAATGTGGAAATGAATGTGAGCAAATGATGTGTAAGTGGGAACAAGTGTGAGTGTAAGTGTAATTCAATATCTCTAAGTTATAAAAATTATTACATAATTATATTAAGAGGATGTAAGTTATATATAAGTAAATCTGTCGACAAGCAAATGCTTGACGGAACAATTGAGAAATGTTAATTATAAGGCGTGTTTGTTTACTATATAAATGTGCATGTATTAATTGTAAATTTAAACAAATATACGTTTTCAAAAAAGAAAAACGTAAATAAAAAATAATATTTTTAATTAATATAAAATTATACCTTAATTGAATTCAAATTATTTGGAACGATAAATAATCTTCTTCGCGAATACCTTTTTTAAATTAAATGAACTACAAAAATAACGCCAATGATGTACAAAAATGTTTTAGTACATTTAAAAAAGCAAAACAAAACTACACCATTATATATAATGTTGTATTTATCTTTGTCCTCTTCGGCCGCGTAAATGTCGCATCCGTGTGGACGAGTGATGCTGCTAACTGATTTGGGTGAATACGTAGCCGGTTAAAATGCTTCTGAGCTTGTTTTGCGGATAGTTTCTTCAACGGTATCTACGTTTAAATCTGGATGTATAATTTCGCTGGACACGTACCAAGGCATTCGATAAACCAATCGTAACGTCTTATTCTGGAAGCGCTGTATCACCAATTTATTCGATTTCTTTGCACACCCCCAAATTTGTGCGCTATAGCTCCAGACTGGTTTTAATACAACTTTGTATACTAGTAACCGATTTTGCAGGGACAATTCGGAGTTGTAGCCTATGAGCCAGTATAACTTTTTTAGTTTTAGGTCCAATTCTTTTCTTTTTTTTCTGTATATGACTCCTCCACGTTAGCTTTTTGTCTAGGTGTATCCCTAGGTACTTAACTTCATTTTTTTTTTTGAATCACGCTATTTCCTATTGAGACTTTTTTATCGTGATCTTTTTTATTAGTGAATGATACATGTGTGGATTTTTCCGGATTTATATGCAGTTTCCACTTTTCGGTCCACTGATACAGTTTGTCTAGGCTGTTTTGTAGAGCGGTGACAGCAACTTCAGGATTTGAATCCGATGCAATCAGTAAGGTATCATCTGCAAACGTTGCTGTGTGTACTGCATCATCTGTCGGCAGATCTGCTGTGTATAATGTATACAGTAGAAGTCCTAAAACGCTTCCTTGTGGAACGCCAGCCGTAATAGGACATACTTCGGATCGATCGGAATCGTACTTGACCTGAAATAGTCTATTACTCGGGTATGATTTAACTAGTAAGTAGTATTGTATAGGTAACATTGGCTTGATTTTATGTAGTAGACCAACGTGCCAAATTTTATCAAATGCCTTAGTAATATCAATGAATACTGCTTCATTGTATTTTTTAGCCTCCAGCCCGTCTTCAATAATTTTTACTACTCTGTGTATTTGCTGCTCAGTAGAGTGCCTGTTCCTGAAACCAAATTGATGCTGAGGGATAATTTCATTTAGTCGTACAATAATTAACTTTTCAAATAATTTGGATATCATAGGTAGTAGCGAGATCGGCCTGTATGATCCTAGGTTTGTACCATCTTTGCCCGGTTTTAGAATCATTAATATTTGCGATAGTTTCCACTGGTTTGGGAAGTACGATGTTCGCAGTACAGCATTAAATATATATGTAATCATCATAATTCCTCTCCTAGGTAGTTGTTATCGTATCAAACCCGGGAGATTTTCTAATATTTAGAAGTTTCACGTGTTTTTTAACCTCTGCTGTAGAGAAAATTTTTATACCATTTGGATGTAAGCTCTGCTTGCTACTATGTTCTAAATCATTGGATACTGTTGTTATATTTGGTTTGAATGTATCGCTTAGATATTTTGCAAATGCATTAGCTTTTTGTTTGCCACTTCTTGCCCATGTCCCATCGTCTTGTCTTAATGGAGGATTACATATTATTGGTCTCTTTATTCGTTTAGCGGCTTTCCACAGATTGTATTCTTTTTCTTGCGTGTGAGACTTAATTTTCTATCGTGTGATTGTGCTGCTATTATACTCGGTTGAGCGAACAGTGAGGCTAAAGTGATGAAAAATGAATATCCCGTCGATTATAATTTGGCACTGTACTAATCATCGTTTAGAACTCGCAGTATACGAAATAGTGAAGAACTATGGTAGAGTGACATCTTAACAATTTGGATGAAAATTCGTATATATAGGGTGGGCCAAAAGTGTTGAACGATTTTCAAATACCTCGTTAAAAAAACAAACAAAAAAACATTTAGATTACCACGACCATTGTAACGCCATCTGGTACATGGACTCGTAAATCAACATTTTTTTGTTGTCGAATATTTTGTATAAAGCGTAATCGCGACGCAACGTGCCTTTAAAAAAAGCACTTAAATTAAAACGCCACGAAAACGTTTCCGTTAGAAAGTCTATTGTAAAATGAGTAAAAAACTTTCACCAATCCGGTAGTATGATTGTACATAACCGTGCTAGTGCTCTATCATCGAGAACGCTTAAAACGATCGAAACTGAAAGTTCGTGTCGATCCATCGTCGCCAACCCGCTGTCTTGAAAATGTCACAAACTACGGTATGGAAAATACTAAGAGAGGATTTAAATATGCATACCAATAAAATTCAGTTGACCCCAGAATTTCTGTTTACTTAGCCAAAAATATTAGAATTTTGTGACAAACTTCCAGTCACCATTGAAGAAGCAGACATCAATTTGGATAACTAGAATTTCTGTAATTAGCCAAAAAGATTAGAATTTTATGATAAACTTCCAGTCACCATTGAAGAAGGAGACATCAATTTGGATAATTTCTTTTTCAACGACAAAGCTCACTTCGATTTAAATGTTAATAAAATATGCTCTATTATGCGGTAGAAAATCCGCACGTTACTCATGTAAAATAGTTACATCGCGCTTGTGTTACTGTCTGGTGCGCGATGTCTGAAAAAACGGTTATTGGGCTTACTTCTTTGAACAGAGCGGCTTCAATGTGACACTAAATGGTAACACTTACAGATGCTAAATGAGTTTTTCTTCCCCACTCTTCGTGGAAAACGTATTCAACTCGGCAGCAGTTGGTTTCAAAGTCGCATATCAATGTAGATGTTTTAAAGTTGTTAAGAAAGAAATTCGGCTTTCAACACGTAGTCTGGATCTGACGTCACCGGATTTTTTTTTTGTAGGGTTTTTTCAAAAGTCCGGTATACAAAGGTAAGCTCCGGACGGTCTTGAAATGTGCCGTTAAAATAGAAATTGCGGTCAATACGTCACCCCGAAGAGTGCTTGAATGTTACAATCACCAAGGTGATTTTCTCCTTGATGTAGTATTTAAAAGATACATTTTTTATAAAATTTTAGTAATTTTCATCCCATGATTATAGCTCAAATCGATTTGTTTACGAAGTATTTGAAAATCGTTCAACACTTTTGACCGATACGTGTAATGCACTAAGTAATTAAAAATAGCCTGTACGGAAATGACGAATTTTGGACTTCGATCCCGAGTACCCTCCCTGTAATGGGTATGAAATTTTCATTCCCGATGTTTATCTAAATGTACGTTGAAAATTTCAGGTCGATAGCATTAACCGTTCGAATAGTAGTATATAAGTTTAGAAATTTACTTTTTATAAATAAAACAACATAAAAACACGGTTATATCACTATAAACTTTTCGAAAATTACATCATTCTCAAGAATAAACATTATATATAAATTAAATATTTATATAGCAACAAATATATGTAATATTTATTGTGCGTGCTTGAAAATGACGTAATTGTCGAAAAGCTTTACAATAAAAAACTTTTACCGGTTAAACGGTGTTATATTTTGTTTGGTTTATAATAGGTTAGGTTACGATATAAGAAGAACAATAATATATTTGCATATTTAAATATTTTCTGTTTACAAAAAAGTAAAGTTACCATTCAATAGAATTTTCTGTACCGAATATAAATCAACGATTCTTTCCAGAAAAAATTAATACGAAATATAATCTTCTAAAATATTATTCAAATTACGCCTTATTATAAGATTGCGGGAAAAATTTTTAATACAAAAAACCTGCTCATTAAAAATAACAGAGTGCGTACACGCTTACCGTATCAACAATATACTTAAAAATATCTTAGCTTATATGTTATATAAATATTATAATAAAGTTTATAGTGATTTATTTTTTATTTTGATTGATTTATAAAATATATCAACGTATAATTTACTTTTTACGACGTAGGTGTTGTAATATAATTAAAACTAGCACAATTTTAATTTAAACGGTATCGTCGGATATTCTCGTACTTTTTTTTTCTCGTCTGTTTAATTCTCAATGTTGGAAATATTCGATTGATATTTGTCAAAACTGGCATTTTCGATTTCAACTTCGGAAATTTATATGAAACGAAATTCTACACGATTAAAATAGTTATACGAGTTTTTAATATTTAATCAATACGTAATTCGTATCTAAATATATTTTTCGAAAAAGTACGATTTTGTGGTGTAAAAAAAAATAATAATAGGCGATAAATACATATGTACGTATAGATCTGCATTGTACGTAGTTATCGATTTTTATAGCATATTTAGCGTACCAAAGAATCTCGGATTAAGTTCGTACGATAAAAGTACTACCAATAAATTCGTTCTACTTGTATTTAAATTTTTTGTCTATTTTAATTCGTACAGCGACGAAGATTCTTATGCGCCAGTTTTTGCCGAGCAACGTTCGGACTATGTATCGTCTACTTGTATCGAAGATCGAAAGAAGAATCTTCGCATAAATGACGATATATGCCTAATAAACGATTTAGGTAAAACAAAAACAGATTATCGTAATTTATTAGTGCCAATTCGTCGTATTAACAGCTGTCCGAATATTTTGTCTCATTTTCAATGCGCTTGTTGCGACCTAATAACCTGTTCGGCCTGTAATCGTTGCCTATGTTGCGAATCGCGTTCTAAACCGAAAACTAAGAATCCGTGTATATTTAAATGTTCTTCGATTTACCCGACTTTCGTCGTTAAAATCGATACCGCGTGTCGGGCGAACGACGATTTTACGAGACATCGTTCAACGTGGAATAATTTTCATACCGCATCCGACCATCTCGATAGAAATCCGGATCGAAAGTACGATAACGTATCTAAAACGTTCGATCAACCTTGTTGGTTACATAAAAAGTATAATCGTTCCTATCGTAAATCCTCAATCGCCTGTATCGTCTGTAAGTCTACTTTAAATTCCGCGTGTATGTCGAGTCAAGATGGAAATAATAACCGTCGCGGTACGGTATTCAAAAATCGTAATAGACCGTTGAGTATTATAAACGCAGCGACGAAAACTAAATCTGGAACCGTTACAAAAACGCCTACTAAATACTCTGTAACAAAAATTTCCGTATCTTCTCCGGATTCGGACGACGCTACTACAACAGATGATTCTAGTCATTCGGAGGAAAATGAAGAGACCGAATTCGATCGCGAAAAGACGTGGACGTGCGAAACGTGTTCTTTTAAATATAATACATCGTATTCGGATATTTGCGATATATGCGGAACAGATGCGAATGCGTCGTCTGCTATCACGGTCGCGAAAGATTGCGTTCGATATACTCCTCCTAAACGAACGTCAACAACCGTATTTTGCGATAACGCTCGTCGTCGGTCCTACGCGGACGAATGGGAATGTAAGAAGTGCACCTTGGTAAATAAAAATACAGCCGCAGCGTGTATCGCCTGTAGCGGGTCGAAAGTGAAAAGTACGCGCGTTGTCGAAGATTTTACATTGAAAAAAGGTGAATATTGGACTTGTCAAGTATGTACGTTAAAGAATTATATAAACGAAACGAATTGTAACGTTTGTAAAACGCAAAAAGGCAAAAGCCAACCTTCCGCTCGTTATAGTTCCAGTCATAGCATTAATGGTATTAGTAGTAGTAGTAGTAGTAGTGGTAGCGAGGACGGAAGTAAATTAATCGTAATAACGACGTCGTCGAACGACAAAAATTCTTGGTTATGTAATTATTGCACTTTTGAAAATTCCAAAGAATCTCCTTCGTGCGAAATGTGTTTAGGAACGAGATCTGTACAAAATAGTGCAGAAGATGGCGGCTCAGAAGAAGCCGTATTGGCGGAAATGTTGGCACTAAGTTCTACGAAACACGAAAGCGAGTTAATGGAAGAACTACGAAAAATGGAGGAAAAGAACGCTCGTATGAAATGGCAACGTATTGTTCGCTACTGTCGACAAGTAAGTTCAAATCGTCGACCGAAATATTTTATTTTAATTGTTTTTGTAAAATTTTCAAGTATATTTCGTTTTAAAGCGTTTACAAACTGGTCGTTTAATTTGTTTAATCCGAAATATCGAAATGAGCGGTATTCGAAAAATCATTAGGGCTAAATAAATTAGCACTTTTGTTTTTTTTTTAATTCTTTTGTATACGCGCAACTGTTTAGAAAAACAAAAAGTGCGTTTGCTAAATGAGCATAGCTTATCGAGAATGTAGAAGCGTTCCAACGAGCCCACTCCGGATAACAATGTACATCTTAAGTGTTCAACATATCTCGAGGCCTCGCTTTAATCTTCTGTTGACTGGTAATTGATGTTCTGCCGAGGCCGATATAAGGACACTATTATTGCAGGTTAGCTTGTTGTGCAATTTTCTGTATCTAGTCTTCACAACCTTTGCTATTATTGATACGTTCAAATCCCCATCGATGGTTTTATTATTTGATACGAACCACGGATCATTAATTATCTTCCTTAAGATTTTTGACTGCGGGCATTGTATGCGCTTCATATTTGATGGCTTGCACGAATCCCATAATTCTGATCCGTACAACCAAAATTGGTTCTAATAGAGTACTATATAGAAGGACTTTGTTCTTGATTGATCAAACAGTCGCATCAGTACTGTATACCTTCTGCGTAACTCTGGATTCTTAATAAATGGTATCTCGCGGACACGGTCAGCGCTGGGAATAACTGCGTTATTAATATACACTGCACGTTCCTCTTCCGAGTGTGAATGTAACATGATGACATTTACCGACGTTTAAATAAATTCGCCATTTCGTAAACCATGGTTCAAGTTGGTTAACAAGTTGCTGCCAGACTGTGGAAGCTTGAACAGGATCTCCATGTTTTGACAGTGTTGCAACATCGTCTGCAAATGTACATATTAATGTGTCGATTGTAGGAAGAGCGTCCCGGCACCATCTTCTTTTTAGTCTTCTTCTAGGATTGCTCGACAGCGTGTATCTGAACATCCGAAGTATATTCAGATTATCGCTTAGGCGAAGTTTGTTAAAGAATCTAAGGTATTGTTGCACATGCACTTCTTTAACAAATGGAATATCAAGATCCTTATCTAGAGTGTGGTTCGAGACATATCTAGGAGCCGCGACCATCATACGAAGAATTTTGGATTGTTTTCTTTGTATTAGTGCTAGATTACTTGCTTTAGTATTGCCGTATAGCTCTATCCCGTATCTCCAGATTAGAGCTATAATCTGAGGTATATCCGCCTTTTTTAATATCTAGACTTAAAGTGGATCTAGATTTGCTCAACATGAGTGCGCCAGTTAAGTCTGCGATCCGTGTGTATTCCCAAATATTTCACCGACGTGACTTGTATTTCAGAATTATTTATTATTAGCTTTGTAGTGGGGTAATAGGTCTGTCGGTAAATATGTTGACATTTTTTATGATTGAACTTTATTCGCCAATTATCGGTCCACTTTTGTATTTTATTTATATGCCCCTGAATTGCTGTATTTGCAAATTCTGGATTTTCCTTACAGGCCATTATCGCTATATCGTCTGCAAATGTAGCCAGGATTGTCTGATTAGAGATAGGTATGGCTGCCGTGTATATTGAATATAGAATTGGTGTCCCAACAGACTACCCTGGGGAACAGAAACAGATGTTTTCCTTTCTTCGGAGACAAACTCGTTGATTTTAATAGTAAAGATTCTATTTGTTAGGTATGACGCGAACAGTAGATAAAGATCTGGTGGAAGTTGCATGCTCTAATTTAAATTTTAATCCTGAGTGCCAGACACGATCGAAAGCTTGTTCACACATACAGGAAGACCGCTGAACAAACTTGTTTTCTTTCAAGCACTAAATACATTTAATGCCGATACATATATATATATGTAAGTAGGAGGACAGCTTGTTTTGGTAGATTTTTAAGAATTTCGGAAGTGATGGAATCAATCAGTTCTCAAAATCGATCTAAATATTCGCAAAGTAGGAAATTCTTAATCGTTCGATAGAATCGTCCGTTTAATGAGTTATTTTTAATTAAAGAATAATATAAAAAAAATACTAAACATATTACCCGAGATTTTGGAAAATAACGTTGGTGGTATCCTAATTTGTTCTATCGATTTTTAATGCTATTCAAAAGTGGATTATAGTATAATATAGTTGTTTGACAGACGTAGTAATAATGAAATCAAAATGACGAAATCGGCAATATTTATATAACTTTATTTCGAAATTTTTACTAACGGCGTCGATTAAAATAATGTAAAATGCTAGTTACATACATTTCGCCTGTAATTATTTTTAATTTATATCCAGTAGCGTCGTGTCGCTCTTTATTTTCCATGCGCTCCCCTATTTTCACTCCGCGCGCTAAAACGAGCTGTCGTTCTATCATCGTGAGAATGCTGCAAAAAACTATAGTTGCATTTTTTCTGACATCACTTTCTGCAACTGGAAGATTAAACCACTCAGTAATTTCGTCTTCTCTCAAAGTTGCTATTCAAAATGTAAACCTACTTTTTTGAAAATGATTAACAACTCTTTTATCTTTCTCTTTTTTTTTTTTTTTTGTACAAAATTATTTACAAGAATGTAAAATGTTTACTGATTTTTTTTTAATACTAAGAATAGGATAATGCGCTAATACGTTTGTTCACTGTGAGATGTGCTCATTCATCGCGCAGAGCAAAAAAACAGCTGGTCGTTCAAAATAAAAGAGCGAGAACACTCGCTCCCTCTTAAAAGAGCGAGCACATTTGTGTTCCGGAACGACACAACGTTAATACTAAATCTGTCGAATGCCATTTTTTTTTTTTTCAATTTTCCGTTTCACGTTGATCGTTTTTGAACTTTTTGAACTTTTAATAGGACTGAATAACAACGTGAAGCTAATAAAAATTTCTGATTAAACGTTTAATTTAATTTTTCAGAATAGCACGTCCTTCGTCGATGATTCGTTTCCGCCGACGTTAAAATCGTTGTACCATAACGGGATAGCGAACGTCGAAAATCAAGTTCGTCATTGGTTAAGGCCTCATCAATTTCGAACTTCGCTTGATTCTAGTCATTTAGAATGGACCGTTTTCAGAACACCGTTACCTTCGGATATTTCTCAAGGTATATTCGGGCAATTATATTTCTCCAGTTTATCGGTTATTCGATGTAAAGTAAGGGAATAATTATTTCGTTTAAAGATAACGTAATAAACTTACAAATAAGAATTAAAAGAAAATTCTCGGACCGAGAAAAGTGATGTTCGGTAACAGGCCGAATAAAAAAACTATTAGGAAAACTAGAGACGCTATCTAACGTTATGAAGATTTTCATTTTACGCGCATATTCAGATTAATAACAGACTAATAAAACGAGTAACTAGTCCGAGTTGGTGCAACACGAAAAAGGATCTCGATAAAACGCAAATAGATTAACGCGACGAGTGATAACGAAGAATGTGGAATTTAGAAACAAACTTTGAGTATAAATAAATAAATAAAACAAACTTTGAGAAAATTCGAAGAAACCAACGGGAATGGTCGGACGATAGGAAAGTAAGGAAAGGGAAAAGTTTGTTGTTTTCAGGTGATGGTCCGGAGATGGCCAAATTTGAAAATGAGAAGAAGAATTAAAAGTCGTTCTAAATTTAATACTCGTTTCCCAGATGTAATTTGACTTTCTCTCGATTACGAATTTTTGTTTGTACTTATATGAATATTAAATTATTTACAACCGAAATCAGCAAATTTATAAGAGTATTTAATAAATTATATAACAATAATAATACCATAAATTACAAGAAGGGATTAATACTTCATAATAGCGTAATTTTACGAAATGTACGGCAGTATAATTTAGATCGATACGATTAATATTCAACGATTTCGAATCAGATTAAAGACTTTTCGGAGAATTGAAAATTAAGTCATATAGAGCAGTCAGCTATAATAAGCCACTAAAATATGAAATAGAGAAACATATTAACAGCTTCCTGATAAAGAATAACGTATAAATCACGAATTTATCAACACTACATATCGTCCTCCATACTATCTACACGATGATAAAATCTAAAAACAGTTTGAAACAGTACCGGATGAAAACTATATTTAAAATATATATATATATATATATATATATATATATATATATATAAAAATCATTATTGGATGAATATAACGGTTTAGCAGAATAATTCTTTCCAACTATAGATAGCCGACTAAAGAACGTTGTATTTACATCGAATCAAGGATTATTTTTAAAGATTACACTTATAATACGCAATACAACTGACAATGTAAAGCATACCGTGACTGGGATGCAATCGTAGCAGCGCTGAATTTACATATATCGACGGTACCGAATTAGTAAATAAAGAATTTTCGACATTTAATAATTTTACAATATCCGAAATAACATACACCGAGAAACTCGCCTACATTTATCCTAATAATATAGATACAAAATTTTAATTGTAAAATTGATTAACCGCGAACTTAATTGGATGGATTCTGTTCAGTTGAGTTATTCGTAATTTACCTGTATTATAACCTTTATAAATAAGAATATTTTAATTTAATATATATATATATATTGTAATCAGGTGTGCTCGGAAATTGTTGGTTACTGAGCGCTTTAGCTGTGCTGGCTGAAAAAGAAACACTTGTAAAACGTATTCTAGTTACTCGCGAATATTGTGCCGAAGGCGTATACCAAGTCAGATTATGTAAAGATGGTCGATGGGTAACTGTATTAGTGGATGATTTGTTTCCTTGCGATGAAGATAAATGCTTAGTTTATTCTCGGGTAACGTGTATAGTAATATTATTAGACACACGTATTGATCGTTGCGTTTTTTTGTTCTGTATATATTTTTTAATTATTCGAAATTTTTAATTTTTTCCCATATTGAAAACGACGAAAATAATGCATTCTAAATATATTTAAATTAAATATTATTCAAAGAAATAATTTTACGATGAATTTTCGTGGCTTTAGTTGTTTTACGTTGAGTTATTCAATAATGTACTTTATTATTGTTTCTGTTAACTTATCGTCCGCGTAGCTTAATTGCGTTTATTATTTCTATCTTCGAGCCGATTTTATTAATTCGCGTCTCTTATACGTAATACTTAGTAGCTCTCATAAGTAAACAAGTAAAGAAATAAGAACAAAAATTGACATCGCGAAGGAAGACTAAAATTGAGTATGAAAGAAAGATATAAGCGTTTGAATTTTGCAGTTAAACTGTCGAAGATATCATAGGCCGAATATATATTTCCAACAAATTGGAGAATAAGATACGGTTTTAGTCATCGAGAAAAGAAATCTGCGAAATACATAGTATAGTAGCGTACAAAATACGAATATTCCATTCGTGTTAGCGGTGGTACAGGATAAAATACAATCAAAATCGATCGGGGGCGAAGGAAAGATTGCAATTAATGACGACTAATATACCACCAGGGCCAACTGAACGTGTAGCACACAACCTAAAAGAGATTCATTATAAGATAAGCCGAAGATCGAGAAATATAGATGTAGATCTCTCGACTGGTTGCTTGGAACGTTATTTTCGGCGTGAATCGATCACGACGACAGTGCAAGGAGAGTTTCGAAAAGAATTCAAAGTCACGCGATTTTTTTTTGTGGGCATATCTTAAGTTTACGGAACACACGAGATCTGGAAGACTGGAAAAGTCGGATTTCAAGAAAAAATTTCGAAAAATCTTCGAAAATTTGGTAAAAAAAAAAAAAAAAAAAAAAAAAACTGAATAAATGTATTATTGCCAAAATGGTGATCATCTGAACGATATTATGTTCGACAAATAATTTTAAGTTAATCTCTTGTTATCGTTCACACATTTTGGTCGAGTAGTTTTTGAATTATTCGAAAAACAACAAAAGTTACCGTAAAAATTTGAATTATTACGTATATATGTTTTAATGCGAACGACTTTATCTCGAATTTAAATATTAATCTTCGCGAAGATTCGAGTCTGGCATAGCCTAAAGAAACTTCTTATAGGATGTTCGTCCTTTAATTTTATATATATGGATGATTTGTCGCTTACTCAGCAGGTTAGTGTTCTATATGTTGACGACGATGTTAAATTTCTAATTCGACAACTGGTGAATTTTGTAAACGAACGAACAATAATAATGCACTAATAAATGGGGAATACGTATTTATGAAAATAAAATGTAAAACAATTACGCCCACAAAGCAAAAACGAAATATATGCGGGAGGATTCGGTGAAAAATGTATAGACGTTTTTCTTATAATCTAATCAGTTTTCAATAAGTATAAAACAGCGATACTAACCGAATTTCATTGATGTAGCTGTAGTAGTATACAAAATCTTCGACGGATTTTAGAAATCATCGCTTCGAATTGATATTGAGCGAGTTATACTCAGCAATGAGTACTTACATTTTCTACTCGCGATTTCGCAGCATAGTGCTCGAATGTCAATTTTTTAAGTTCGATACGACTAATACGACTATATAAAGCGCATAAGATAAAAACGCATACACTATTTGCAGTAATTTTTTGTTTTGTTTTATTTAATGGTCTAGTATTAGTTGCCATTTAATTCAAATTCTGCCTTTCTCTTTTCTCGTCGAATTAGTAAATTTTTATTTCTCTTTACTCGGTAATATTTTTACGTGGCTTTTTTTTTCTATTCTGATTGTACGAATTTTGTAATTAAAATTTTTATGATTTTTTTTAAACGAAAAAAAAAATATATAATTTCATTTACATATTTTACGCTTTATAATTTAAATTTAAATTTTTGTATATATATATATATATGTTTATCTAATAAGAGAATTTCGTATTCTTTACGTCGCAAATTTATAAATTTATATTCGTTCACCATATGTAAATTTTATCGCGAATGAAATATGTCATTCTTCTTTTATGCTTGAAAACAATTTTCAATAATTTCTCTATAGTTCTACTACGTGTTTTTCTTTTTGTGTCTGCACAACTCTAATTCGGTTTGTTTAAGAATTCCAACAGAATCACAAAATCGCTTGTTATTTCTTTGTTCTGTACAGGTTTTTTCTTTTCGTATAAACTTTAATAATTCCACAACTTTTTAGATACCCGTACCTCTTATTATTATTATTATTATTATTATTATTATTATTATTATTATTATTATTAAAGTTTAGATTGCGGAATGTAGTGATTTTTTATACTTGATTACAAAAAACAGTTAAAATCACTAAACTTTATTTATTAAGCAAAGCTTTCCGGCAACCAAGCTATATATAAATAAAATTAAATATATATAATAAAATATTAATTTAAATCTAAGTTCACAATTTTTACACAATAAATGAATTATAAATACTTAAAACTATCTGACAGTGACTGTGGTAAATCATAATGGCGTAGTTGCCGAAAAGCTTTGCTTAATAAATAAAGTTTGGTGATTTTAACTGGTTTTTCTAATCAATTATTATTATTGTTGTTGTTATTGTATACAGCTTAGTAATTTTGTATAAATTGGAATATTACTTTTTTACGGTGAAAATTTGTTTAGAATTTTCAAGTTTTTATTTGATTTAATTAAAAATACATTAATAATAATTTTTAACGGCTAAATAATAAAATGATTTTTTATATAAAACGCGTATAATTTATGTTTTTAGGCTAAACGAAAACAATTATGGGTACCTTTGATAGAAAAAGCCGTAGCGAAAATTCATGGCTCCTACGAGGCGCTAGTTTCAGGTCGCTCTATCGAAGGATTAGCTACGTTAACAGGTAATTTATTATTATTATTATTATTATTATTATTATTAATATTAATATTATTATTCGGTCATTACAAATAATAGTTAGGACATACTGAAACGTGTAGATTAAAAAATTGTTATATATTAATACGGTACTACGATGTGTAATTATAAAATAAAAGTAAAACAATCGTATCATTCGAATAAATTAATGAAGAGAAAGAAGGCACAGGGATCTATTAAAATTTAAGATTTAAGGAGACAAAATTGTTCGCACTAGTACAACGCAATTAAGACAAAGACAGGCAATAGTGGGAAGTAGGAGAATTAATCAACCAACGTAAGATATAACAAAGCGAATAATATCGAAAGCGGTAATTTTTCATAATTTTATCAGCAACCTGGTTGACCTTTATATAAAAATATTCAAGAATCCAGAATTGTTTAAGATGGATATAGTGATTGGGTTCAATTCAGTACGACCAAGTAAATGTGATGACACCGTAGTCAACAACCGTGAAACCATTTAAAAACACGAGAATGTGACTACGGTTGTGTATTAAGTACGGCGGAATTAAAATAAAATTAGGATGATAATGAAAAGAAGGCACAGGTTGCAACGGATATACCTTAACGGATTAATATGATAAAAATAAAAACTCTGAATTTGACGGAGTAGAGTAGAGAAATACGTTTGTCCTTTTCAGAATATGTGAAGTAAAAAAAAAAAAAAAAGTCGATTGATCGACCGATTAATTTGAACTAAAACAGAAAGCTAGAGAGAGCTGATGCGTTAAAAGGAAACGAAATAGGTGGAAGAGCACAAATATAAGGATTTCAAATTATGTCTTACTAGAATAATAATTGATTCGAGACGTTACTGTCAAATTTATAACAATCGGTGAAAAACACAAGATTAAAAAATAACAAGGTCGGTCTTTTAAATTCCACAACGATCTACACACGCTCGTCGTTAAAATGTTTACAGCTATTATTCTGCGTTAATGCATATTTTTTAACTAACAATTTTCGAACCACTTTATAAACGGTAATGAATGAATGTTTTAAACATTTGCAATATACCTTTTATATATTACTATTTGATTTATATATATATATATATATATATATATAGGTCAACCTTGCGAAAGTATACCTTTACAACAGTCCTCGCTACAACAAGGGGAAGAATTGGATAAAGATTTAATTTGGGCCCAGTTGTTGAGTTCGAGATTAGCGAAATTTTTGATGGGCGCTTCGTGCGGAGGCGGAAATATGAAAGTAGACGAAGACGAATATCAACAAAAAGGTCTTCGAACCAGGTTAGCGACGTAAAAATTTAATTATCATAAACTACGATTTATATTCGATTTATTAATTTTTAATTTGTTCTATGTCAATTATTATTATTATTATTATTATTATTTGATTATCGACTGTCGTGGCGGGTTGTGTTTTGTGTCGTTTATTTGATGTGATTTAACGTTTCATTTTGAAATTAAAATCTCGTTGGATTTATAATAAAGCCTAAATAGTCTACGTACTTATTAACATTTGTATGGAAATTTCTATTGTCCCGGATTTTATCATCTCTGTAGTTTACGGATTTAACGCGGATCGTTAGATAAGGAAAGAGATAATTGTGTATGTCGGTGCCGTTAAGTTCAACAGGTTACCTAAAGAATTAAAAACTGATCTTATTAATTATAAACGTAGACGTAGAAAATTATTAATTGAATACTTACTAGCTAAGATTTGTTAATTGTAAATTAATTAGATTCATAATATCTTTAAGTTTTGTAATATAAATACTTGTCAATTTAACGCACACATCATTGTAATACCGACAGTCTGATATGGCTCGTGTGCGTACCTATTATATCTCATATATTTTTACTTAGTTTTTTAACAAAAAATGTACTACATAATAAAGTAGCAATTTCGTTTTGAACAGTACTACCTTATGTTTCAACCTTTAACTTAATTGCAGTTTCGATGTGTGTAAACAATTTTTAAATACCCAAGAAGCCAACTGAGAGTGGATGGGAATGTTTGAATGTTTATCGGCAAATGTGTATATAATTTGAGTGATAAAACTTATTATTAATCTATTTAATGTAGACAGTCGCTTATTATACGATATCTTTGTGGACCTGGTACACGTGCAGTATTGCGCATAACTGGGTTATATGTTCAGTACATAAATATAGTCTAATCTATGAAGTTCTCTATTACGTATAAGCTTCGTTTAAATATATTTTTAAATTTTTTATTTTACTTCTTTGAAGAATGTCATATGTTATGTTTCGAACTGGTTTCTTCAATAGTATATTTTATGTTTGTATATATTCAAAATGTACTGAACAAAAATCAAATAAATTGAAATTGAAATTGAATTATTATTATTATTATTATTATTATTATTATTATTATTGCGATGTTGAAATTTAGTCGTTTATACAACGGCGTCGTTATTGGTAAATTCTTTATTTCTTGTTCTGTTATAAATTACTTCCTGCGTATTATCGCAATTTAAAAATTTATTTTATTATCTCGAATGACGTAATCGACTGAAATTAAAATTTCGCTAAACCGATAACTACGTCAATAGCAATGCTGTATGTAATTCTCGCACAAAACTTAAAGATAAAGTGAAAAGTAATAATGGCATTTTATTGAAAATCGCGGTGTAAGCTAATTCGATGAACTATTACGAACTTTTTTTCCACTTGTGCCTAGTAATTTTACATTGTTTAATTAATTGCTCGAATTAGTTTATATTTTATACGATTATTTTATTATATTTTATGTACTGATATAAAATACAAGCCGGTTCTTTATAAAATACAAGCCGGTTCTTGATCCGGTTTGCGTACAACTTTTTTTCTACCTGTGCCTAGCTTTCGCCGTAATTTTACATTGTTTAATTAATTGCTCGAATTAGTTTATATTTTATACGATTATTTTATACGATTATTTTATTATATTTTATGTACTGATATAAAATACAAGCCGGTTCTTGATCCGGTTTGCGTACAACTTTTTTTCCACCTGTGCCTAGTAATTTTACATTGTTTAATTAATTGCTCGAATCAATTTATATTTTATACGATTATTTTATTATATTTTATGTACTGATATAAAATACAAGCCGGTTCTTGATCCGGTTTGCGTACATTTTCTTTATAAAATCTTTTCCGCGGTCGCTAAATATTTCGCATAAATTACTCGATATTATACTCAGTTTAAGTAATGTTTCCGGAGTTCTTATACGACCTGTACGTATTCGACATATAAGCATTCAAGTAAATTATCGCAGCTCCGAGATCTGTCTAGACGTCTGTGTCGAGCTGATTGGAATCGTAGTTATCCAATTTGGGAAATGTATTTATCGCCGTGTAATAAACAACTTTAAAAAAAAAAAAAAAAAAAAGTTTGCAAGAGCTTAAATATAAATTGCTTTAGTCATTTTAAGACCTGATGCATTTGATAGCGATATGTATTGAAATAGTACTACTGTTGATGAAAATGGATCTGGTACTAACGAATATAATAAGAAAACAAAAAACAAATTTCTTTGAACCAGCGTACATGCAAGCAATAATGATTGGATGATTGGAACGTAAATGTGGACGAGGAAGAAACGGATTTTTCGGCTTCGAAATATTCAGACGTGGACTGCAATTACAAAATTTAGAAGAATTATTTCAGATAGCAAGAAGTGGACACTTATTTCTTCAAATAATAATAGACTCCACGAAAAGTAGTTAAGCTATACGCGAATCGGCTTCCACGACGAATATATATATAAAACGACAAACAAAAGGAACAACACACTGACATGGCGATGATTCAAATGTTTTCGTTCTCGAATTTATGTTGCACATACATCCTTTGTGCAACGAACATCTGAACGAAATAACGGAGAGCGGTGGGCGCATCATGCGTAAGAGAAAGAATACGAACACACGAAGAATTTTTACACCTATATATATATATATATAGCGTTTGGACGGAATTCGGTTATTTTCAAATCAAAAATGCCACTACACTTAAAAAAGAAAGCATTAGATGAATGCATCCTCATGCGGTTGTGAAACGTGGACACTAACAAGGAATTACAAACATAGGTTACAAGTAGCCCAGAGATCAATGGAGAGATGCATGCTATCAATCACTAAAAAAGACCGGAAAACGATCAAATGGGTCCGCGATAGAACAAAAGTAACAGATATAATAGAAAGAATAAATAGAATGAAATGGCAGTGGGCCGGTCGTACAATGAGAAGAACAGATCGAAGATGAACGACAAGAATCCCATAGTGGTACCCACGAGATAGAAAATGCCTCAAGGATGACCGAATATGAGATGGGATTACGAGTTCAGACGAAAATTAGGAGTTACCTGGACCAGAGCTGCTTAAGACCGGACGAAATGGCGCAAAATATATGCTTAATTCATGAAGAGGCTACATCCCATGAAATATTGGTTGATCAGCTGAGTATGATGATGATGTGTATATATATATAGAGAGAGAAGGGAGATGCCGCACGCATGTCTGTCGCATGTAAACTGAATATATATGGGTACAACATGCGGAGAAGAGTGGAGAAGCTCGACTACACTACGAGAATAGGCGTTGTGTATAAGCCTTTGGATCACTCGTTCGTTTTACGGGTTAACTCCCCATATACAACGCGCTAATAAGTTTCACTTAAAAAATATCTTCGTTCAAAGTTTATTGTTGTTATCGTTATTTAATACATTTATTACAGGCACGCTTATTCGGTATTAGATGTGAGAGATGTGGAAGGAAATCGTCTATTACAGTTTCGTAACCCTTGGGGTCATTTTTCGTGGAACGGCGACTGGTCAGACGAATCTGATAAATGGACTCCGTCGATAAGAAATCGACTAATTCCGAACGGCCCGTCCGATGGAGGCGTGTTTTGGATTTCTTTTGATGACGTACTAAAGTAAGAATTCTGATTTAAAGTAACGTATAAATTACGATTATTATTCGTGAATAAGTTAATTCGAATAAAATTGATAATTATTACGTTTTTCGTAATTAATATTGTACATTTTTGCTATCACACAAAATTTTTACAACGTTCCGTTTACATTACCAATGAAAAAATAAAGCCCCACTATTCGCCACTCCAGACCAGACGGTTACTCGCTCAACGTCTAGCGACTTCTATTTGATTGAATTCGGATTAGATTCGGACCCGTAGCTGTAGTTCTATTTGTTTACGAATCCAGATAGCTGAAAATGAGCTTCGTTGCTCACCAAAAGATTATTTAAATCGATTTCTTTTTCCTTAATTTTTCCAGCATAGTTTTTTTTTTTTTTTTTGTTATACATTGTACCGGTAACTAGAAGCATAAACAACGGTGATTACGATAAATTTGACATCGTGATTACACGAAGTATCTTCGACTGCTGCTGCTGCACTCTGTTCAAATTACTTGCGCTAGTTGATCCATATAATTCAATACCATAACGCCAAATGGGCGCGATCATTGTGAGATAAATGCGTCTTTTAGTTTTTAAATTCAAAGTTGACTGACGACCCAGCAGCGGATATAGTAGCCCAATACGTGCAATGATGGTCTTTCTAATTTGCGCCATGTGAGCCTTCGATCCAACGAAATAGCGTACGAAATCAACTTGTGGGATTATGTCATTATTAATTGTTATAGGTATATGTTCAACCGATCTATTAGTAAACATAATATGTTGACACTTATGTGGATTAAACTGTATTCGCCAATATTGAGCCCATTGAACAATTCGATTCCGATAGTTCTGAACAGCAAAGTTTGCATATTTGACATCCCAATTCGACACGAGGATGGCTATATCATCTGCGAATGTGGCTAGCATCGTTTGATTACTTGTGGGTAAATCTACTGTGTAGATGGAATACAGCAGAGGCCCAAGTAGACTACCTTGAGAAACTGATGCTAAGACTGCATGTTCCTTCGAATAAGAGTTGTTGATCCTAATCATAAATGTTCTGTCAGTCAAGTATGACTGAAAGTAACACGTGGAAATCACACGGAAGAATTTGTTCCAATTTAAGAAGTAGTCCAGGGTGCCAAACTTTATCAAACGCCTGAGCGACGTCCAAAAATACGGCAGAAGATACTTTTTTTTTCTAGAGTTGAAGAGATAGCATCGACCAGTCGATGGCACTGTTGGATCGTGGAGTTCTTAACACGAAAACCGAACTGGTGATTTGATATCACTTCATTACTCTTTATAATCGAATGTATACGATTTAAAATTAGTTTCTCGAGGACTTTAGATAGCGAGTTAAGTAAACTGATAGATCTGTATAAGGTTACATCAGTTTGAGGCTTACTGGATTTACGAGTCATAATTATCACCGATTTTTTCCACAATTTGGGAAAATATCCGATCCGCAGTATTCCGTTAAATGTGTAACACAACTGAATTGCTGACTTTCTTTGCAAGTGTGAGATAATTTCCCCATTGATCTTGTCGAAACCGGGAGCTTTCCGTAATGGTATTTTGTGAATACATGTAAATACCCCTTTAGGAGTAAAAAATCTGACATTTAGATTAGGAGTAAAGGACACATTTGGTGAAGATTGTACGTGGACGAACTGTTTGTTAGAAGATTCAGGATACGGTGTAAATATTGTGCTGAGATGTTCTGAAAATGGGTTCGCTTTATGTTTATCAGTTTTAGTCCAATTATTATTGAATTTTATATTGAATGGCTCATCTATTTGCTTCAGTAATTTTTTTTTTATTTCTCCATAAAGATCTGTTATCAGTGTTCATAGAATCCAGCTGTTGAGATAATATTTCATTTTTATACTGACGAATTTTGTTTTTCAACTCTGTAATTGTATATACGATTCTTTCAAGGATGGATAAAGAGTTTTTTGCAATTTTTTTTCTAGCTACTCGGGTTTTACGTATTAATATTCTTATTTGAACCGGAACGTAATAATTTTTTGCGAATTTTTTAGACTGTGATTAGTTGAATTTTTACACGCGTATTCAATAAAGTTGGTGTAATCTTGAATAGCCGTATCGATATCACTACTACTTTTAAGTTTATTAAATTTCTATCATTTTACATTATTTCCGAAAAAAATTTCCAATCTGTGGTTTTATTATCTAGCTTTTGTTGGTTAGATACGGTCTTAGGTTTCACATCTAATACCGCAAGTACAGGAACATGGTCGGATGATGGTTTTACATTCTCTGTTGTAATTTTGTAATCCGTTTATAATAAAAAGAAATCTAGAACATCTGGAAGCCTGTTAACGTGTGTGGGCCAGTATGTTGGTGTCATCGGAGACAATATACCTAGTGAATTACCACGTGTCGTTCTATGAAGTCTTTTCCCGGAATTGTTCGTTAATCGCGAACCCCACGCGTTGCATTTGGCGTTATAGTCCCCACCGCAAATGAATTTATTCCCTAATTTTCTGTATATTGTATCATACTCGACTTCAGGTATATGAATTTGTCCATGACAGTAAATTGCGGATACCGCGAGATCTTTTGTAAATGTTTCAATATTTACAGCTACAGGAAGCGGTTGTTTTGTTGTTCTTCACAGGATATTAGTAATCCGAACCACCTTAAAGCCTTTTGACTGTAGTTCTTCCGCTATGTCAGCTATGACAGTAGAAGAAAGTAAATTTTTTATAACCACTCTAAAAGGTTTGTCTTCTGCTAACCAATATATAAAGTAAAAATATTTCTTTTCTCTTCATGATTTGATAAGAGTGCGGTAACTAGCCGCTTAATAGTAACTGCAGATAAGGTAGATTTAAAAGTAAACTCTACATCCGGTATTTTATTAGAAACTTTCTAAAGTTTGTAAAATTTTGTATGTCTTTGACCATAATTCGCAAAGGCAATTTAATACTTTTGTTCACAATGGATTTGTCATTGGATACTGAAGTAATATTATTTATATTGGATTTTTCTATGACAGGACTATCCGTTTGCATTTCTGTATTATCTTCACTGTTATCATTCGTCTTCATTTTTTAAGAATTTGAAAATATGTTTGAAACGAATAGACACAGACTCACTATTGCCAGAAGTAATGTCTGCGATTTTCTTTATTTTCGAAGTGTGTTTCGGTGTTCGTCAACCTTCACCACCACTATTATCAGTATTCGAAAGTTGTCGTTTTATAAGATTTTATTATTTTTATTGGGCTTACTCTTCGAGAGGAGTTAGGAAGCGTTGACAGCAGAGTTTACTTTAGACGCTGCTGCTATTGATGACCATAACGACGTTAAAGAGGTATTTGGGAACGGTGACCGACCATCCAGTTGATAAAGATAATATCCGCACGTGTACAAGATTCTTAGCTTTGTCACGGTCACTCTTGCTGCTTTATTTTATTTCAAGTTGACCACACCTATCTGTCTTTATTTTCTTAAGAAAACTATTTTCACCATCGCTTGTCCATCGCTACGCTCGGTATAATCTTCCCATGATCCGCTTCCAACTTTTTCGTGTAGTTTTATTCTGCAGTGGCTCGGTGTATCCATATGAAAAAAAAAAAAAAACTGATTTATCAACTAAAGAGCATCTATTCAGTTTTTCTTTAATTATTAACAATACCCGATATACTGTAAATACTTTTATTGAAAATACGCACAAGATATTGATTTCTGGTGTATTTGCGTTCGAATCGCATTAGGGACGAGTATTTCTTACGGTAAAAATATGATGTTCAGCAGCAAATTCGACTGTATTCGTTCAATTTTCATTCGGCGTAAATGAAGAGAAATAAAAGGTATTGTCAAACTGTTTGATATTGTCTTGCTCGGGAAATGTAGTTTAGATCGTTCTCTCGTCAATTTTCCTATTTAAGAAAATGATCTTTCCTCCTTAAATGCTCGTATACGAACAACTCTCGAATTTAATTTTAATATTTCGTTAATCAAATTACAACGGAGTGTAGACTCAACAAAGCATCATGTTCCGCACTATCGTTAATACTTATCGTTATTCTCGTAATGACGATATTCGTCGGGACCTGCTATTGAAATTAGCGAAGTGATTAAAGGCTCCATCACAAGTGATTTTACGTCAATGCTTGTTCAACTTCTGGATAGAAACGTAGACATTCATCGTTGAAAGCAACGTTCGAAGCCGTAAGACCTTGTCATGTAGCTGCTGTTGTATTAGAGACTCTTTGGTCATCCAGATGACTTCGCACGTGTTTTATCGTTTTCATATTTGTATAATTATTAGCAACTATTTAAAATTATATAACTTTTAAAAGTTAAAATTAACGCCTACTTTGTCGTTTTATGACGTTCACATTTCTATTAACACTAATATGACATAACTACCGAAAAGTTTTGTTTGTTCGATATTAAATAATCGATTTTAATCGAATATTTCTTAAAAACAAATTCGCTCGATTCACGTATTAATTTATATGTATATATATATATACTTTTTATTTTTATGTCTGGATCTAGGTATTTCGATTGCATTGATATATGTAAGGTGAAAAATGAGTACTGCAACGAAGTTCGTATAAAAGGAATTCTTCCTCCGTTATCATCAACCGAATTTTCTTCTTGCATTTTGTTAACAGTGTTAGAACCGACCGAAGTAGATTTTACATTATTTCAAGAAAGTCATCGGTTGGTAAAATTAATTAGGAAATTTTAAAATTACATTTAATTATATATATATATATATAGTCGTAATCGAAAGAAAATTTGAATGGAGAAGAAAACGAAAAGGACCTAGGACAACGTGGATGGATTGATCAAATAAAAAGAAGAATGCAGATGACATATAAAGAGACTAAGAACGTAGCAAGCAATCAGGCAATAGAAATAAATGAAAGAAAGTGGTTGGCCAGCTACAAGACAAGACCAAGGCTCCTAATAAAGTGTTGCGTATGTGTGCGTCGAACGTATTCGTCGTAAATATTGGTCCTTTGTTTAATTTGTTTATTATTTTAAATGAAGTTTATTTTCGAATTTCGAACTCCTGACATTTCCTTTTTTAATAATAGGCATTCGTTATTTGAATATTAAGCTGAAAAATGTTTTTTTTTATTCACTCGTGTAGATGTTTTTTATCACGTTTAAATTTGTGATAGAATTATATATATATATATATATATATCATCATCTTCAGTCGTAATCCCCCTAAGGGATGTCGTGACCATTTTCATGCTACAGCCTCTTCAATTTTTCTTCTCCATTTTATCCGGTTTGCAGCTTCCCGTTTACAATCAGCCATTGACTTTGCAAGTACTTTTGTGATCGTGTCTGTCCATTTGATGTGTAATCTACCAGGAGGACGCGTTCCTTGTATTTTCCCTTCAATTACTAATCGTTGCATGGAGTCATCGCTTCACATGATATGTCCGAAAAATCGTAATATTCTGAAAAGAACATCGCTGGACAATCTACGCTTAATGTTGAGCTTGCGTAATATAGAAACGTTTGTTTGCTTTGCTGTCCAGGGTATTCGTAACATACGCCTCCAAATCCACATTTCGAAATTATCGATACATTGCCTATCTTTGGTTTTCAGCGTCCATGTTTCCGCCGCATATGTGAATACAGAAAACACCAAACACTGCACTAATTTCTTTTTTGCCACATTTGTAATTGATGCGTCGCGCCATATTCTGTTTAATTTGATCATGGCATTTCGAGCCAACTGGATCCGTCTTTTTATTTCATCCGTTGAAGTGCCTTTATCATCAATAAGGGATCCCAAATATATATACTTGTGTAATGTTTCGTAACCATCGATTTGTGTTTCAGCCTCCGGTATTAAGTTTCCCCGATCAACCACCATTAGTTTTGTTTTATCTTTATTTATATTTAATCCATATTTGGCACTTATCTTATTTAGTCGATCGAGTATTATTCTCATGTCATCAATTGAGCTGGTTATAAGCGTTGTATCATCCGCAAAGCGTAGGTTATTAATGATTCTTCCACCAATGGAAACACCAACGCTGCAAGCGTTCAAAACCTGTCTCATAATATATTCATCGTATAGATTGAAAAGTACCGGTGATAAGACGCATTCTTGTCTTACACCTTTTTTCGTCTTAAATTCTTTTGATTCTATATGACCTTCAATACGCACTGTGTTTATATTATGTTCGTATAGTTGATTTATTAAATACACTAGATGCCTTTGGATTCCCATTTCAATAAGTGCAGGCCACAATTTTTCACAACGAACGTTGTCGAGAATGCCTTGGAATAATGAACAAAGCATAACACTAACGGAATATTATGTTCTCTGGTTTTTTCAATCAACAGTCTTATGCTTAACATTTGTTCGCGAGTTCCTTTTCCCTTTACGAATCCTGCTTGCTCATCTGGAATCTGCCTGGATGAGAATTCCGTTAATCGATTATTTATAATTCGTAGCATTATTTTACTGGTGTGCGGTATTAATGAAATAGTTCTGTAATTTTTGGCAATTTGTAACTTGTCCTTTCTTAAATAGAGGTATGTAGACCGTCTTACACCATTCTTGTGGCCAATCTCCGGTTCGCCAAATTTCTTCACATATTTCGTGTATTTTCTTAATTCCTGTAGTACCCATTTGTTTAATTATTAACGCCGGTATTCCATCGCAACCTGTAGCTTTATTCAATTTTAAATATTTTATGGCCTCTTCTATTTCTGATTTAAGTATATTCGGTTCAAGTTCGGACAACGGATTTGGTATTATTGGTTCCTCTGTATATGTATTATCGTATAGTTCCTGACAGTATTGCCTCCAGACTTCTGCTATATCCAGTTTTTCTGTTTTAATACATCCTTGTTTGTTTTGGATTGCCCAACATCTCATCTTGAATTCTCTTGTAATCAAAGCAATCTTTTTATATAAATCTCTGGGTTCATTTTTTTCTGCATGTATCTGAATATCTTGACAAATAGCTGCATAGTAATTATTTTTATCTTTGCGGCAAAATTTACGAATTTCTGACGATAAACGAGTTACTTACTGTTCATTTGCGTGAGTACTGTTTCTGAGTTTTCTCCTTTTCACAATTAATTGGATTGTCTCGGATGATATCCACGGTTTACGTTTCATTTCTTCATGTGGTTGAGTTTCTCGTACTGCCAAAATAGTTTTATTTTTAAAATTACGCCATAGAAGGTCAACTTCCCGAATTTGCGTGTCTGTATTGTCGTCTGGTCCATATTCTTCAAATTTTTGCTTAAAATTTTGCGGATGTGTAATTTTCATCCTGGATCTTGATAATGCTTGCAATTTGCTTTTCAATCTCAGCCGAGTTGTCATAACTAATGGTCTATGATCCGAACCACATTCTGCTCCATGATAGGCTATGACGTTATCACAAGATGTTTTCCATCTTTCTTGTATCAAGATGTAATCAATCTGGTTTCTACATCGATCACCAGGAGCTTCCCATGTACATAACCGTCGTATATGATGTTTAAACATTGTGTTCATTATGCTGAGATTATTTTCAACCGCGAATTGAAGTAGCCTTTCACCTCGTTCGTTTCTGTTGCCTATTCCAAATTTTCCGACTGTTCTTCGTAACTGTACGTCAAATGAACTACCAATTTTAGCATTCATATCCCCCATTACGACTGTGATTTCTCTATTTGATATATCATTCATTTCTTCTACTTCTTTGTAAAATAATTCAATTGTTTCATTGTCCGCTGCGCAAGTAGGTGCGTATACTTGAATAATATTAATAGGAACCGGTCTCCCCTCTAGCCTGATAGTTATGGCTCTGCCATTCTTTATTTTATAACCAGTAACCATCTTACTGAATTTGTTTGATACCCATATAGCAACACCACTAAAACTTGTTGTATCTGTACTCGAACAATAAAGTGTTCCATTTTCTGTGACAAAATATCCAGATTGTCGGTAATGTGTTTCCGCTAAACCGCATATTTCAATTCCTAACCTTTCTATCTCCATTTCCACAATACGAAGCTTACCGGTGTGTAAAAGTCCTCCAACATTCCAAGTAGCTATTTTAGTTTTTACTTTTGCGAAATTCCCAGTCATATTTTTTCCATGAAGTGGCTGGTTTGCCCCACTCACAAGGCCGGTTGCATACTTCTCATTCCGACCCCGGAAATCGGAACGCCGGTTGCTAGCCGGATCGCATGGAAAAACATTATTGAGAACTGTAGATTTCATAATGGTGTTCGTGGAAAAATACTGCAGTGGTTTCCCGTTGCCTTCTGCAGGATTTTCTGTCAGGGTTTACTCCCTTAGCCTTTGGATAAACATCCTTACCGCAAGGCAGCGGTCTGCTACTGAGGAGGTAGCGATTTAAGGTTTTTACGGCGACCTTAACCCGCCGAGGGAGAGACAGTCATAGGATTTTTCTGTCCATCTGCATCCTCGTGTCTCCTTGCCCTGTCACTACTGGAATCGTCTGCCAGAGACTTTCCACCAGTAGCCGCTCTTGGTTCGCGACTGCTTATTCGACTGACGTCTTATTCGCAGCTAACCTACATATCTGTAGGCCGTTCCACTATCCACCACCTGTGGACGCGCCCCATACCGGTTAGAGCTCCGGTCCCCGGAAGGTACAAAGTACCCCTATATATATATATATATATATTATTTTTAACTATTATTATTTGTTTTATCTCCATTCTATTAACCGATTAATTAATTAATTCGTCGAAATATTTATTCTCGTGAACGTTTATTTCGCGTTTGATAAATTTCGTTTAAATTATTAAATAGGAGTTCGTCGAAATCGGAACGAAGTCAGTTGGATTTATGCGTGGTCGTTTTAAAAGTGAGAAATCATTCATCGTCGGAAATCGGAACGCTGATAGAACACAGTAAAAGACAGGTGCGCGGTTTCGTCGGATTACAGAAAATGTTGGAACCCGATCTTTATCTGCTGGTTTGCTTAGCTTTCAATCATTGGCACACAGGTTAGTCTGCCGCTGGGTATATTTTACAATAAGACGCGATTTATTTATATACAATAAAACCTTTATTTCATTTAAATATACCAAAAAATGCAAGCTTAAAATAATTAAAATTAATGATAATGAAAGCCCAAATTGATCAAAGGCCTCTTCGTTGTTTTTGTGTTTTTTTTTTAATTTTGAAATATATATCCAGCATCCATTTGCTTCCAAACCGTTCTATCTCTTGCTTTCCGCATCCGATTGATCCCAACATATTTAACGATGTCGTCTTTCCATCGTCTTTTTGGTGTTTGAATTTTCCTTTTCCTGTCCAGCGGAATCCATTCTATACATTTTCTGGTCCAGCTATCTGCTTGTTTCCGCATGACATGACCACACACCATGTCCATTTGAGTTTTCTCGCTATCTCCATTAGGTCATCTATCCTTGACTGTGCTCTTAATGCCTTGTTGTTTATTCTATGAAATTTTGTAACCCTAACATTTTCCTTTCCATCGCTAGCTGCACAATTTGTAAGTTTTTTATTTGCTTAATATTATATGACCATGTTTGTGATCCATAAGTAAGTGTTCTGTAAATTTTACTTTGGAACGTATTTAATTTCGCTCCCATTTTCAAATTTGCTTTCTCCTATTGATAATTTTGTACGTTTCCGGAATATTAGTATCAAATCTATCTGCAACCGTCGATAATTAAATAATCAATTTACGAATCCTATTTTCTGTGATGCTTAGAAGAAAACCCGTAAACGTTACTTTATCGCATCGAGAGTCCGCGTAATAACTGGTAGACCTCAGTTTTAGCGAAGATATTATAATGTAAAATGTATATTATTATTATTCTTTCGAACTGGCCAACTATGGACCACGTAATAAAATATCTTCTTGATGTTTATTTCTTCCTTTTTCTGTCACTGCAGTATGTCTTCATTGTTTCACTCTTCCTTTCAATGTCCATTTGGCATCTTCTTCAATTTTTCTTAAAAAATTCCGAATGTGCTAATTACACTTCTGAACCTATTACTATCCATAACGTCATCTATCATTATTATTATAGGGTAAATCTACGTACGTTTTCTTATTCTGTCGTCTTATCGGTTCGTGTACATCTCGTGACTAATTGTATCACAAAATACGTCGTCGTTTTCGCAAAAATTTTATTAATTAAAAAAAAAAAACAGTTTCGCAACGATTAGTCATACAGGAGGTCGTTCTCCCAATTTGCTCATTCCTACTATACATGTACAGCTCAGAATCGAGCGGGCCTTGGATAAATTGATCTATTTTCCGTCCCTAAGCACGATAAAAAATAACAAAATTCGAAGAACATTTTTTTATTATAAATTACAACCAAATTTGACTTATACGTTTATAAACATGGGTTTATAGCGGTAGTGTGTCCATTCGGTTATCGTAGTTATTCTTTTATTTTAAAAATTACTTTAAAATAATCATAAATAAAATCGTGTAGGGCGGGTATGATTTAAAGAAAAAACCAGAATAGTAAAATACCCATCTAAGTTATGTTCCATTCGGTTAGTTTAGAAATGAATTAGAAGCGGAATTAAAGGAAAAACGAGAATAACAAAATTAAGTTAGCTGAGATTCGGTTAAGTTAGAATCGGTCAGGTTTATTTCGTCTAGTTAGAAGTAGAATTAAAGGAAAAAATGATTTTTTTTTTTAATGTCCGCAATCTATCTAGTAAAAAACAGCGATTCACTTGTGAAATTCCTTATCCAGCGATAAGGATTTTCGCTAAACGTATTTTAATACTTTGTGTTTATTGTTGATTATTCATAATAGATCCTTAGATTCTGTTCGTTTTAATCGCCTGGTTTCTGTCGAGTTATCCGGCAGAACAACGGTTAAAGTATTTGTGTGATAATACAGTTCATATTCACTAGCTATTTCTTGTATTTTATCTTTCACTGGTATAACACCTAGGTTCGTGTGCAATGTAAGATTACTTACATACTACGATGCATCTGCGATAATTCTTAATGCTTTATTTTGGAAGCGTTGTATTATCGCTATATTACTCTGCTTAGCACAGCTCCAAAATTAGAATTTGATTATACAATAACATCTTGTTCACCAGTGATAATTCGGATTTTCTTCCGATAAGCAAAAACATGTTCCTAAACTTTATATTTAATTCATTACGTTTTGCTATTATGTGGCTTTTCCAGGTTAGTTGTCTATCCAAATGAACTAGATATTTTACTGATTTTTTTAAACTGGAATTATCACATTGTTGATATTAATATTTTTGATATTAGAAATTTTTTTATTTGTAAATATTACACGGATTGATTGACACATTACCCTGATGACTGATATAATATCGAAATCTACGGTTCGTCTCAATTTTTACGTAATTTCGTTATTTTCCCTTCATTCTAGTGTCATATCCTACGCTTCATTTTTTTTTCTACAGAACCTTCAAAAATGTTTTCCGTGGATTATTAATTTAATAACTCGTTAAAAATAGTCATTTTTGATATTTCCGAAAAAGAAAAAAAGGTGCGAAAATCGGGGCTGTACGTTTATTCTGTCGTCTTATCGGTTTGTGTACATCTCCCGACCAACACTGTATCACAGAATGCGTCGTCGTTTTCACAAAAATTTTATTAATTCCGACAAAAATAGTTTCACTCATACCGGAGGTCGTTCTCGAATTCTTTTGCAACGCGTATTTCGATTTAAATGAAAGTTTTTTTTTTGAAACTGTTCCGTCTTATTACATTTACAGTGAAATTTTAACCTTTTCAGTCGCATGTGTTCGACGTTAACAAAATTGTTATTTCAATAATACGTGGCATTTAGTCGACGTGTAAAAATTTTCAATTATAACTTTCGATTACTTCCTATATATATATATATATATACTGTGTTTTTCAAATAATGATTTTTCATCGTTGTTTGCATATGAATTTGAATGTTCTTTAAATCTTATAGTGAATTTTGTCTTCCTGTTTCTCCTATGAGAATAATGTAAAAATTGTTAACAAAACAAAATAAATGTTAATCACTATAAAATTTATTTTATTTATGCAAAGCTTTTCGACTTTAACGTCATTTTCAAACAATACAAAAACGTTACATAATGTAAATTTTAAACATTGTTTTTATTTGGTTAATTCATAAAATCACTACTCTCCAATACATCAACGTTAAAAAATTTTATATTACTGATCGTTATGTTGTTTACACGGCATTCACTATGTAAGATTGTTTTATTAATACTGTTTTTTATTTTGATGATTTTTGTGAATTGTAATCTTAAATTAATATATTTTTCATTTTATATTTTTGTATTTTTAAATATTTACTTGATACTGGCCTAACAACCGTGAAGCTTGGTGATTTTTCATAAAGAAAATGTTTTAGTTATTTTTTTTTGTTTATTTTAATTTTAAAAAATCACTACATTCCACATAAAAAATAGTTGTTTAATATAAAAATGAAATTTACAATATACTTTTCTTAGAGTTAATTCTTCATCGAAATTTATCATTGAATTTAATAAATTACTTTTATCTCTTTCTTTTATTATTTCCATTGTTTCTGACAGTTTTCTTTTTTAAAATGTTTTTCTGTCTGTAAAATTTTATAAGCCTTATTAATTAACCGAAATAAAAATAAAGTATAGGCTCTTCGTTTTCTGGTTGTGCAAAATAGTTTACATATGTATATAAAAACTTACCTCTCTATTATGACATTGTTTTTTTCAACATTCGTTGTAAATATGTTCAGTGAGTATCCCCGGACACGAATTAAAAATAATCTACAAAAACATTAAAAAACTTACCTTTATTTCAAATACGATTATAGTCAACACGACTAACGCGTAACATCTGCAAACATTTGCTGCTAACTCTACACTCGATGTTCTAATAAAGTGTTCATCAAAAAATTTTCCCGTCTTGCGAATATATTTTTCAAGAACTTGAATATAAAAAAATCAATAGACAACCGTAATTAAGAACATCTGTTTAATTCTGTTTTTTTTTTTTATTTAGGACAATAAATTTCCAACAAAATTAAGTACATTTTTTAAATATATAGAATATTTTTATTATAATCGCTGCATTAGGCTATTTTTATCACACAAAAACAGAAAATCTATTTTAAATTTTTGTCTGCCTGTCTGTCTGTTCCGATTTAACTCTCCAAAACTATTAAAGCAATATGCCGCACAGTTTATAGCCTATATTATCGGAGATTCGTTCTAAGCTTTGCTTCAAATTGATATCACAAATAAGACAGAAATTGAAACAATTTAAAGTTTTAAAAAGTAGGAGACAGCGATATGTGTCAAATCGTTTAAAATTTAACAATCACCTAAAATCGGTAAACAGTACATCTATTAGCCGGTATTCAAACAAATTATTGCGATGATCAAAGGTTTTTAATTTTAATGTTGATGTAGTCCATCGTTATACTTGTTCACTTTGAGAAAAAAAAAAAAGCTTTTGGGCATCCGCATGTAATTCAGTATTTTTGTGATATAACATCAGCGAGCACCAAATTTACACGTCCTATGTTACACTTTTCATTTTATTACGGAATGTATATGTCACATGTCTAAATAGAGTGCGAGATTTAAAATTTATGTGTGCATGGGTTGATATATATGTATGTATATATATATATATATATAAAAATCACGCTACACCATATTGTTTGCAGGCATAAACAATCCAGTGAATTATCCTCAATATGTTCTGGCGATTCACAGTAGTAAACGTTTACTAGTTGAACAAATTTCACCCCCAGCATTTTATCTCGCCGATACGTTGATTAGCTTAACTATAGCCAAAGGACAAAGACATGAGGTAATATATATATATATATGTATGTATGTGTGTGTGTGCATGAAGGAGCGCAGAGATAATTATACAATCGTAATTTTTACTGTCAATATTTCCTTACCCATTTATTTTCAGTTTTATGTTGTGATTTGATATATTTATGTAAGTCCATATTCGTATGTGCGATTTTATAAAATACATATATAAAACCAGCAGGATTTTATTTAATAATTATGGATATTCAATAATTTTGGTTTGTTTCTCATCTTTCATTGTTAATTATATAAACGTGTGTGTGTGTGTAATATATTTATTATGACTGTGTAATTTTTTAAAAAACTAGTTTTGAAACTTACACAGCATTATGTACATAATTATGTTTTGTTTTTTTTTCGTTTACTAATTAAAATAGAAATTTACGTATTAAAATTGTGCAACTACCTTGGCTCGGATATTTATTATATAATTTCAGAAATTTTTGCAGCATAAGGTTAATTTTTATTGCGTATTATAATGATAGTGTACAACTTAGCTAATAATAAGTCCAGAATTGCAGATGGCGTAATCGAAAAAACATTTTTTTTTATAGTATAATAAATAATTACCGGCACTCATGAAATTAATGTAAATCGTCTTTCGATTATTTAAACTTTTTTATTTTTTAAAACTTTCTAGAAAAATATATCTTATGCTAAATGTAACCAACTGCTTATAATCATAATTTTATGTATTAATGATGGCGGCACTGTTTACCTTATTGCGTTATTACGCAGTTAGATTGCGTCATGTTGGTAATTTAATAAAGCATATTCATGTTCGCGTTTATACCTTTTTTTCAACATGGTAGCAATCGGTTTTAAGTTTTTTATTTTAATTTTACGGATTATGATATTAATTTTAATTAGTAATCTATATTGAATTTGTCTTCGACGGTTCGCGTACTAATAACAAGATACGGCAGAATCATGGCGTCGTGTTCAATTAGTGTTGAAAAGTTCGGTATTGTACGTTTTAATAGAAATAATTCTACGTTCAGTTCGTGAAAATTTTGTAATTGCTATCATCGAAGTATAAAATTGTAAAGTCTCGGTAGATTTTGAAACCAAATTAAAATCGGATAGTAAAAACTCACAGAATGAATCTGAGAATACGTCATTTGTGTGGTGGCTGTGGTGGTAGAAGAAATACAGATAGATATCTAGGCGGACACAAATGATCTTCGGCAGCGAAACGATCATCGCAATGGTAATCAATTCCAACAACTGTTCGATCGGAAGAATATTCAGCGCTACGGTTTCGGATCATACGGGCATATCGGACAAGAATGCTCTAATAATTCAACCAATGATCGAAATAATTTTTCAGTCGGCCGAATTAATCGTAGAAATAATAATGGTAATAATACTAGTAATGCAAACTTAGGTATTCGATATATATATATATATATATATTGTTGTATACGCAGGTAAAATACTGAGTTAAATGATTAAAATTATATAACGTCTATTCTTGACCGTGGTTGTAATCAACACATGTGGTAAAAATATTGTGTTTTACTTAATATTCGAATTTTAGAACTTGTTAATATTGCTGAAGTGTGTGATTGTTATGGTGACGGCATAGATATTAAATGTATCAGGGAAAGAAATGTTAATCAGTGATGTTTTATAACGAAAAAGTTTACGGCGTAATTTATTGTCCATGTCTCAAATTGAAATGAAACGGTTTAACATGATAGTCGGGGATAAACAAATTGATATTTGCGAAAACGATTAAATCCATTCAACTGAGTATAAATATATTTTATTAAATTTTTATCGTTAACATAAATTATAATGATTATCCGTCTACTGATAACAAAGTTTTATATTTATTGCATCGTAGGCTTGGTCATTTAAATTATAATACATTGAAAGAATTTATTAATAAGGATGTTTTAAATGATTTAATAGTAGGAAAGCTTGATGCGATCTTTGTGTTTTAGCGAAACATTGTAAACATCCGCATAATATAACTGTGAATTCTCGTAGCTCTCGTCTTCTAGAAATAATACACACGGATATCTGTGGTCCGATTAATCCAATTTCTAAACACGAATTAGATATTTCGTATCTTTTATTGACAATTATACAGGTTTTATAGCAATCTGTTTTCTGAAAAGCAAGAGTGAAATGATTGAAAAGTTTCAAGAATATGAAAAGTGGATTTCTACTTGGCTGAATGAAGAGATTTTTATAACATTCGATGCGATCAAGGAGGATAGTATATAGAATTTTTTTGAAGTATTGTACGAATAATTCGTGTTAATTATACTCCAACGTATGCGACTCAATTAAACGGTGTTGCGAAACGTTTTAATGGGTCTATTTGTGAAAGGGTTCGTGTGCTACGTTAATCGAGAGTGGATTACGTAACGAATTTTGGAGGGAAACGATAGAATATGCTAATTATATAGTGAATAGGAGTATTACACGAGGAACGACTAGTAACGGAACTCCGGTTGAATTGTTTTATAGTAAACGTCCTAGTGCTAAGAAGGTGAAAATTTTCGGTTGTTTGGCATACAGCTTTATTGATAAAAAAATTCCGTGGAAACTTCGATGCAACGAGTGAAAGAGGAAGATTAATAAAGTGTGGTTGACCGAGGGAAACAAAATTAAATTTACAAGTAATGTAGAACACGATGAAGCGAAGGTTTATAAGGTATGTAAACAATTTGATAAATGATGAAAAAGAGAATGAGGAAGAGGTTAGTGAAAATAAAAATGAGTCGGAAGAGAGATCACAAGGAAGAAGAAAGCGGAAGAAGTTTGTACCGAAGAAATTTAATGATTATGAATTGGGGATTAATTATACGAGTTTAGATTAAGTACCATAGAGTTATGAAGAAGCTTTGAACTTTAAGGAATGGGAAAAGTGAAAGAAGGCTATGTTTGAATAATTGAAGTCAATAGATGAAAATAAAGTATGGAACTTAGAGAGAAAAGAAGGGGATAAGGTAATTGGAACGAAGTGGGTATTTTCGATTAAGAACAAAAGTTTGTAAGAATGAAAGATATAAGACTAATGCGAAGTTGGTTACTCAAGATAGTACTTCGAATAATGTTCCTATGGAACAAACGTATGCGCCCATGATGAAAAAATCTACGATACGAAGTGTACTACCTGTAGCAAATGAATATAATATGCATATTCGCCAACTATATTTTAAAACAGCATTTCTTAATGATTTGATAAAGGACAGAGTTGTGGTAAAACAACCACCAGGTTCTCTGAGAAGGGTAAGGATCGTTTATGTAAGTTGAACAAAGCAGCTTATGGTCTGCTGCAGAAGGCGTCAAAGTCGACGAGAGATTGTATGAACTTTTGTCAAAATTAGGTTTTATTCAATCAGAAGCGTATCGATGTTTATATGTACGAACTAGAAATGATATATGTATTTATCTAGTGGTATCTGACGATTTGAGAGAAATGAATGTCATTATTAAGATATTGGGTAATTAGGTACTGTCAGAAAATTAGTTGGTATTAATATTGTACGTGATGGATCGACAATGTACATAAAATCGATTTTATTTAAAAATTATTGATCGATTTGTCGCAATGTAGACTTATTGCTACGCCTATGGTTGCGAGTCTTTTATCGTTCGAATGTACGGAAGATGAAATATGTGAAGAACCTTACCGGAGTAAGTAGGTTCATTGTTATATTTATCAAGTAGTACTCGTCCGGATATAATGTTTTCTGTAAATGTTTTAAGTTGTTTCCAAGAAAATCTTACGAATTCGAAATGGGTAGGTTTAAAGAGAATTCTTCGATATTTAAACGGTACTGTGAATGTTAGATTAATGTATACTCGTGGAAAAGGAAGTATATTGAAATAAGAAATCGATTAGTGTCTTCGTGATTGAAGTATATGGTAATTGTAGTAGGATGGGGAACGTGAAAGCTGAATGTTGTTCGAGTTCTACGGAAGTAGAGTATATTGCATTGTCCGTAACGATGAGTGAGTGTTTAGGAGTATTACACAGGTGTTAGAAAATCTAGGTGTAAAGATTAGATGCGTTGTTTTTGAAGATAACGAGAGTGCTATACATATTAGTAAAGCGGTCGAAGACACTAAGAGAACGAAACACACGTTATCATTTTATTCGTGATTATATCGATGAAGTATTAATACTAAACGGCAAGAGACTGATGCATTAACGAAATCGTTGCCAAAGCTGGCATTTATTTAAATTCGTAATTTAATGGATTTAAGTATATAAATATTTTATAATTCGTTATTGTTTAAAATGTATAAAATAAAATGTATAAATTATTCTGCGGCATATTTTGAGGGGAGTAAGTTTAACAAACTGCTTATAATCATAATTTTATGTATTAATAGTGGCATCACTGTTTACCTTATTACGTTACGTTACGTTGATGGTTTAATAAAGCATGTTCACGTGCACGTTTCTGCCTTTTTTATTCAACATCGTATACGTTAATTTTCCCATCCATTTTTTTTTTTTTTTATTTATTTATAATTGAGTACATACAAATTTCGTTAGTCTAAAATGCTATGAGATGCATGTAACTTCTTATTTCGAAATAGTTTATTTAAATAAATTATCTTTAATATTTTAATAAAATTTTAGAATATATATATATATATATATTAAAACGTTCGTGGTTGTTTTCCATTCGTCTAGAATTATTTTCGGTAAAAACCACGTCCTGATTATTCAAAAAAATTAACGTTTCGAATGGACTTACACCACTCATCATCAGAAACGAACTATATATATAACTCAAATTCAAGATTTTCAACGTGATCGAATCGTAACAACCTAAAAATTATTTAAAATAATTCTTCTAAGCAATTTTTGTTTAGAACTATGTTGAAGTTTTTTCTTATGAAAATAAACTTACGAATTAGTAAAAAAATACTAAATTATTCTTATTTGTATAACGATTTAGGGCCGAGAAGGCATGACGGCTTATTACTTAACGAAAGGTTGGGCCGGTTTAGTAGCAATGATAGAAAATCGTCATAATCGTAAATATATTCACGTAAAATGCGATTGTCAAGAAAGTTATAACGTTGTCTCGACCAGAGGCGAATTATGTACTATAGATGCAGTCCCTCCTTTGCACAGGTAAGTACAAAAACAATTTAATACATTTATATATGTATGTATGTAACTCGATAACGGAATATATTACAGAATATTAAGACTTACACGAATAAGGGTACAACTTACTACGCTTGATTTTTTAACTGTCCGTTAAATTATTTATATGAACAATAAATTTGTGTGATTATAAAAGTTTCAACAAATGCAATTTTAATATAAATTCGTAAAATTACCTACCTTATAGAAAACTATATAGTTTTTCTCTTTAAAATTCGACCTATTAATCTTACACATCGTGTTATCTAGTTTATACCTATATTTACAAGATAACGTATTAGTGTTTTCACTCAGTTATATCCACTAGTTTGATTTGCTGTTATGCGCGTATTGCGTTTTCAATCCAGCCTCTCGATACCTAGCATTGCTATCTTATGAGCTCTCTGCATTCTGACTAGTTTTCTAACAACATAAGACACCACCGCTCCATATGTGAACACTGGGATCAGACACACTGTTCGTAGACTTTCTTTTTTAAACAGTTCGGTATGTCTGTGTTTCTCAACGCATTTTTCAGTTTTCCGAAGATTTAATTTCTTTACACGTTGCTTGTTTGTCTACTCCGGTACATTATACATTAACCCGATTTGTCGATTTATTTTTATTTCTAGTTGCGAGCCGGTCAGTATCTTCGATTGATCTTTATTTATATTCAGTATTTCCGTTTTTGGAGCAACTACGAAGGTCATTTACTATCTAAACTATTACTGATTAATACAATATCATCGGCAAAATACAAACGATCGAGTTTTCCCGTCTATTATTAGTACCGTGTGATTCTCGGTTTAAATTTTTAAACATATCTCCAAGGACGCTATAAATAACAACTTCGTGCAATATTGTGTTCACTTGCCCCTAATTACATTCTTTATTGGTATTCTGTTTTTCCGCGAATTGTACTTTCACGAACAGGGCGAGTCGTATATATTTTTATGTTCATATACTCGTTTGTTATACGTCGGTAAGGTTCGTTTGAATAGGAGATAATGTAACTGTTTTATATCGAAAAATAAGTTTCGAGGCTGTCGAAAAATTTATTTTTTATAAAATAATTTATTGCAAACGAGAGCTTTTTAAAAAAATGAGAATTTTTTATAACACGGCAGTAGTCTTGCTCATTTAACGAACATCAGTGGTCGCGTGCGCGTCTATTAGGCGCCATTTTAAAAAGCACCTTATTTTGATTATTTTCCACCTAAAATATTATTATTTTTTTGTAAAATAATATGATATTCTGTATTATAAGAAGCTACTTATAAATTTAAAAGAACCTAAGTATCAATTATATTACTTATACATATACAAATATATATATATACATCAAAAGTATATTACTTTCAATCAATTTTGGTGATATTTTTCACATATTAATTTATTATGTTAAAATCAAATAAAATTATTACACTGTTCACAAAGGTTACGAGTTATTCTACATTTTTTTCTTATACATAATTATGTAAGCGCTGTAGCCGCCCAACTGGGTCTTCACTGCTTGCAGTTGCGTTGACTTTTGGATTTCTTTTTAAACTCTTCGGCATGTAACTCAAAGTACATGTTCGTATGGTCTTCTGTCCATGAAATAGCTAAATTTCTCGAGAAAGTTCAACGTTTCATCATATGAATATCATTATAATTATAAAATAATCTAGACATTGATTCCACCTATGTTTAGCAGCCTGTAAAATACCACGATCGGCCATTTTCTCGTATTTCTTGAACAATTATATAGCGAACTAATTTTATCTACCATATCTATACCGTATAATACTCGCATAACGTCCAGAAAGATATACTGGTTTTATAACGAGTGGTCGCTTGGCATCCAGTAGACGACAACCGCCCTCTCATGCCTTCAACAGTATTTCATTTCGTCTTTTGCGCGTTCACTTGTCCACCTCATTTTAGGAAGGTACATGAAAAAACATAAAATCTTGAGAATAAATATGCTTTAAAGAAGCGATGGCGTGTAATAGGCGCCACGCGACCACTGCAGTGAAACTGCCAAAGCGATAAAAATCGTCAGTTGAATTCATAATAAAGAGAAAAAAATTTAATCAAAAATATTCAAAAGCAGTTTTCTTATTTTTTACATTAGCGTGGTGAGTTTTTTAAAATAAAAGATAAAAATGCCACTTGGTGATATTCAAAACAAATTGAAGACGACTGTGAAACGACTGACTACAAGAAAATTCACCAGGACGACGATAATCATTTATTAATGGGGTATATTCAGCAAATTGATATAATTTTATTACTTGTCCACGCAGACAGGTGATTATAGTTCTAACACAGTTAGAAGGAAGTGGGGGATTTTCCATCGCTCATAGATTAATTCATCGTTTGTCGAACGAAGAAAATCTGCATGATTGGGCGCCTTTAAATGTACCGCACTATCCGATTATTGATAAGCAAGTAGAAGGCTTGCATATGCCTAGATTGATTACGTAATACGTTTTTTTTTTTATTATTATTCTTATTTGTGTGTAGTCATTCTTCGCAATATACTATTATATCGATATATATATTGTATATGTATTATGTATGTGTGTAAAATATAATTTTTTTCCTTTTTTTTTAATTATTTAATTCTTAATATATAAGATAGCATTTGTACAAATATTCTTTTGTACTACTTTTTTTTATTAAATTATTTTCGAAGAATTTATTCGTGGAAATTCGTTTTGGTAATACTTTCGTAAAGAAAGCTTAATTTTATAAAATCGGATTCATTTTATTCGCTATTATTTTCAAAACGTATTTAATTTTCGATTTTTATAATTTAATTTTCTAACGGTTGAACAATTTTACATAGAATACGCGTTTCTACAACTTTTATAATTTTTTCCCGTGTAAAAAGTAATAACCGTAAAAGTTGTAAAAGTGTATTTAGGCGTTTCTAATTTCAAAGCGTGCTTTTTTTTTGAACGTTCGCTAAGCGCCTTTTTTACTTCGAAGTAGTGATGAGTAGGTCCGGAAGAGTACGTATCCACAACTACGATATAGGAAATACATACTAAATCGATGAATATTATGCGGGTCCGGTTTCACACGTTCTGCATAGAAGCTACAGTAACGACCTTGAATAGAGAGAAATAGACTGTGTCGTTTTTTACGTTTCGTACAGAATGAATGTCTGAGTAGAAATGTAACAGATCAGCTGAAAAAGTGAGAAATGGTATCGTGGGAATAATTTATCACTTTTTGTTTTCTTTTTAACATTTTTTCCCCTTTATTTTTGTTTAATACCAGAGATTATTTCAGTTACTTTTCCTTGAGTAAATAGTAATAAAATGATATTTTATTAATTAATTTAATGCAAAAAAAAATTAAGCACACTAAACGCAAAATGAGTAATTTACTACTACACGCGCAACCAATGCAGCTTGGAGCTCTGATCTTGTGTAAGCAACTGGTATGACGTCATCTAACCTACTGCGAAGGTGTATGTATAAAAAGTGGTCCCAATCCAGGACAAAAACTAATTTCTGTTGTGACCTAACTGGTGGGCGACCCGAACCAAACTATCCGTTTTACACGGTGTTACTTCGCGCACGCACACATTAGTAAATAATTATTATTTTTCTATCTAGTCGGTGTTTTTTTTTTTTTTATGTTTATTTTGTTAGTTTTTTAATAAATTGAATTCTGATTTTAATTACATTAAATAACATATACGTAAAAAATATCGATGTAATTTCTACTTGCCTTGATTAAGTTTTTTTCTCCAGTTTTCTGTTCAAATGTATCCGCCGTATTTGATATAAATATCGCATTCTAATAAACGTTCTCCGCTGTATATATAGGCGTGTATAAGTTTTTTTTTGGAATATTTCATTGAACAGTTTCTTAACAAGGCAATTTATTACACCCTCTTCCTTTTGTATACTATTAACGCCGTGTCAATTTAAAAATTTCTTTTCTAATAATTTTCCCCATTTTATCCAGTTATAAGATTGTTCATATTTCACATGATAAGTTTTGAATTAAAGAGGGTGAAACAGAAGGTTACTTCGTTGACTTAATCGTTCCCAGTTCAGGAAAATCTCGTAACCTTTTAGCCACCCATTCAAAGAGGTATGAAGATCAGTTTTAATATTTTCATTGGCTTCATTAGTTGGCGAAAGATCCATGAAGATTTCGCTATTATGTTCTTCATTTCTTGCATCATTAACAATACCAAATTTTTTAAAGACCTGTTTTACTAAAAACGGTTCATCAATATCACTAGCTGTATTAGTGTTTGTATTATTCCAGGGATTTTACCTAGCATTATCAAACGAATTCTGTACAATGCGTTCGTAGGAAATGGATGGTCATTTAATCCCCCACTTTGTTATTATTTACTGGAAAAAGTTCTCCAGCGCGTTCAGACGATGAGTTAATTTTCTGTCAATTCCATCAGTAAATTTTGAAACGATTTAATCGATATGGCAATTCCTTTTTGAAACACTTGTAAAGTGCGTTTATTTATACACCTCATCGTCACTTACTGTATTATACATTTCATCCAGTATGTTATTCTTCTAAAGCTAAACCATATCCAGATTTATGTGATATGTTTGAAAATGATACATAGGAATTTATAACATCAAACCAATTGTTAATTATTTTTATAAACTCGCCTGTCTTTTGAGCATTATTCATATTGTTTTCAGGGTTTGAACTTTTTTAATGCAGTAGCTACACTGTGTGAAAACAATTCTGTTGCGACCCTAACATTTTGCCGTTGAACATTCTGGCAAGTTACATGCAGATTGTTTATTTTATGACAAATATTTATTTCACTTTTCGTTGAATAAGTTCACACACTGGTTCATTATTTATGATTGTACCGCACTCTAATAAAAAAAAAACAAGAGTCCAAAAACCAATTTCTTAATGATTTAAGTAAATGTATATATTTTCTCCAGAAACTAAATCAATATAGTATGTTTGCTCAATCGATATTCCTAAACTTTTCCACCGTGATAGATTTTTCTGTCATGTATAAACGACGTCTTAATTTATTTATTGTCCAGGTCTGTTCTAACAATTTTCTGTTATACAAAGTACACTTTTTCAGTTCATCAATTTTTTTTATGTAAACTACGAGTTTCTTCTTGTGTATTATCTATAGATTCCGGGGGAATTAATATTTTGTCGTCATTTTCAATTAGAATTTGTTGTTCCCATTTTCCAATCTCTGCTTTCTATTACTAATTTCGGTAGTGCTGATTTGATAATTTCAATGACGGAACTGCACCTTTCCTTAATATTTTTTTGGATGGTACATTTAGAAGTTTGGATTTTAAATCGCGTTCATAGTCGATTTCTGAAAAATGAACCGAACAAATACGGCACGAATTCGGATTCCAATTGTCAATTTGTTTGCATAAATTAACCCGTTGTTTTTTAATTTCAGAATTTTTGGAAACGAATAATTTATTATTCCGTTAAGTTTTCACCGCGCTATTATTACAAGTAGAGTAATTGTACAACGTTGCTCTGGCATGATGATTGTTGTATGTTAATCCTAGCTAAGGGATGATGCTATACTTTTTAAAGTTAAAAAATAATCGGAAACTATCAATATAATAATTATGTTACCAGAATCTGAACAACTAATAAATAAATAATAATAATAACAAATAGGGGAAGCAATTCAAAGCGCACAACAAACTGTATAAAACACTATGATGGCTGACCGCGTGAATGGTCCGAATCCGTTTTGGCCGCACAGTGACGTCACAAAACAAGATTTTTACTCTTATTTCATACTGCATACAAACAGTTTGAGACAACCTTACTTATAATAACCTTGACTTAGTACCGCGCTAACAGTGCCCAGCATCGATAACCGGCGCAAACTAGTATTAGTTTTCTTTTTGAGTGTGCTGTTCACGTAAATGTCGGATCCATATGGGTTCGATGGATACGTATCCGGAATGTAGTTCCTGAATCTGCGCGATGTAGTTCCGGATCTGTATCCGAAAAAATACCAAACTTACCCATCACTACTTCGATGCTCGTTTGATATTTGCGTAATTTCACGAACGAAATTAGATTTTAGAAGATCCGATTCATTTATTTCGTTCGTCATTTTATTCACCATCGCCAATCTTTTTGTTTTTTTAATAATTGTAAAATTTTACGTAAAATACGTGTTTCTAATTTTCTAATTCCGATAAGTATTTTCAAACACATTTTCCCCCAACTCGTATAAGGGTCGATATTTATAAACTTCGATTAAACTTTCATATAGTACATTTGTACGCTTTGGTGGCATAGTTTTAATAGTGCTTTCGATAGTCGTTCGATTCCGGGTCATTTAATTTTTCATCGCATAGCAACTTGTTACGAAGAAAACAGTACTAGGTATACCATGAAGCGAGCGGTTCTGCTTCGCATATAATTAGTATAACTTAGATGAGCAAGTCCATGACGTTCGGCAACGAACAATATGACTATGACCATGAGTATATATACAAGGTTTATCCAAAAAGTTCCCGGATTGTATCGATAAATTCTTGACAAACTAACGTACAATGTGCCGCGTAGCATCAATCGAAAGAGAGATCGCGGATCACAATCGTAGGACAACGAAGAAGATTGACAGCTTATCAATAAACATTTGAGTGGGTTAAGCAGTTTAAAGAGGAGCGTGAACCGCTTGAAGGCGATCCACCCCACGACACTCCATCAAACGTGCACGCCGCCGAAAACCGTGAATGTTTTACATTAGCAAGCTCGTATGTATCGCGTAAGGCCGGAATTAGCGCCAAACATCGCCTGCACATGCGTCCCTCGTTGTGAGGCAGTTTTTTACCAAATTTTCCATTCCAACGCTTCCCGGCCATACTACAGCTCAGTGAATTATCGGTCACGACGGCGGAATTGAATAGCCTACCTTCCGATGGCTATCGCGGAGACTTCGAGAGGTGGAAGAGGCGTTGGCACCGGTGTATTCAGTTGTGGAGATTTGAGACAAGTTTTTCAAAAAATTCATTTCACCCCTTATGAGAGTAATGCGGGAACTTTTTGGACAGACCATATATATATATATATATATATATATATATATATATATATATATATATATATATATATATATATATAGATTACATCTTCTTCTTCTTCATAGTGCCATCTCTGTCAATGAAGGTTGGCTGCAATGAGTGTAAAACTGGTCTTGTTTCTGACCGAATGTATTAGTTCATTGGTTGACCAGGCCGTCCAATTTTCCAAATTTTTCATCCACGACATGCTTCTGCGTCCTTTTCGTCTACGACCTTCTAGTTTGCCTTGTATAATTAACTGTATCAACTGTTACCTATCGTGCCTCATCACGTGGCCCAAATACGCTAATTTATTTTTCTTGATGATGGTTAATAGCTTTTGAGCTTGCCCTATACTTTCTATAACTTTGCTATTCGATATACGGTTAGTCGATGAAATGTTCAGCATTCTTCTGAAAACCCACATTTCGAATGTTTCTAGATTTTTTATCGGTGTGCTTTTCAACGTCCACACCTCCACTCTGTATAATAAAACCGAATATATGTAACACAATCATTCTGTATCTTAATTTCAGACTTAAATGTTTGTTACTGAACAGAGATCTCATTTGGATAAATACTGATCTTGACTGTTCGATTCTTATTCTGATTTCTTTATCGAGGCTCATTTCATCATTTAACCAGCAACCGAGATATTTAAACAATTTGGCCACTTCTATTGGTTCCCCGTCCACAGTCATTATTGGACATGTGTTCTTGGTATTACTGAATATCATCGCTTTCGTTTTCTGTGCATTATATATATATAATATATAGTTACGAGTCGATTATCGAAATGATATTTTCGACATGTTGTATACATGAAGAAACATATTATTAGAATTTCATCGTCCTCCGATTTTTGTAATTATCAAATGATGCTCGTGTCATGAAAATTATTTAAATCCGCTATACTATAATTAAGGCAGTTAATTTTAATAATTTTATATTGTCAATAGACGTTTCAACATACTTAAATTAGTTGTACGCAAAAATAGTTGAATGTAATCCTTGTTTTTTTTTTCGATGTTTAATTAAATCAATCCAGTTAAAATTTCTAACGATTAAAACGCGCTCCTTTATAACTAAATAATACGCATTACTAAACAATTGTGAATTTACTTGATTGAACTTGAAATGTTTATGAGATATTATTCTAGCAAACACTTTTTTTATTCATATGGTTTCACGTTCCATATTTGAACCTCGTCGTCAATGAATTATATGTACTTAATAAATATATGTATATATATTTAATGCTTATTTAAATATAAGATAATATTTATTTTATTAGAAATTTCGCATTTGAAACGTTTTTACACACTTTCTTTCTCTCTCGCTTTCTCTATTATATATGGTGACCCAGAGAAAACGGGCGGTTTTATTTCTCGAAACAACCTAAACCGCGTTGTACGCACGAGAGCTTCCCTGTTGCCTATGGCATCTTATAACGAGGAGCTCGCGTTTTGCGTAAAACGTTATTTTCTTAACGATATTGTGTTCCACAAATGATTGTAAGCTAATCTCTTCTTTTCCTTTTTTTTTTTTAATTTTTTTGTTATTTGCAATGTCCCATGGGGACAATAGACGAATTTTATTTGAGATTTCATCTTGATTAGAGATACTACCCAGTGGAAGCACTCCTCGAGATTTATGTTTTTATTTTATTATGTTGACCCTTGGGAGGACCGCTGTATAATAGAAGTTGGCCAAGTACCGAGTCCTGTTGTACTGTTGCTTTTATTTCATATAGCCCTGTGACTGCTTCCTGGTGCTTAACCCTAAAATATCTCTGCGAGAGGTATGATTTATTTATTTTATTTTTTTTTCATACAATCTATATTTAATAACAACAAGCAGCAGTGAAGACATGTTAATATAAAAATCAAAAGGCGGATAGCAACCCAATGGATGCTGATCCTATTTATTGATGAATACTTTTACGTTATTTTAATCTGAAATTTTTAAGAGTAAGAGATTATTAGGATCGATGTTGAAGTTGGAGAGGATGAAATCTGTGTATTCGTTTGAATTTATTGCATCTTGACAACAGGTTCTTCGCTAATATATTTGAGTGTTGATTTAATCTTTCTTTGTATCTTGCACTTGAGCTGCGGATTTCATCTTTAACTGAGCTGATCTTCAAGTACTTAGAGATGTAATTTCGTATGAACCAAGGAGCATTCACAATTTTCCGCAGGACTTTTGCTTGTGCTCTTTCCATAATAGTACGCTATAGCTCTATGCCATAGGTCCAAATTGGCTTTATTATTGTTTTGTAAAGTAGAATTTTATTTTCTAGAGAAAGAACCTAATTTCTTCCAATCAACCAGTCCATATTTCTCAGTTTCAGTTTGATCTGAGTACGTTTGGAGGTTATATGTTTATTCCAAGTCAATCTCTGGTCGAGATGTAGACCAAGGTATTTCGCATAGTTTGCTATTGGAGTTTATTGTTGAGATATATAGGATTGGCCGATCCGTTTTTCAATGTAAATGATACATTGAGGCACTTATCTTCGTTTACTTTTATTTTCCACTGTTTAAACCAATTTGTTAGATAGTTTAAGTGATCTTGGACGTAGCTGGCAGCAATACTGACGTCATTGTGGATCGCTAAAATTGCAGTGTCGTCGGCAAATAAGGCGGTTGTAGTATTATTATTTACCGGAAAATCGCTGGTGTAAATCTGATATAGTGTAGGGGAAAGAACACTACCCTGTGGAACTCGTGCCTTGATCGGAAATATAGGTGATCGTGAACTGTTGAAATTAATTTGAAAGTATCTTTCTGTAAGATAAGATCTTATTATTTGGAAATACTGATAAGGCAGCTTGAGTTTTAATTTATAAAGAATACCTTTATGCCAAATTGTATCAAAAGCCTTTTCGATATCCAAAAACGCGGCAGAGCAATATTTTTTATCCTCAAAGCATGAATTTATGACATCAACCACTCTATTATGGTTATTTCGGAATCCGAACCGGAAATCTGAAAGTATTGAATATTCGATGAGTAAATGCTTTAATCTTTTCAATAGCAATGTTTCAAATAATTTAGCTAATATCGGGAGTAGGCTAATGGGTGTCTATACGATGACATTTCTTCAGTTGGCTTACCAGGTTTGTGTATCACTTTTATTACTGCAAATTTCCATTGCACCGGGAAGAAGGATGTCCGGTGGATAGCATTGTACAAATATGTAAGCAGTACAATAGCTTTCCGGAGAGGGTGTTTAACCATACTGACTGTAATAGAATCATAGCCAGGGTCTTTCTTTATATTTAACTTTTTTATATGGTACTTGATTTCCATGGGGGAAAAACACGGAATCGAAGGTGACATCTGGTATGGGCTTTGAAGGAAGCTGTTCATTTCTTCTTCAACGTCGGTGATTGAATTGATTTCGTGAGGTTGAAAGATATCTGAAAAGAAGCGTCGGCCTTTTCTTGGTTACTCCTTAACCATACGGAGTTTTTCTTTATAGGAAAGTTTTGTACTTTGTAATTTTTATTTGCTTTGCTTATTGCCTTCCATAATAAGTAGTCAGAAGATGTAAAGGGAGATAAGTTTGTAATGTAATTTCGAAAAGAGGAATTTTTTATTTCAATTATTTTATTTCTCAAGGCTTTATTTGCTTGATTTAGCATCCTCTTATCCAATGGATTTCTAGAGTTGTGCCACTTACGCCTTAGCTTTCTTTTTTCTCGAATCATTTTCGGTTGACTTATGGTTTTTTTTAAGTTCATTTTTTTCCCACGAGATTGCAAAGAACGGTGAGTCTTGAATATTTTTGTTGAAGTTTTCTATTGCAATTTCAATATCTTGTTCTGTTTTTAATGTAATATTCGGGTTTATCTTATTATCTAGTAAATGTTGGAACTCGCACCAACAGAATACAACCTCTAAGTATGTGCGGATAGTTGCGGAGCTCACATTTAGTATTACTGGTGAGTGGTCACCAGAGCTGTCTAATGAGGATTCGGCTAAAACGTTATCATTTTTTATTCCACAGCAAACGAAAAAATTGAGTAAATCCGGAATTCTGTTCGGGTCGGTCGGCCAATAGGTGGGATCTCCTGCCGATACGCTTTCGTAGTTATTTGATCGGATGGAATATAATAACTGTTTTTCTCTCGGGGTTATCAGTCTTGAACCCCAAGTTGTATACTTTACGTTATAATCGCCCCCGGAAATAAATTTTTGTCCAAGTGAATGGAAGTATTCGCTGAAGTGTTCTTGTTTTAAGTTATGCTTTGGTAGGCACAGAGGAGATATCAATAGGACCGCATGTCGATTTTATACACACAGAGGTGGCCTGTATGTGTTCTTTACAGAATTTATTTATCTCGTAGTGTATTATCGATGATTTAATAATTATTACCATTCCTCCATGAGCAGTGCCGCCGGGATGAGGAGTAGAATATATTGAATATAAAGGAATTTTGATAAAACTTTCATCTGTAAGTGTGTTTCACTAATTAATAAAATATCTATATTATTATATGTTAAAAGTGGTTCAATTTGATGTTGGTGACGCATCAGGCCGTTGATATTCCATGTTGCAATTCTCGTAAATTGATTCATTTATTTATAATTTTTGATAAATATGATTTAATTAGCTGAAAGTATGTATTTGGGAGTAATAACTTAATTTTGTAAAACAGATCTTGGTGCCAAACCTTGTCGAATGCTTGTTGTATGTCTAAAAAGTACAGTATTTTTTGGTTTCAATACTTTATGGTATATGAATTTTGTTACTCTGTGCACTTGTTCTGTTCTACTGTGGAGTGTTTCTCTCTGAAACCAAACTGGCGGTTTGGAATGATGTTATTTCAACTATAACTTTCATTAGTTGTTTCAATAAAAGCTTTTGAAAAACTTTAGATAATATTTGCAAGAAACTAATAGCTCTGTATGATGTGACCTCGTGAGTAGGTTTGTTGGGTTTTGGAATCATAATTATATCCGCCACTTTCTACTGAGCTGGAACATGTTTAAGTTATGCGGTTGAATAGTGTAGTAATGAAAAGATACGCCTTGTGTGGAAGTTCTTGCAACAGTTTACCTTTAATGTTATCGAAGACAGGTGCTTTAACTGGGTTTACAAGGTTTTTAATTGTATATTTGATATCATATGGTTTAAAAAAGGGAACAGGTGCACCTGTTTTTTTTTAGGTAGTTTGTAATGTGTTTTTCAAACTCAGAATCGTTGTTTGAATTTGGGCAGAAGACATTAGTTAGATGTTCAGCAAACACGACTGCCTTCTCAATATTTGTTCTTGCCCAAGATGCATCTTGCTTTTCAATTGATGGAGTAGGGTGTTGTGGTTTTTTTAAAGCTTTTGCTGACTTCCAAAAGGAATATTGGCTGTATACATATAGTGTTAACTTGGAGAGGTAACTTTGAAGAGAGTCATCCTTTAGTTTAGCGATTGCCTGTTTGATGGATTTGCAAGCATTATTGAGTTATCTCTTGTGGGCTGGGCATTTGCTGTTTTGCCACTATTTTCTAATTTTCCTTTTATTTAATATCATTTTTTTTTTATAACAGATGGATAATTATTTACATATTTATGAGGATGTGTTGTTGGTGTTGTCTTGTAAGCAGCTTCATGTACTATGACTGTAAAATATTCCACCTCATTATCTATTTCGTCACAATTTTTGATGCTAATTTTAATTAATGTTAATTGGAATGTTCCGAACAGATTGCCTTCTTCCGATCCATAGTGAACTGCGGTAGACATGAGAATCTTGCCACTGTTTGACACTGTAGTTGACTGCGTGTACCCGATCCATGAAGTCTTTTGTTGGAATTGGTAGGTTTGAGCTGGTGCTAAGATGGCGGATTGTTTAGCTGCTTTATCGACCATTATGTTCAGTCCGACTTGCTTATGACCCGGTATCCACATCACACTTATTTCTTCTTTATAAGATGCTGCCTAGGTAAGAATTTTTTCAATTAAAGGATGCTGAAGTTTGAATTTTTCCTGGGAACAGCGAATAGAGCTGAACGAATCGGTGCAGATGAGGATCTTACATTTAAGTTCTGCCGCGGCGATTTCAATAGCGTATAGAATTGCGTATAATTCAGTAGTCAATGCGCTAAACATCTGTGGGAGGAGACAACGTACGACATTATTATGGTAGAGGATTGCATATCCACTCGAATGTTTAAGTTTGGCAGCATCTGTGTAAATAACTTCATGTTCTTTATATTTTGCGAGCTGCGGTATGAAAAGCCTCGGTAGATTTAAACGCTCGAGAATGGAATTAGTTTGTTCCTGAAACAAGAGATTGGTATATGGGAATTCATGATTAGGTGCTAGAAGTGGTGTCGATATCGGTCTTAATATGATTAACCGTTTGAAGATGGGCATTCGCGAGGGTAACGTTCAGTTCATGTTGGCACTTCTGTACTACTCGACAAAAATGCATTGATTTCGTTTTTGACGTTGAGATAGAGAGATTGTTTCCTGCAGCATCCTTTCACCGACTGATATATCATGACATGTGACCAGCAGGATGAAGGTCTCACCTAACTTTTCCCAGACGCCGCGATATTGAGCTTCATACCGCCAATTTGACCTGAACTTTTGGATTTCGTCTATCCACCGTATCCTTGGTCGTTCTAAGGCTCATTTGCATTCAGGTTTCCACGATGCTGACGAACTTATCCAGCGGTTTTTGGCTCTAGCCACATGTCCGCACCATCTCCATTTGCTATGTTTAATAATACTTATTGCATCTTTAACTTTTGTTATTTTTCGTGTGCGCTTTGTCGTTCATTTGTCCATCAGAGTGATCCCCAGCATAGACCTTTCCGTTTTTCGCTGATTAACTTTTATTTTTTGTTCCATTTTTTTTTTTGTTAATATCCATGTTTCACTAGCATATGTTAAAACTGGCATAACACACGCCTTTTCAGGCTTAATTTTAACTTCTTTAATTCTAAGCTTTGAGAATGCCATCCATGATAATTGTATTCTTCTGGATATTTCACTTTCTAAGTCGTTGTTTACTTTAATTAATTATCCTGAATTTATCAACCATTTCCACGTTTTGTGTGTTTATATTTATATCCTTGTATTTATCTCTTACAAATTCATTGTATATATATTTAGTTTTATTTATATTGATTTTAAGCCCTATTTGTACGCATTTATCATTGACTACCTGTTTTCTTGTAATTTTTCCAGGCTATTTGCAAATAATACAGAATTTTCGTTTCATACCTGCAGTTCCCCGTGTAATCGTTCCGATGCTGTCTTGAAGTGCAGCTGTGAACAGTTTCCGGGGACAGCGCGTCTCCCTGTTTTATTCTTTTTTTTAATTGAATGTTTTCTTTTTCCTCATTGATTGTAATCGTAGCTGTTGCCTTCTTATATATATATTTAATTATTCGTAAGTATATGTCCCTAATTTTTAATCTTTCTAATGCCTGTATTATTGCTTTGGTTTTCAGGCAATCAAATGCCTTTTCAAAATCCACAAAAGCCATGCACATTGGAATTCTATACTCGTTTGTTTTTTTCGATTATTTGTCTAACAACGTGTATATGATCTATCGTACTCGTGCCTTTTCTAAATCCCGCCTGTTCGTCTGGTTGGCTAGCATCAAGTTGTTCAGTTAGCCTAATCGTAATTATTTTTGTAATAGCTTATAGATATTCGAGAGAATACTAATTGGTCGATAATTCTGTATTTCTTCTTTATCGGCTTTTTTATATATCAATATTCCGCGTTGTTCCATTTTTACGGGATTTTACCTTCTTTCAAACATCTGTTAAACAGCATTGCAAGGTATTTATTTACTTTTTCCCCGCATAGTTTAATAATTTCTATTAAAACTCCATCTTCACCCGAGGCTTCATTGTTCTTTTCAGTCTTTATTGCTCTTTTCATTTCGTTTTCTGTGATCGATGGAATCAAACTATCGGAAATGGCCTTTTCTTCCTCTATTTCAATCACATCATCATATAGTTTTCTATAGAAGTCTGCTATTATTTTTACAATTTGTCTTTATTTTTGATTACCGCGATCATCTTTTATTCCTGTTATTTGATATTTCCCTGCTCCTAAATTATTTCTCAGTATTTTCATGTTTCTATTCTTCTCGATTGTTTCATTTATTTATCTTTGCATTATACTTTGTGATATCTTTTCTAATCTTTTTCCTTTTACATATTTTTACATATTCCATTTGATCTTGTGAAGACTGTATTACGAAGTTGCATCTTTTTGCCATGAGGTCTATCGTGTCCTGTGACAGTTTATTTACTTTTGATCCTGTTGCAGACGTACATAAATTTTTCGTTAGTGACTAATTAGTGCATCTATATTTTGCTCTTCTGCGTTAGATCGTAAATGATTTATTATTTTATCTTTTATTTGTTTTTGGAAAACAACATTGTACCGAAGTTTTTCTCTATTTATTCTTGTCTCGCTTATCATTCTTGATCTATTTAGTTTTCTGTTTATTTGTATCTGTGCTCGCACCATTCTGTGATCGCTTCCCAGATCGAATTTATTTAATGTAGTTACATTCTCAAACATTTCTTTCTTATTTCCAATTATAAAATCAATTTCATTTTTTACTTTAATTCCACCCAACACATGATGTTAATTATATCGGTCTATAATTATTTATTTGTGTTGGTTTTTTTTACTATCCTTTAAGATTGGAATAACTACAGCTATGCGCCATGTTTTAGGAAATTGTCCTAGTGTTTACAAATTTCATTTAGAATTTGTAGCAAGAAGGTTATTGTTTCATCGGAGGCATGTTTTAGCATAAGTTGCAGCAGCGCGTGTTTTTTGTATGACGACCTGGAGTTCTTCCGTAATTAAGTCCGCATTGTAAGGGTGGTGTGAATTCGAGATGACAGAAAAATTACATGAGTGGCCACTAGATGGTGAAGTAGCGTTAGAGACCATTGTATCAAATATATCTACTATTTGTTTTATGTCAGTGATAATTGCGTTATTAACCACTATGGGTGATACTAGATCAGGCTTTATTTTAAACTCGAGTAGATTAATTTTATATCATACTTGCAAGGGCGCAGTTTTCGTTGTTATGTCTGATATGAACCGCCTCCAACACTGCTTTTTAGACTGTTTTAATGTGTATCTGTCTTGGGCCCGTTTCATTCGGTGGTAATCTATGTAGTTTTGAATGCTAGGGTTTTCCTTGAGCTGCTTAAGAGCTCTACATCGATTTGTAATTGCTTTGGAACAGTTTTTGTCCCACCATGGAACGCGTTTCTGGTGTTGTGAAAAGCAATGAAGCGCTGGTGAGCAGATTTTTCCAAGTTTAACTAGATGAGTGGAGAAATTATGAACAATTTTTTCGCAGCTAGTGCGATCTGACTGGAATTGTTCTCGTTTGCTTATCTAATGATGGCATTTGAATTGCTGGTTAGTCCAGAAAGTATTAGTGGAACGTGATCACCACCAGCAAGATCTTTGTGGTATTGGACGTGTACTGAATTTGCAGTCTGAGCTGAACAAACAATTAGGTCCACATGTCTTAGACGTAAAATTATAATGCGTGTATTCAGTGTTAAGAACAGTTAGATTAGCCACATCGATAATTTCTTCGAGAGTTCTTCCGCGGTTTGTAGTATGTCGACAACCCCTAAGACATTATGGCAATTAAAGACACCGACTAGTATAATTGAAAATGGTAACTTGTATAAAATTGGAAGCAATTCATTTTTTGAATAATACCATCAGGAGGTAGATAAACGCAGCAAATAGTTACATCAAATTCGGGAGATGCACGCACAGCTAGGATTTGAAGGTTGGTTTGAATTTGTATTTCATTAAAAATCACATTTTGTTTGATTGCTATCATGATACCCCGTTGGACCGTATCATTTTAGAGAGGAGTTCGTTATAATATTGTATATCAGTTCAATGTGATTTTCTGCTGTGTACAGAGGTGTACTTCTTGCATACAAATTATGGAAGGATTGTATTGTGCCAATAATATTTGAAATGCTTCATAGTGTTTGTAGAACCCATATTATGTCTGAATTAACTACCATTATTAAGAATTATTAAATTTGTTATTATTCATTAATTTATCTGTCAGATTGGATTAATGTGTTCAAGTAAAAGCTTTCATTATTTTTGTAAATTTAATTTTTGTGTAGCTCTATCTTTTACCAATGAATGACAGTTTTGAAGTAGTTTAATTAATCCGTTTAAATCGGTGGTATATTCTTTTGCTATTAAGACTGAATCACTATTTTTAGACCTACACACGTCATAAAAAAAGTGAGAAATTTGACAGTGAAAATGCAGCGTCTCTGTTGGATTCAAAGTATTGTTCTAATGGTTGAAATAGTTTTTTTACTGACTACTTAGAGTCTGGATCCGATAATTCTTCATGAATTTCTGTTTCATGTGCCTCACCCGGAATTGGTGTAGTATAGCTGATATCATTGTTTTTCCCCCTCATGGGTTTTGTTGCTTATTTTTAAATTTTTCTCTTTTTCTGGGACATCCGAACAAGCAGATTTATCTTCTGAATGCAATTCAGTTCCATTTGCGGTACTTTTTTTTGTTTTTGTTTTTCTTAGACTCAGATGCAGGTGGCTGACTTTCTTCAATAGTGGGAGATGTGGCGGTGTCAGATAAGGACCGTTTAAGTTGAGTCGTTACCGGTAGTGTTGCAGGCTTAATAAATTCTTGTTCATCAGTCGTAATATTATATTGATCAATTTGTATTGCCTTCTGTGGAACATCTATAGCAGTACAGGTTGAAGGAGGCAAAATGTCGATGTCCACAGTGCAGTCTTCTGATCTACGCCCTTTAGATTTACATTGAAAGCAGAAATATTCATCGTAAGATAAGAAAACTCTGTTCTGTCGGTCATTATGTTGTAGAATGAAAGAACCGGGAAGTTTATTGAATTCTGTATCTGCCGTAACATACACTTGTCTCCTCCAACTAACTATGCGTCCAAATATATCGTCAAACGGATTAATCCTGAGGATTGAAATGTTTGATGTTGGTTTCAGATTTAGCTCAACGGTGATGGCATTCCATAATACGTTTTTTGGGATTGTAGGCTAGACATTCGAGAAAATTATCTTTTTTGGAGATTATGTTAGTTTACGACTTAATAAATGTAGAATCATATAAATTCAACAAGTTCTTTCGATTTGAGGAAAACAATAATTCGACCGTTGTTACCCTAGAAGGGTCTATACATGTTTTTGGAATCATGCATTAAGTCTTTTATAGCTATATAAGATAATCCTCTAGTTTATAATCATACAGTAGAAAATGAAAACTTAACTATATTCTGTTTTTGGAATCATGCATTAAGTCTTTTATAGCTATATAAGATAATCCTCTAGTTTATAATCATACAGTAGAAAATGAAAACTTAACTATATTCTGGATGATCAAAGTCGGTTAACGGAGAGATTTTCATTTTCAATTTTTCTGTGTATAAATAAAGCTTTATATTTACGTCAGAAAGCGACTTATTCGGGCAGTCCCGTATTTTGTTTGTATGTATGGTTAGCGAGGAAGCTACATAATTACTTGTATGTGACATGAAATATTTATCAAGCGGTGGTGAGAAACCGGCTCCGATTTTAATAGTATATCGAATAACGAATTCGACTATAAGCTCGATAAAAAAAACGAGACTTACCCGAAGACGGCGAGTAACTGTTCTCTCGAAAAATACAATGTAATTGTAAGAGAACGACCAATTTTTATAATCGCATAAAGAACGCAGGAAATACGCGTGTACACTTTTACCCGAATCGTTTCTCCGTCTGTTGACTAAGATCGAAGTGTAATATCCGGTATTTTGTTTGTATCTGTTGGTCAGCAACTTGGTGTTCCGGTAGATACAGATCCAAGTTGTTTAATGTGATACACTTGAATAGATTTCTACATTTTGTAGTTGTCAAGCGTGATCCCCACTAAGTGTGGAAAAGAACTGGCAAAATTAAGTCTTGTGAGATAGTGTGTTTAGGCGGACAATATATTGCGGAGACAACTATGGATTGTGTGAAGTTGTTGATTTCAATTGTGGTTGCTTGAATAGTTTTTTCATATTTTGGAAGTTCGTAATGTTTTATATTATCGCGTATTAGAACAGCTGTGCCCCCATGGGCGAAGCCGTCTGGATGCAGTGTATAATATGTGTTATATTTTGGAATGTTGAAGTATGTTTTGTTTGTAAAATGAGTTTCAGCTATAAGGCAAATCTCAATCTGACTTATTTTTAGTATATATTCCAGTTCCTGTTTATGTTGACACAATCCGTTGGCATTCCAGAGCAGTATGTTTATAACGTCAATCATTTGGGCAGTAGTTTTGGTATTAAAGTTGTTAGCAGGTTTATTAGGAGTCATTTCAGGCTGTTTTTGTATAAGTGTTTCCATTCGCAGGAAAGAGTGTTGGGTGATCTCAACTATACGGTCAATTTCCTGGTAATTTGCATTTAGCTTGATTGAATTAACAGCATTTGAATGTGTGGCAAATTTTGTTTTATTGATTTGTTTGTGAGTTTAGAGGATTGGGGTTTGGTTGCGGACTAATCAAGTTTGTTGCAATTGTTGACGTTTCATTCGGAGTGTGATGTGAAGTTTTATTTTTTCGGTTTAAGATTTCCTGGTAGACTGTGCGTCCACGATAGTTCTCCACACTGAACACATGTTGCTGATGCTTGTTTTTATACACAAAGATGTGTCGTGTTCTTCGCCACAATTGACGCATCGAAAGTCATTATTACAATAAGTAAATAAAATTTAATCTAAAAATTTTGTTCGAGCAGTTTTTGAGTTATTCAAAAAACAACAAAGCCGTCCGTCTTCTCTGAGTCACCCTATATAATATATATATATATATATATATATATATATATATATATATATATATATAAAATTTGTATGCGTTTACGTGTTTCGTAAAATGTACACCAGAACTTTTATATATTACATAAATCTTTAATTTCGATAATAATGAATAATTAATATTCGAAAATCCGACTCGTCAGTTTGAAAATTGCGTATTTATTTTTACAGTAATTATTGTATTTTGATAGTTTTTACGAATGTCTTTGATCTCTTTATATTTTTAAAACTTCTAATTAATTCGAAATATCTAATGCGACAAGAAACGAAACGTTATTAAAACGCTATTTTAAAAAAAAATGGAGGGGACACGATAAAATAATAAATAAATTCTATTAAAAAAATTTTCTTTTCGTCTCCGAAATATATTCGATTAAACTACAAATTCGTAATATTCCGGTTTCATAATCATTCTACTTATACGATTATTTTTCGATTTCCGGTATATTTTTAATTTCAGAGCGGTGTTCGTTCATTTTTCTATTTGTGTATTAACAAAATTATCTGCTATAATATATAATCTTTTTTTTTTTAATAATAATAATAATAAAACAAAAAATATAATGGATATCGGTTTAAATTATTTAACGTTTATTTCTTCGTATTATTATATAATTCTCGTTATATTTACACACACGCAAAAAAAGGAAGATTTGTAATAAATGGGAAAATTAAAATGAAATTATAATTAACGAAATAATCATTTTTCAAATTTATAAACCATCATCGACAAAATAAAATACGCAGGGGATTTTTCAGTTATATGTGTGCACGTGTAGCGTATTCTATAGTTCGTCAGCTATAAATCAAATGTCAAATTTAGTTTAGACGCGATATTTTTTTCTTAATTTGAAGAATGTGTAATGGAGTGATTTTTTATTAAAATAAACAACAAAAAAGAAGTTAAAATCGCTCAAATTTTTCTTTATGAAACATCTCAAAGCTTATCGGCTGTTAGATGATTATTAAGTAAATATTTAAAAAGATGAAAAATATAAAACGAAAAAAAAATATTACTTTAATATTACAATTTAAAAAAAAAAAATCAGCAAAATAGAAAAACCGTATTAATAAAACAATCCGAAATTTATTTAATACTGTTAAAAGAAGTTAAAATTGCTAAAATTTTCCTTTAATCTAAAAGCTTATTATCGGCTGTTAGATCATTATTAAGTAAATATTTAAAAAGAAAAAAAAGCATAAAACCAAAAAAAAAAAATATTACTTTAAGACTACAATTAAAAATAAAACACACACAACAAAATGCAGAACAGTATTAATAAAACAATCCGCCGAAATTTATTTAATACTGTTCTTCGTTTTTCTGATTTTTTGTGACTTGTAATCTTTAATACTTTTTCATTTTATATTTTTTATCTTTTTAAATTGTCACTCGATAACGGCCTAACAGCCGAAAAGCTTTTTGTGATTTTTCATAAAGAAAAATTTTAGTGACCTTAACTTCTTTTTTGTTGTTTATTTTTTCTTAACCTCTTAAAAATAGGAAATCCTAATTGCAAAATTAGGTATACAGCTGGATGTCAGCTATTTTTGATTTCTCGTCGCATTATGTAATTTACGTGTTCTGCGTGGAAACTATACATACATATATATATATATATGTGTGTGTGTGTTTATCAATTTCGTAAATTTAAAAATATTAATAGCGTAGTTTGATACCGAGAACAGAGAAAATATATATCTATGTTTCATTTGTTGGGATTATTATTATTAACGGCCGTACTTAAAAAAAATATGATACATAAAAAATGCAAGAGGTTAGGGTCTGTCTGTGTAATTTTTCGAAATTTTTATTCATAAATTTTAAAAATGACTTTCGACAAACAAACAACAATTGTTTGGGATTTTTTTTCTATCGCTGAATAATTATTTATCGTTTAACGTAAAAAGAAAAGAAAAAACGCGAATAATTTAAAAACACGATTTATTGTCCAATTAAAATATCGTAATACAACGACAATAATAATAATAATATAAAAAAATGTATTGGTAAAATGACAAATAAAATCGAATATAACTTTTTGAAACGAATCACAACGTAAGGCACTTATTGTTATAACGACGGTTTTATTATTATAATTCCATTCCGATTTCGTATACCATCTTTTTTTTTCTCTCTAACAAACACAGCCGGAACAACCTCACAATAAAATTACGTTTTAAAGTTAACCTACTACGCGTGTTCCTATCAATATCGAACGCGCGCACTTTATACAAATGTTTAAAAACGTATCGATATTTTTGATAATTTTATATATATATATATATATATATGAATAAAATATATTTTGATGAGAACATACATAAGATCTTCGAGAATATTTCTTTTACATATATAATTGTCATAAATAAAATTACCTATAGAAAAAAAAACCGCGTAATATTTCCGACGATAGTATTAAAATATTTTTTAAATTTAATCATTCCGATCCGTCCGAAATATAATAACCTAACTGACAATAATTTGTGTTCAATTGAAAAATCTGTACAATTTTAAAGTAAATATTTTTCTCGACGTTAAAATTAACAAATTGCGTAGACATAAGTCGTGTATACATACATATATATAAAACTTTATACTTGCATAAAATACGCGAAAAAAAACTTCACATATATGCGCAATATAATTACTGTGTTAACGGAACAAACGCGTTAATATATTCGCCCGAAGAAGATAAATAAATTTTTATTTAGGGGTTTATTTAATATTCTTTTAAATTTTTTTAATGTATTTTAGTCTTAAATAACACATCAATGAGAAAGCATATCACTACAACACGTCCACATGATCGTCATCCCCTATCGACTTGCGCTGTTCACAGGGAGGCCTTTTTTTCAATTTATACAATTTACATTTTATAAGAGTAAATGATTAACATTCTTACAAGTTGAGACGGCTTATTTGCACATATTGACGAGTACTTTAAATTAAAAATACAAAAAGGTACACTTCGCACGTGAACAACATGCAATAATAAAACACGTTTTTATTTTATTTATATATAATATTGCCATCACGCTCGCCTATATTCTATCGTATTTCTTTAATATTCTCCGAATATTCAATTGAAATTAATTAAAATTTCAATTAAATATGCAATTGAAATTTTTAAGGTTTTGTCGAAAGTTGCTTCTTTTCGCATTAAATTTTTTTTTTTCGCGGGTTATATTTTGTATATTTTTTTGTTCGAATAAAATTTAATCGAACAAAAAAATATGGACTTCAACAATTCTCGTTAGTTGCGTTCATCGAGAATTGTTTTATTATTTATGTAAATCTACATTTATGCCATCCACATTGCCGACGCTAATTATATATTTATTCCCGTAACACATTATACAACCAAATCATATTATCTATTCCTCTCCCTATAAATACGTCTTTCTTACTAATGTGCACGTTTATGTTTGTTTATACAATTTCATTCGTGACTTAGCGATATAACCGCTTTATATTTATTTAATCTCTTATATTACAATTTTAATGGGTAAACATTTTGGAAGCCCCCCCCCAAAAAAAAAAATAAAAAATCTACGCTTAACATAACATTTGCACATAAACAATACGTACATGCGTATTGTATATATATTATTATATGCGTGTGGAGTTTAGAACATATATTCTCATTGGTTAAAAATAAGTATGAACGACGTAATAGCAGTGCTCGAATAGATCAAAGTATACAATCTACTGAATTTTACAAGAAAAAAAAAAACCGGCTACGGTCAATTTAACCGAAATGAAGCTACTATTAGAGGAACAAGTTAAAAATATCAACAATAAAATATGAAGCCGCTCTCTGTTCCACATACGCAGCAGTGGTCGTACATTTCTTAAACCATAAGTACTTATTTCTAACCTGCAACTGCCCTCTTACTATTCCTCGCATCCTGTTATCATGTCCTTCTTACGCAGCCCATCGTCTTGCTGCTGGACTTGCTTCATCCCTAACCGAAATAAATCCTACAGTACAGCCCATCCGCTGAATCTAAGCTCGTAACTTTCCCTTCATTATCTAATCTTATTCCTTTAATCTAATTATCCTTCGTTCCTATGGCCTTAGTAGCAGTATAAGGCACGTTAAAAAAAAAATTAAGGACCGGAAATAAATCAGCGGAAAACTGCTAGAGTATGTTTTCGCAGGACACGACGAAATAGCAGTAAAAAATTTTAACGATCACTATAAGCAACAATAAAGAAGGTTTAGAATTGGAAATAACGCGCCATAATAGACGGCTACGCTACAATGTAGTTTACTAAGATCTAGCAAGACTTAATAGAAACGTTGAAGTAAAATCGAATCTATACGACTACGTAGACTTTAAATACAGCTTGGTCCAACTTAATAGTTTCGAAATGTATTGAAGAAACTTACTCTGCATCCGATGCACCGCGAAACGATAAAATAAACCGATATTTCACGAACTAAATATTGACTAATATAGCTGTACTCGGCGTAATGAAATATTTTAGTCGTCTAGTTTGCAGTGAACAGAGACGCATAATAATACGAGCTAAGAGGTCCGACGAAGCAGAACTAGAGGACGTTATCCATACAGCGTTAGACAGATGTGATAAGAAATGAAACTGGATTAATCTTGCAACAATGTACATAACGAACAAAACCACATCAAAAATCATCGACGTTAAAGAAAATATATGTATATGGGGTGACCCAAAGAAGACGGACGGTTTTTATTGTGTTTTTTTTTTTTAACAATTCAAAAACTACTCGACTAAAATTTTTGAATAAAATTTTATTTAAAAACCAGTAAACGAGAGATCAGCTCCTAATCATTTGAATTTGCAACAATATATTCATTCAGTCTTTTTACAACATTTCCGAACATTTGTTCGAACGTAGGTCGCTGAATTTTTGAATTTCTTCAGAAATCCCAATTTTCAGATCTTCCGGATCTCGTGGACGTGTTTCGTAAATATCCCCACAAAAAGAAAAGAAATCGCGTAACTTGTCGTGATCGAATCACGCCGAAAATAACGTTTCAAAACGCGCTCTCCTTCTCATTATAAGATACCATGATAACTGAAACTGGACAAAAACGAATCTTTCGTGTGCGTACTAAACGTAGAACGCGCAGTTTGCGTTGTAGCGGTGTCACCAACTTCCCTATTCAAAAAACAAAACCGTCCTTCTCTGGGTCACCCTATATATATATATATATATATATATATATATATATATATATATATATATATATATATATATATATATATATATATATATATATATATATATATATATCCCGCCGCGAGTACATAGTATGTCCCGGACCGGAGCTCTAATTGGAACGTGGCACGTCCTCAGATAGTGCAGTGTTATTACCTACATATATGTAGGTTAGCTGCGAGTATGGCGTTAGCCAAATAAGCAGTCGCGAACCAAGAACGGCTACTGCTGGAAAGTCTCAGGCGCACGTTTCCTTTTTTGACAGAGTAGTGTGCGCGAAAGACAAGGGGGACAGACTGAGAACTGTCTATAAAACTTTTTCATAAAAGTGCTTACCAACCCTTGGCGAACTGAGACCGCCTCTATAAATATGCCTAACCTGTTATCCCAATACCAAACTTTGCCTTTCAGCTAAGGTTTTTCCCCCAAACACTTTCGGAAATAACCGTAAAAAAATCCGGAGGAAGGAAACGGAAAACCAGCACTGTATGTAAATTTCTTAGTATAAAAATATCGCATGTGAAAAATCTTGAATTTATGCTGCACCTATGAAACATCTGGAAAAAATGTGTCAGGCAATGGGCGATCCTACACAGTAATGCAAATGGATTCGAGTTCCCCTGCCCCAATTGGGGCTCTGTAGGAGGAATACATGCATCGGGAAGACCGACTTTTTGAAACATACGGAATGTTGAACATAGATCGTAAGATCAATTGGAAAACCTAAAATAAGAAATGGAAAAACGAATGTTGACATTCTCGTAAGTGGCACTACTAATACAGGAGTTGGATTTCTTTTAAACAAACGCGTAGCAAATGAAGATCAAAAGCTTTTGTGGATATAATGAAAGAATCGTTTTAATAAAGATCGAATCGGAACATAAAGATTTAATTCTAATACAAGTGTATTCGCCAGCGAGCATGCATGCAGATGGAGAAATTGAACAAGTATATCAACAAATCGGAGAAATGTTAATGGATAATAAAGATAAGCTAGTGATTTTATGAGATTGAAACGCGATAGTTGGAGAAGAATTAATGGGCTAGTAGGCAAATTCGGACTCGGAAGACGAAACAAAAGAAGAGAACATCAAGTAGATTTTTGCACTTGTCATGATTTAATAGTAACTAACACAATATTTGGCCAGCCAAAACGAAGAAGATATACACTTAGACAGCAATAAATTTCGCAATCACACGTGAAGAACTGTAAAAGTTACCCAGGTGCGAATTACAAAAGGTGGAATATAAAGAAAATTAAAAACGACCAACAGTTGCAGAAAGTCTTTATAGAAGAAACTGATGGGGCAATTAACACTGAAATAATATTTTGTGGAAACCTATAGGAACAACAGAACTATATCAGACCGATAACTAAAGAAATAATATTACAATTCATGGAATTAAGACGGATAGCTAAAATAAATAATAATCAGCAAGAATGTAGGAAATATAGAAATATGTTAAAGAGAGAAAATCAGAAAGCTAAGGCAAAATCGGTTGGAGACCAGTGTAAAAATATAGATGAAAATATGAGAACGGGTAATACAGAAAAAGCCTACAATGATATAAAAAGATTATAAAACCCCGAGTACACTAAGAGACAAAAACGGTAAATTATTTTAAATAACAGATTGAAAGAATATATGGAAGATGATTCAATACATCAAATAGAGAACACTATATCCCAATTTATATCCGAGAGTTAATAACTCAGAAAAGAAGAACAAGATCTATATGGAAACACACAAGGCTCTCCTCAGATAAATCGAGACGGAACTGATTAAACAGGATATTAAATTCTGAATTCAAAAATACAGATCTGCATCCTTCACCAAGTTCACTAATTTATTATCTACACAAGATGGCTCACTATGGCAAGCAAGTAGGAAAATCCTCTCTTGTCCAAATGTTAAAACTCCAATTCTTCAAGACGATGGTAAAAGGATAATTACCGAACAAAACAAAAAAAAAATCAGAAGCGTTTGAAAAACACTTTGCAGTTACCTTCCGGGTACACAGCGATTGACAACTATGTAAATAGGGTCCTTCAATATTTGAATTCTCCACTACCTGTACCTAAAACACCTAAACATATCTCACCAGGCTGAAACAAAGAGAATAATAATGGGGGGGCACCAGGATTTGACCTTATTACATCAGAAATCCTACAACTATTACCAAACAAAGTAGTTTTATCGCTCACTTATATATTTACCGCAATGCCTCGTTTAAACTATTATCCTTTATTGTGGAAATTTTCAATAAATAAAGTAGTATTAAAACTTAATAAACCATCTCACATATCTACTTGATATAGGCCGATCAGCCAACTTGTTAACAAAATGTTTGAAAAAATATATATCCATCCTTAGAAAAGAAGGAAATAATTCCTCCCCATCAATTTGGATTCCGGAATAATCATTCAACTATATAATAATATCACCGTGTTGTTGACAATATCTCTGCAGCGCTAGAGCGGAAACAATATTCAGCTGTTTTTCTAGATGTTTCACACGCTTTCGATCGCGTCTGGCATCCTGGCCTTCTTTCCAAACTGAAGGATATTCATCCATCATATTATTTAACTATAAAAATCATATCTACAAGACAGATTTTTGCGTGTCAAATATGATAAAACTAGCTCGCAAATCTATTCTATTCAAGCAGGAGTTCCGCAAGGTGCAGATATCCCGGTTAATAAAAATACAGAGTTATTGCTGACGACACATGCATTCTCTCAGATTCGGTTCCGGTCAATGTGTCTAATAAACTTCAGGATCATTTAGCTCTGATTCACCCTTGGTTAACTAGATGGAGAATCAAAATTAATCAAACTAAAAGCAGACACATTACTTTTACATTGCGTAACGGGCTAACGTCATCCATCTAAATGAGACATCCATTCCCCCAAGTTAACCATGTTGAATATCTTGATTCGTGTCTTGAATAAAAAACTTACCTGGAATCAACACATTACTCATAAAATTAAGGAATGGTCTGCTCAATCGCCTTTTTAGAAAACAGTCAAAGCTATCGGTTGAGAACAAACTATTATTGTACAACTCAATCATAAAACCGATTTGGACTTACAGCATTGAACAATATGGCACTGCTAAGCCGGCTAACATCCGGCGCTTACAGTCGATGGAATCAAAAATCTTACGTCAAATTATAGACGCTCCTCGGTTCGAGCCAAATCAGGTTATACGTTCCGACTTGCGGATATCAATTGTTTCAAAAGTAGCCAACGAAAGATTCAAGCTCTTTTTTAACAGACTAAAAAATGTCGCAAATCCAGCTATTCTACAACGAACAAATAGTTGAAAGCCATTGAAGCGGCAGGAGTTGATCAAATTCCTGGAGAACTGCTAAAATTATTAGGAATACATACAAAAAAATATGCTATTTAATTTATTAAATGAAATATATATGGAAAGAATCATCCTTAAAGATTTCGATCCGGGTACACCGATCACTATACCCAAAAAGTTAAACGCTCGAGAATGTAAAGATCACAAAAAGCTAATCAAACTCTTAAAAATTTGTCGAAAATAATATATTATAGAATAGAATCTAAAATCGAAAATAACCTAAAATAAGATCAATTCGTTTTTCGGAGGAACAAAAGGTCGAGGGAAGTTATACTCTACCTACGTTCGATACTTGAAACAGCTTTTGAAGTAGGAAAAAGTTTATACAGCTTTTGTATATATAAATAAAGCTTTCACTATTCAAGTCCAAGAAACAAGGTAGATGAACAAAATGCAAAGATAGGCAAAGAAGTACGTCAAGGCTGCAACCTTTCTCCGTTACTTATTAACAGTTACATTGAAGAGGCAACGAAACATAATAATGGAATAAATATTAATGATAAAATATATAATACAATTAGATTCGCCTAATATAGCGATAATAGCAGAAACAGAGAAGGGGCTATACAAGAATCCTTAAACGCGCTAAGCAAAGCGGTACAACGAAAATGTAAAATGAAAATAAACACCGTGAAAACTAAAGTGATGGCATCTTTAAAAAAAAAAAAAAAACGTAAATTAAAAAATAAACACTGTTCTAAACAGACAGAACATAGATCAAATAACGGAGTTCCCCCACTTGGGAAATATCCTCATATGGTAGAAGTACAAAAGACATAAGGAGAAGAATAGCCCTAGCGAAAAACCCGTTCCTCTTACCAAAAAAAAAAAAAATATATATCAATTAATACCAGAAAACACTTTGTAAAAATTTTATTGGATCAGAGACATGAACGATTTAAAAAAAAATATAATGGTAAGCTCGGCGTTTCAGAAATGCGGTGCTGGCGTCTAATGTTAATATCGTGGACGAGTAAAATAACTAATAACAAAGTTTTATAAACAAACGACGCGAAATAGAAAATACTATGGAAAATGGAAAAAATGAAATTGCCAGAATAATCAGACATTCGGAATGGATGACATTCATTGAAGGATTTGTGAACGGAGGACGAAGTAAAGGCAGACGACGAACTGGATATGCGGACGAAATAAAAAATGGCGAAAGTTATGTCGTTATAAAAGCACGAGCATGCTCCCATAAACGGATGAAATGTGTGCTGTATTATACTCATCCACCAACCGCACGGAACGAAAAGCTCTTCTTACTTGAAAGATCCGTGTATTCCGCTATGCGTTGAATATGACATCGTTCAAAAATGTCCACCGCAGCATTTCACGGATGAATCTGCCACCTATATCTCTGGCTGATGCTGCTTCTTCTTGTTCGTTACGCTTAATTATATTTTATCGTACTAATTTTCAGACACTAGCACTATCGTTTGCATCGATGCATCGTACACACACATGGTCAGGATCGTTTTACACTATATAGTATGCGCGACATTGTCTGCAGTCGTCGGCAGTAGTGACCATTTCATCCCTCTTATCGTTCGAACACAGCCTTATTCGGTTGATCGTTCGCCGTATTAATACATGTCTCTTTAATATTCCGGCACCAGAGTCCTGACTAAATTTAAGGGATAGCATTGACACAACGTAGACTTTAAGAGCATTGGTCGATTGTATTAACGTAGACTTGCGACTTCAGGAAACATCAAAAGAAAAAGACGAGATGAAATCAAGTATTATATATATAACAATTTTTTTTTTTATTTTACAACAAGGAGATATAAGTGTGAAAACGAAAATTTATTTTATCAACCAAGGATTAGTGAATAGCAAAATTAGAACAAAAACAATTATCGTCATTTCAATATATACATCAAAAGAAAAAGACGAGGTAAAATAAAGTATGATCATTTAAAATATGTATGTATATAACTCTTTTTAAAAGAAAAAACAGCAAGCAGATGGTGTGAAAACGAAAATTAGTTTTATCAACCAAGGATTAATGAATAGCAAAATTAGAACAAAAACAATTATTGTCATTTCGATATATATATATACACATGCGGTAGAAATTCGTGTAATAATTATAGGAAAACAGCATTGTCAAAGTATTGTTTTTGTTTAAATAATAAAAAGGAAAAAACGCAGTAACCCAAAAGTGTAGAAATCAAAACCAGTGTTACCAAACGAAAAATAAGGAAACAGTAATACGGGCGACAATTACGAGAAGAATCAGAGATTTTATTTAAATACACACACACACATATATATATATATATATATATATATATACACTACACATGTATATAATGTACGACGTACAATTGGGTAGGTACTAATGTATAAATAACCAGCACGGATAATATTATCGCCTGTTATTAAAATGAATTATGTAAAAATTAAAATTAGTGTCAGCGAAGCAAATAGACAGATAAGAAAGTGAAACTATAAATAACACGAAAATCGAAACACAATGAAAAATGGTTATTACGAAGAACAAAATCAAATCCAAATATTATTATAGAAAATAGAGATCTTAAATAAATAAATAATATATAGTCCCAACCTGCACTGGTGTATATTAACAGCGCCGGTATTCAGAGTCGTGATCGTTAGTGATTATCTCATGGCCATCTGAAGTCGTTTCTCCCATTCGTCTCGACGTTGCTGAATTCGTTTGAACGGTAAAGCGCTGCTCGTGGTAAAATCCGCGTTATCGTTATCGCGTTTGCCAACCGTGATTTCTCCTACCATCACGTTTGACGGAATGGACACGGCCGTATATTGTCTACCGGCCACTACGTTAGGTGTTTCTTTAATCGATCTACGATTAGTACTACTACTACTACTACTACTACTACTACTATTACGACGTTGACTTTTCGTATCTTCTTCCGATTCTTGTCTTTGTTGTTGTTGTTGTTGTTGTTGCTGCTGTTGTTGCGAGTTTCGATCGACGACAGCCGGCATAGTTTTACATCGTTGCAGTTGATTCATCATTGCGATAGACTCGCCGATGGTGGTGTTAACGGTGTCGTTAGAAGTCGAACTAATCGATTTATCGACCGACATCGAACTTACCCGTTGTTCTTTATTCGTACGACTATCATTTTGATCATCATTGTCGTCGTTATTTAAACTGACGGCGTTATTAATAAATACGTTTCTGGAATACTTTTGAGAATTATTGACGACATTATTATTACCGCCGATATTGCGATATAATTTACCGGTCGAATTGTTTACTCGACTTAAAACGTCCTCTTCGGATTTATTATTATTATTATTGGTATTTATAGCGTTTTTGTCCAGGACGATTGACGAACGAATTATATCGTAATCCGACTTCTTACGTAATTCTTGCTCCGTATATTCGTTCTCTTTATCGCTATCTCTGGATTTCCCGTTATTATCGTTACCGTCGATAATAAACTGACCGTTATCGACGACATCCGATGTAATACCTCCGTTCGCGGTCTCCTTTAATTTTAAAGAACGTCGCGCGAACACTTTCATTAATTCCGGTTGTTCGTCATCGCCGGTTTTGAAATCCGTCATCGAAAATTCTTTCGACTTTTTACGAAGAATAACTTTATTATTATTATTATTATTATTATTATTATTATTATTATTAATATGATCGTCGTTATTTACATAATCTTTTATCGTTATCCTATCGGAAGATAACGCGCTCGATATAGGTTGTTTAATAGGCGTCGGATGTAAATGATGAAGTTGTTGTTCGCGATTTTTCGATTTAGACGTCGTCGTTCCAATCTGTTCACTTCTACTATGATTATCATTATCGTTATCGTTATCGACGGCCGACGATAATATTATTCGATTGATGATCGGTTTTTCGCTAATCGCGCGAATTTCGTCGTTTCGAACTCGATCGCCGCTCGTTTTAAAATCGTTAATTTCGTCGCCGTCTTTAGTTCGCTGTTGAAGATTACTACTACAAGCATTATCGATCGTCGACGAATGCCGATCGATAACACGACTACTACCGCTAATCGATACAATCGACTTTCGATAATGATTATTCTGTTTGTCGTCGTTGTTGTTACTAATGAACGAATATTCAATATTAGTCTGATGGCCGTTAGAAGGATTAACGATGACATTATTAACGTGTTGTCGATGTTTTACTCCGTTATCGACGAAAATAGTTTTGTTGTTGTTGTTGTTGTTGTTGTTGTTGTTATCGTCGTCGTTGTTCGCATCTTCAGAATGATACTCGAATGCGATATTATCGATATTTTTTGTAAATGTATCGATTATTACGTTGCAATTATTTTCGTTATTATTGCTGGATGGTCCGGAATTTATAAAAATCGACGTATTCGACGGTATAACAGGCGCTGGAGACGATTGTTTATCCGCGTAAAAGACATTTTCCGCGGTCGTCGATGGCGAATCGATGAAATTGTTTAATTCTATATCGACCGGTAAACTGACGTGACCGTATTGTTGTTGTTGTTCGCTAATTAAAGAAGTAGACGGAGATAATTTCGAAACTAAAACAGATACGCGTTGGTGTTGTTTGTCTGGTTCGCAGAAACTGCGAGATTTTTTCAAGATGGCCGCGTTAACGGTCGCGTTAGCAGTAATATCGCCGTTTGTAGTATTACAACGACGATACGGTCTATTAACGACGGTTGTCCTATTACCACAGACGGCGATAACGTTTTCCTCCGAATTATCGTTTAATAGTAACGATTCGATTTTTTCGCAACCGCCGCCCTCTTGATTTTCTTCTATAGAACAAGAAGACGTCGAAGAACAGACGGAAGAAGAATAAGACGATATCGAAGAACGTACGCCGATCGATTCGGAATTCGACGACGACGATGATTTTCTCGCTACTATAACGGGACGTCTGCGAATTTTATTTTTCGCCTCGGACAACGTAATTCCGAAGTTAACATTATTATTATCACTATTATTATTATCATCACTATTATTATTACTACTATTATTATTATTATTATTATTATTATTATTACTACTACTATTAGGATCGGCCGTTATCGTCGTAGAATAAGATTCGCTTTTACTGCGAATTTTCGATAATTTATCGGCCGCGATAATCGCTCGTCGTTCGCGATGTACGTTAAAAGAATCTGAACATAATTTACTACGTTTACTATTATCGTATCGGTTTCTACTAGGGTCGTTATCGACGCCGGTAACAACGTTAATAATCGACTCGATATCGTTATCGCCCGGATTCGAGTTGATCGATTTATCATCATAATCATTATTATTATTATTATTATCGTGGTTCGAATGAACTTTACTATCTTCGCGTTCTTCATCATTATTTTTGGTACTACCACGTAGCGATGATAAACGCGAGGAAGAAAATGTTTCATCTTTGTCGACCGATGACGACGATAACAACGGTGGTGGCTGACTTTTAACGGTATCACGATCGATCGGTATCGATACTTCGTCCGAATTACCGCGGTAATTGGTCGAAGAAGAAGACGATCCGATGGATACGGAAACGATTTCCGTTGGTCTGGATGTCGATCTAGCGTCTAAATCGTTACGGACGGAAGTCGATCGCGTAATAATAGTTTCAACGTTATCGCCATACCCGTGCGCCATTTCAAACGTGACCGCTGTTAATTGCAATCAAACAAACACACACGTGAGAATTAATAATAAATATAATTATAGAAATTGAAAAAAAAAAACACGAAAGCGAAAATATAAATAACAAAACACGTGCTAATTAGACGTGCGCCATTCTATAATAAGCCCAGATACTGGTTATACCGCCGTTTCTGTATGAACATATATTTTTATTATATATATATATATATATATATATATATATATATATATATATATATATGTATGGATAATATATACAAATTAAACAAAGATCAGAAGTAAACTGAAAATAGGTAGAAGAAAATTTTCAGGATGAGCGGTTTTTATTTAGAACACGGAAAGCATGACAGAAGTGGGGAAAAATAGAAAATGAGGGATTTTAGACAAGGATGTTGTTCGTCGCCACTATTTTTTATTAGGTGTGAAAAGTTTTCTCTGAAAGAAAAACATATTCTTAATAGAATCATCCAGTATATCGCATCGTACGATGCGCTGATGATAAAGCGTTAGCCGAAGAAGGGAAACACTTCCAAACGGTCTCGAAATTATTTTCATTTTCAAATAATATTAACTCCGCCAATCACGCAATGACGCGATATAATAAATTTTAACGATTAAAAAAAAATGACAATTTTCATACATAATAAGGAGCGTTTATAGTTTACATAGACTGTTTTAATTCTAAAAATATTTATACGCTACATTAAAACTTATTTACATCTGTAAAAAACGGTAGTAAACAAAAAAAAAACATATATATTATTTCATATATTTTTTAATTGACATCCTATTTTCCTCAATTATTACACTCAAAATAAATAATTTTGTTTAGCTGATAATTTTTGATTAAAAGAGTTAACAAGGAGTAAAATTAACATGAAGTATTTTAAGAAAAATAATTTCCCCATCTCGAAAGTTTGATAACGTCAGACGAAAAAATAGAAAACGAAATAATCTGAATAGCCAAAAATGATGTTTTTAATCAAATAGGAAAACTTGTAATAGAGAGAAATATTTTTATCTACATAACAGAAAACTGTTCGTTAAAACATTTGCCTCGATTATACGGATATTTATTACGACATTTTATTTAGAAATTTAAAATTTGTCCTTGTTTTACCGAGAATAATTTAATAATTTTTGTTCGTAGTTGCTGTAGAATTTTATTTTCACATTTACTAAAATAATATTAACATATTCTTAAGTTTGTGCGACGTTGTTATGTTTAAATTTTTTGTGGTTTTTTCTTTCTGATCAATGATATTCTCCCACTACGTCGATCAATTGATCATTGATCGTTATCTTTTGACAGATTATTATTAATAATTTTAAATCCTTTGTGAAATTAATGAACTCACTTTCATCTACCGTACTGTCCTGAATATTCCGACTGATTTAATCATATAATAAATATTTCATAGTTCGCCGCATCACTACAGCTTATTATATTCATCGGAGAAAAATTTCAAACGTATCGTCTATTGCCTTTTGGAAATTCCGATATCGTCAATATCCGTTTATACCTTGTCAACTGACTATACCGTCTAATCAAACCTTCCCCTACACCATAAGCCATCCGTATGTTTAAAGGCAAAATTAATTTTCTCTTCTTCACTAAATACGTGTATATCTTATAGAAATAACTTAATAAATTCCACTACATAATATATCGAACAAAATCCACCCCTCCAAAAAAAAAAAAAAAAGTTTTCCCTCTATTCCAGAATTTAATATATTTCTTTCGTACACATTCTGTGGACTTGTTTTAACATTTCCAATCAAGCCTTTCCCTACCCCCATAAGCCATCCGTATGTTTAAAGGCAAAATTAATTTTCTCTTCTTCACTAAATACGTGTATATCTTATAGAAATAACGTAGTTCTCTAATAAATTCCACTACATAATATATCGAACAAAATCCACCCCCTCCAAAAAAAGAAATAAAAATTTTATCTCTATGACAGAATTTAATATGTTTCTTTCGTACACATTCTATGGACTTGTTTTAACATTTCCAAATTCCTTCACGTATCGTTTCTAAATTCTGTCCCTTTTCGATTATTTATTTTTAACAGTTTCGATCTCCTCGTTTATTTTTTGACTTTTTATCGTATTATTATCGTATTATTATCGTTTGCTAGATCTCGGTTTCTGCATTTATTAGGCGTTTAACGCCACATAGTTATCAGGACACGTTTGATTACTTCCGGAATTGACCTTCGTACGGCCTCTTCGACTGCGATTTTACACCTTCGTGAGCCTTTTCGAGATTACTTCGGCAATTTACGTTTGTTCGACGACGATTATCGTCGTTGGTAATGTTCAAACTAATCGATATAATAGTGTGCAATTCGATCGGATAAGTATACAAATTAAGACGACTTCTCGGTGTACTTAAAAGTTTATACGAAGTTTTATTCATTCTTAACGGTTTATTATCGTTATCGTTATCTTCGATCGTATTCGAACATGTTTGAACGCGTCGAACGTCTTCGTCGTAATAACGACGACGATGATAAGACGACGATGAAGTATTAAACACGTTACTACTATTATTATCGATATTAGTATTTTTATCATTATATATATTATTATTATTATTATGTATATGAGTAACCGATTTACGACAATGTTGTCTATAAATAGACAATAAATCACCCTTATTATAAACTATCGGATGACCCGTACCACGACGTTGCGAACAGTAATTCTTTTCGTTAGCGCAACAACTACGATGACAGGACGATGTGAAATAAGACGAAGTAACGGCAGAGGTTGAGGAAAAGGTAGGGACGGAGGTTGAGGTAAAGATCGAGGAAGGCGTTGAAGTAGTAAAGGTTGAGACACGAGTTGAGTTAATGGCAGTAGTAAAGGTGAGCGGAGAATTATAATTCGAGCCGAGTCGAGCGTTTAAATTAATCCGCGAATAAGTCGGTATATTTCTGTCGAACAGTGAACGTCTTTTTAAGATGGTACTGTAAGAATAGCGATTGTCGTCTCGGTAATTATTGTACGCATAGGCTGGATTTTTCTTACAGAAATATTGTTTCCCGGAATTATCGCCTTTAATAGTATCGTCATTATTATTATTATTATTTAAAATTCTTTCGGTAATATATCCGGCCCCGAGATCGCGACGAGAACGATAACTTCCGACGGTGGTAGAATAACCGTAATAGTAGGCGGCCTGGTCATTACCGCGTAATAGCGATGATGTTTTAAATTTTCGTCGTCTAGATTTTACATCGCTACGAAAGAAACGTCCGAATAAATAACCGAAACAATTATTATTATTATTATTATTATTATTATTACGATGGTTCTGATGGTTATTACCTTCGTCACGATTGATAATTTCGACGATGTCGTTACGTTTAACAACGTTACTAACGTTACTGCTATGTTCTTCGTTAAGTTCCGGTGTAGAAGGTAACGTAGTGGCGGTAACCAGCTATATATATAAAAAAAAAAAAAAAAAAAAAAAAAAAGACGAGGAAACAAAATTATTATTATTGATTTTTTTTTATTATTAAAATAATTCAAATTTAATATTTCATGTTTCTATTTGATACGAAGTAAAGACCGACCGAAGGTTCGGTTTCGGCTAACTTCGGCCGCGCCGAAACTTAGTGTAATTATGACTCATTAATTGTCGCGCGTCGTTCGGCTAACTTCCGGTTATAACTTGTGTTTAATTACCAATATACTTATCGTAAAATTGATACTCTTTTATGTAATGAATGGAATGTTTTAACGAACCTCACAGCCTGTTTGAAATTTTTCTACGAGGCAACACTTGATTTATGATTTGATGGCGCATGCATAACAATAGTAATACCTTTGATATCATTATTAAAGCGCAAGCTACAAGTTCGATCCGAAAAGGAAGATGAGATGCTGACAAATATGAAAAACTCATTGTACGAGTCATTGAATACCAAATTTTCTTTTATAAAAAGGCACCCTTCATTGATGGCTGCGACAATGCTGGACCCAAGATTTAAATCGAAATATCTCTATTCCAATGAAGTGGATGCTGCAATGAGAGAAATAATATATTTTTTTTTTTTGACAGAATAGAGAGTCTTTGGGATATACACGATAATATTCCTAAACAGATGCAGGCAACCATATCTGAAGATCAAAAAACTGTTTTGAAAAAAATAATTCAATCTTATCTGTCGGAGCCATTATTGCAACGCAATGCTGACATATATTGTTATTGGAACAGTAGTCCATATCCTACCCTGAGAAAAGCCGTTTTAAAGTATCTTTCTGCTCCACCTACTAGTGTTCCCAGCGAGCAGTAAATATACGCAGATCGTCGGAGTAAGCTGCTTGGCGAAAACGTATAAAAATTACTTTTCTTAGCGTACAATATAAGACTTTTTAATTACGAATATTAAATCTAATTTCAATTTATTATTTAATGTCAAATTGTGAATATAACATAAATAATAACTATCTTTGTTAAATATTGCAACTATTACTTTTTATTGTATTTTACATGAGTTAATTGTATTTGTGTATAAAATACACCAGATTTTAATATACACTAGAAAGTTTAATATGTCTAAATAAGTTTCGGTTTCGGCTGAAAATCTTGTTTCGGTCGGACACTAATACGAAGTAATTTTGATACGTAAAATAAAACGAACGCGCGAATGGCAAAATACAATATTTTGTTCACTCACGACGACGTCACAAACACATCGCACACATTCATATACATACACAATCATATACATACACAATCATATACATACACATTCATATACGTACGCACTTGCAAACCCCATCTACGCTTAATACAATATTTTCCTTTATGTTTGTAACAGAAACGAAAAACAAAAAAAATGTGTTCGAGATGCACTTTAAGTATATACACTGGAATAAACACGGAGCTTTTCCCTAGGATTACAACACTATGGGTGTTTCCCAAAATTTGCTCAATAATTCGATTACATCGGCATAATTACCGAAGCTACTACAATTTATGTACACTAAATATATAAACGTAGAATTAACCCATTCAGTCATCGTGCCCATTAGTACGTAAACGTTTAATGCTAAAAAATTATCTGTTTTAGGAAAATTTGATTAACGTACAATATTTCAATTCTAAAAATGTTTATATAAAGCATTAAAAATTATCTATAGTTATTTAGAAAACAATATTATACACAAAATATTACTCAGCAAAATATTCTCTATTATATATATAATATATATATGACTGAACGAGTTAAAATGTAGATTTCTGTAATACACAATCTTTTGAGTTTTGTAGGTTTTTTAAAATATTTTCCCGCTAATTATCGATTATTAATTTTTACATTTTTCTTTTATTTACGTTTATAATTTCGTCATTTTGCTGAGGAACTTTTATTATTGTAAAATATGTTAATTCCTACCACCATCTGTTTATAAAACGCGTACGCTTATGATATAGCGGAGAAGACGGTTTCGTTTATTGATTAGCGCAGTTGGCAAGACACTGCTATAAAGTAAACCGCGTGCTCCGCGTTTAGTATACACACGAGAGATTGGTTTTTGTCCAGTCGTTTTAGTTATCATGGCATGCTATAACGAGAAGAAACGCGCGGTTTGAAACGTTATTTTCAGCGTGAGTCGATTACAGTAGAGTTTCGAAAAGAATTTAAATGGATAACCTGAAAACTCGGATTTCTGAAGAAATTTCAAAAATTCAGCGACTTGTGTGCTCGAAAATTATCTAAAAAAGATTGAATGAATGCATCGTTGCAAATGGCGGCCATCCGAAATGATTGTAAGCTAATCTCTGGTTTTCCTATTTTTACATAAAGTTTCATTCGAAAATTTTGGTCGAGTAGTTTTTGAATTAATAAAAAACCAACAAAACCATCCGTCTTTTCTGGGTCACCCTATATAAACATAGATTAGATTAAAGCGTAAGATGTCTATAATACATTTATTCACTCGTAAGTTAACGCTAAAGAAAAATCTATATCGGTATTTATATTTTTTGAATTAGCTTTAAGTTTTGTTTTATTTTTTTTTTTTTACATTGTAATTTTCTTTACATCATTGCGTATTTTTTTTCCTGTTTTATTTCCAGGAATTTTACCTTCAAAAATCGCAGATTTTTTTAAAATGTTTTCCCGCTAATTATCGATTACTATTTTTACATTTTTTATTAATTTACGTTTATAATATTCGTCGTTTTGCGGAGCGGTTATAGACCGAAAACGTTTGTATACGCTGGATAATTAACATATTTTTTAACTGAACCGCACACGTCCAAATTGGTCTAATTATTTGCATACACAAAAGTCTTTTGTTAAACTGAGCTTGGAATTTCGATGAGTAATTTGTTCTTTTTTCATTTTTACATTTTTTGGTTTGCTGTATTCCAATTTTACAATATTTTAAACTAAAATAAATACGCTTCTATATTTTTTAATTATCGCAGGGCATTAGAAAACGAGGCGTTAATCGTAGTTTGTGAAGTGTTCGCTTTCTCGCGTTTAAATATTTATCTAGAAAAAGACTGACTACGATCCTGTTTCAGTTCGATTCGGTGAGCTCGTTCCTTATCTTATTCGTTTTATCTTATACCTTACATTTTACGTTTAATTATTATTAATCGTTCCCGTTTAATTGCGTTAATTTAAAGGTACGCTGTCAGCTTAGTTCGTCAGTGTAGCCCCAGTTATACTACTCCAAATTATCTTAAGTTTAATTTAAAGCTTTATTACGTCTAGCCTATACTTGTGTACTGCGTGGCGGAAGAATGCCGCGCAGTATGCCACCAAATGGCCAACCACAATCTCATCGGTTGCCGTCAATATAAAAAAAATACCAAAGGACATACCACTAATGTCACCTCAGGAACTGACCAATCAGTTAGTCCTGTTCAATTATGTAAAACCGCCACCGGCAATTACTCAATAAAACGACAACTATCGAATTCTACAACAAACGATAGTGACGGAAACTGGCAAAAACCAAAACATGTATCTAAGACTCCGAAGGTGTCCACGCAAACAGAATCCACTAGCTCAAAACGTAAACGGAATATTTTTGAATTCTTAACTGTAGAAAATGACGGCGCCGACCAAGATGAAAATAGTAATAAAATATGTCAACAGTCGAAACTATCGAAAATGATAAGCCTCCACCCATTATGGTTAAAAAAAATGTAATAAATTTTAACAACTTCAGAAAATTCCTTTTAGGAATATCTGATATAGAATTTGATCTAAAATCAACGTTACCGGGAGTTACTATTAAACCCAAAACACCTATTACCTATCGTAGTATTGTTAAAACACTAGAGGAGAATAAATATATTTTTTTACACATATGCCTTACCGCAAGATAAACCATTCAGGATGGTGCTCGAAAACTCGCATCGCACAACAGATATAGCTGAAATAAAGAAGGAACTCGAATCAAAGGTTTTTGCAATCCTAAGAATTACAAATATATTACGATATAAAACAAAAAACCGCTTCCAATGTTTTTCATAGATTTACATCCATCAAAGAATAATGATGAAATATTTGAAATTGACCGTATTCTGAACACAGTAGTAATATTTGAAGAACCTAAAAAAAAATACACAACTTATGCAATGCAAACGGTGTCAACTATTTGGTCATACGGCCAATTACTGTAATCTTCCCATACGATGTGTCGAGTGTACCGCGGTACACTTGACACCAAACTATATACAAGGAGACTGAGTCAGCTGTATGCGCATTATGTGATGGCAATCATCCCTCAAGCTATAGAGGATGCCCAGTACATAAGCAACAGAGTGAATTCTATAGTTGCGTAATAATTCGCGTGTTCGAACTCATATAGAACAAATTAGTAATTATTCTAACTATAGCACAAACTCGGCAAATAACCTATAAGTTATCGAAAAATTACTGTCATAATGTTAAATAACACAAATATAATAACAAAGCACTCCCCAGTGATAATCCTGTGGAATGCGAACGGCGTTACTCAAAAAAGAAATGAGTTCGAACTGTTTCTTCATAAACATGTCATTGATATTGCATTAATAACTGAAACACATCTTGCTTGTGAAAAAAGTTTTAAACACACAGCTCTTCATCCTGATGGAACAGCTCACGGTGGCTCAATGGTGTGCTAGTCAAGAATATTTATAAGCAATATAAAAACATTATATATATAGCACATTTGGTTATCAAATCGCGGCTATAGAAGCGCTCACGTATGATGTTACTGTAGCTATCTATTGACACCCAGGATTTCTCACACCAGAAATTGAATATAACGCCATATTCAGTAAATTGGGTAACAAATTTATACGCGACGGTGACTATAATTCAAAAAATACTAGTTGGAGGATCGAGAAGTTTCATCAGAACTGATTAAAGTTATACGAAATAATTCACTCGATACTCTGTCTCCCATGACTCTAACATACTGGCCGCAACATTGTAACAGACAGATTAGACTTCTTTGTTACTCGTGGACTACAAAGACACAATAGAGAATGTAAAACAGTTCCAGGGCTGTCTTCCGATCATGTCCCGGTATTTGTAGTCTTAGAGTCAAATCCTAAAATGATTCAATATGAACAAAGGCTTACAAATCTTAATTCACAGATCTCATTAAATACGCGTGCAATAATTTCGCAAAATATTAAATCAAATCATTCCATGAAAGTATTCACATTCCAGTAGAAATAACGAAATTAATTAAGGAAACGAGAACAGCCAGAAAGAAATGGCAACGCTGTCGCTACCCATATTTAAAGAAAAAATTTAAACAAAATAAAAAAAAGTAAAATTAACGATTACAAAAATAAAATGATTAATCATTATTTAGAGTCAAAATCAATGATGACAATAAATTGTTACGGATCACAACAAAAAAAAAGACTATTACGATCGTCAGAGGAACCATATAATATTAAATTGAACAACAGTTGGATTAAAACGGACAAGGAAAAGGCGCCGGTATTCGCTGAACATCTCTATACGGTTTTCACCCCTCATCCTGACTGCGCGCAACATCATACAAATTTTATACAAGAATCAATAGATTTTACACCTAAAGAGGTATTTCAATACATTCGTAAAGCACCATTACATAACAATCCTGGTTTAGATCAAATTACTGGAGATATACTCATCTACCACAAAAGGCGGCTATCCTCTTGTGTTACATTTTTAACGCAATACTAAGAATGCGCTAGTTTCCGAATGGAAAAAATCTATAATAATTATGATCCATAAAAAAGGAAAACCACAAACAGATGTGTTTCGTCATATCGACCAATTAGTTTATGTTCTTCATTATCGAAGATCCTAGAAAAGCTGATTCTTAGTCTCGTATTGATATAATAATAAAAAATGTTGATGTGTTGCCGAATCACCAGTTTGGTTTTCGTACCAACCATTCTTTAAATTGGTTTAACACAACTTCTGTAACATTTTAAACATCCAAAAAATTACGTCTACAATTCTGCGTGTTATTGAATCTGTATGGGGGGTATGCTCTGAAAATTTCGTGTCCGAATACGAATTGTATATTGAAGAAATTTAGCGCAAATTGTTATTCTTTCTACGATGTTAAGAATTGCTTCGCAAACCCATTGATCTATCCCACATATATTTTGGTATTTGCTCATATAGTTCAGTTTGTAATTAAGCGCTTTGTTCTCATATATGTACAGCGGATATTTAAAAGTTACCAAAATTACCCGCTTTATTTATATTTTATTTTTAACAGCGTGCGTTTTTGTATTTCACATTTACATCGCCGAAAGTGAAAAAGTACTTCGCTTTGGTACGTACGGTTTCCAGTAAGCCACGGTTTCAATTCTACCAGAACGTTTAGATTATATATTAACTATCGACTACGTACTGGGCATAATATTGCTAAATTAAGCATAATTTCTGATGGAACATGGGTTTGTCCGAAACTTCTAAAGCATATCTAATATTTTACACGACCTGTATCGAATTAATTGTTTCTGACCCATTGTCTTCTAGTTACAGTTTATACAAATTTATCAAGCGTGGTGTAGGTTTTTAAAATACACTAACTAGATATAAACTGGCCAAATGGGGAGAAAAAAACACTGACGGGCAAAAACTATCGCTGGCAAATAACTAATGGTTCTGTAAGCTTTGACGGTCTTAATAGTTACAGTTCTTTGAAAACGTTGTTAAATTATTCGCTTTAATTTCTACTCGGCGAAATTTTGAACACAATATAAACCGAGCCGGTTAATTAACGTCCAAATTATTTCGTACGCTATTTATTAGCGTACTCGCCTATAATTTATTTAATTCATCATTAATTAAATTTATTAAATATAAAGTTCGCTTCATCGCAGCCGATTACTCCGTTAAATATAAAATACGTTCAATAACAATCCGTATTTACTTGTTTCTTTCGATTAGGTAATGCGTGAGTTCGTTTTGGTTTAATAGCGAGTTTATGTTTTGCCGCATTATGACATAAACTCGATGACGAACCAATTTTCTCCCCTTGAGGTACTACGGGCGTTATTATTGTTGGTGTCTTTTCGAAATCTGAAATCGAAAAAAAAATATATATATATATTATATCCAAAATACGTTCATTGTAATAACATACAAATTGTCTATCGCCGTTGAAAACTCGATGGTAAAATCAATAAAAGATACGTTCCCACTATAAATTAACGGCTGAATATAATCTCTAAAACAAATTTTTTATAAACATTTCAAACCGGTTTAAATTTGAAATTTAAAACATAATCCACCATGAGCCTGCAACTAAAAAAAAAACAGGGCGAACGTGGACAGAAGAAAGGAAGAAGACACATTCGAAAATGATGAAAGAATATTGGTTAACAAAAAAAAAAAAAAAAAAAAAAACGAAAAGAAAAGACAGGATGCCAGGAGAAGGTGGTAAAAAGGACGGCGCGAACATGGACGGAAGAAAGAAGACTCATTCGAAACGGATGAAAGAATATAAAATATATATATATATACTCGATGAAGTGAAAATGGATAACTCAATGATTGATAACAGAATAGCATTCAGAAATAAAATTAAAAAGTTTGATGGATTTAAAAGAACCGAAAAGCATGGAAGCGGGAAAAAATGGACAGAAAGAAAAAGCAGAGTATGAAGAAATATTGGGAAGAAAGGAAAGGCAAAAGTTTGTTGTTTTCACGTAGTCCATAAGAGAAGAAGATATATATAAATATTTATGCTTTTCATCTATAACATGATAATAAACAAGAAGAAATCAGTGGTAATGAAATGCGGTAAAATGGAAAATAAAACAATAATATATAAAATTAGAAAAGGAAAAAATACAACATGTAAAAAATATAGAAATACCTCGGGGTTCAATCATAACAGAAATAAGATCAAGAATATGGCAGGCGAAAACCGCATTTATGAAAAGAAATCGTGTTAACATCTAAAAATTTAAATACGGAAATTAATATTAATAAATGTTTATGTTTGGAGCGTGCTTTATATGGTCCGGAAACTTGGGTTATAAACAAATGCAGACAAAAACAATTAGAAACGTTCGAAATGCGGTGTTTGTAGAAAAATGCAAAAAGTTAAACGAACAGACAAAACAAAAAAATATAGATGTTCTTAAAACCATCAACGAAAAACGTCGCTTAATGAAATATATAAACGAAAATTGAATAGAACATATTATAAGGAATAACAGATATTTAATTATTTAATAACAATGATTGAAGGGCAAGTAGAAAAATATCGCGGGGAAGACCGAGGCAAAAATACATCACCCGAATAATGGAAGATGCAACAAAAGTAAACACGTACCAAGAATTGAATGAAAAGGCGAAAACCAGAAACTCGAAAGTAAAGTGATCTACATATTGACCACTAATCGAAAGATTGAGGAATGGAGAAGATATATATATATCATAAAATTATTAAGATACTATAATAACGCTGTTAAAATTTTATATGTTAAAGATAGTCGGTTATCATCTTGTTTATTGTTGAACCTCGTGACTAGCCACTGTACATTTATTTTACTAACACTCAAGGCATTATGCAATGCAGATACGCGCGGATATGGTTAAAGGGATGTCACTCCGTCATAATTAAGAATTACATAATGATGAAAACCTTTCTACGTCGCGAGTTGGTTTCGAAAGTCGAGCACTCTATCAACGATGCCACCGCGACATATATAGTGGCAATACGACGATAATGATGATAACAACAGACTATCGTTAACTTGAAATACATATCAAATTCTAACAGCGTTATAATAATATCGGGTTATTTTTTATGATTATTATCTTTTAACAGGGAGAGGCGGAGGACTTTACAACTTACCTAACGGGTGTGATACTATTAGTACGAACTAACTCGTATATCTATGAACGAGGAGAACAGCTTCTCTAGAAATATCGCTATGTCCGGAAATACGTGTAAATTATGAACAAGAGGGGCAGTACATTGTATGGAGGATCGTTATAATGATGAGCGCGGTAATTTAAGGTATAGTTCGGAATGTTATTAAAAGACATTCGAAGAACACTCCATCAGGATTACATATGGCGCGTCTAATATAGAGAGAGGACAATAAGGAGTTTCTCTAAAGTTGCATATAGACGACGGTCCGATAAATGTCCGAATCGCAATTTGCCGAAAGTGTATAATTCCTTCGAGTTTCCTGTTTTTAAAAAAAAGTAGAACCGTGGGAATTTTAGTAAACGACGGTTGTAATTGATAGTATTGCGTGAGAGAGATGACTGACGTTTATTCTGCAAATAGGTCTGTTCCCAAAGTTTCTTATGTTCCGACTGTACGAAAGGTACGATGTCCTGTGCAGAAACTAAAAGGAATACGCGACACCATTAGAAGACCTAGCTTTAGTTAATAAATCTACAATTTCATCGTCTATTAAAACATATTTTCAAATAATAAACTCGCAAAAAAATAAAAATTATAAACTTCAAATACAAACATAAGAATTCGTACATTTCAAAACTTCGGTTATAAAATATGTTTGATTTTTTTTTTTTTTTTAAATTAGTGTGAAATGTAGCGATTTTTAGAAAATAAACAACAAAAAAGTAGTCAAAATCAGGAAATCAAAGATAACATTTTTCGACTATTAAGCCATTTTCAAGCAGACGTAAATAAAAGTAAAAAATATAAAAAAAAATAAAATGAAAAAAATACTTAATCTAGATGTATAATATTACAAAAAAAAAGTAGCAAAGAGAAATAACAGATTTAATTATAAAATAATGTGGTAGTGAATGTAGTAAACAGATACAATCGACTAATAATAATCTGTATATAACTAAATACGTTAATTAGCCGGAAAAATAAACTCTAATATTTAAATTTTAATTCAATTTATACTATTTAAAAGTAATTCTACATAAAAATTTAATAAAGTTATTTTTGTATCTTTCTTTTATTATTTCTAATTTTTTCTGGTAGTTTTATTTATTATAATGTTTTTCCCGTATGTAAAATTTTATATTTAGGTTGATAATATCGATTTGGTGTTTTAATTATTCGCTTATTAAATTCAACGACAAATTTCGATGAACTAGTTTTAAAAAGTATATTATAAATTTAATCAAATTTTATATTAAATATAAAGTTTTGACTTTTCCGACTAGTTAGTGCATTTGGTTATAGATTATCATCAAATCCGATTGAATTTTATTTCATTTTTTTCTTATTCTTTATATTTTTACATTTTTGTATTTTTTATTTTCATTTATACCGGCTTATTAAAAGTAGAGCCCCATAATCGAAAGCTTCGTAGTCTTTTAATATAAAAATTTAGCGATTTAAACTATTTTTTCATTTTTTTATTTTATAAAATATAAGATTTAAAAGTTATTTCAATCAACGATGAAATGAACCGTTATATTAAAATCGAATCGTTGTTTCGTTGATATCTAATGTAAAGCTAGAATTATCTCTCGAAGCAAAAACTATTATTTACAATTATAACATATGAACATAATTATCAACCGGGGGTGTCTGTTTTTAAATACTAATAATAGTAATAACAATAAACAATTTCATTCTAGAGCATCATTTAGTCAGAGAATCCGAGCACATTTACAACTAATTGCTTCCAAGTTTTTTTTTTATTTATTTTTTTTTAAATAAATTTTGCGCACAATCTGTCCAACTGAAGACAATAAGTGGCAATGTTAATGATTCAATTTACACACAAATTAATGGAATGCTTCCCAATGGTCGTCATTCATTGTTTTTTTGATACAATATTCGTTAGTCTATTATATTCGATCATCGTACCGTTCTTGATAAGCCCGTGCGCCAACTGGTTACAGTGATTTTGTAGTCTTTCTGTATATCGTGCTCTGACTGCTTCGATTTCTTCTTTAACCGTCGATACTTTCAGATCTTTATGTATTTCGTCATTGCGCACATTAGTGCGTCGACTATCGATCGTAGTATTTTTGATTGGACTCTTTGAATGATTGCTATATGAGATTTTCTCGCGATTCCCCAAAGTGGGATTCCATAGGATCATATCAACATCGCCTTATAGAGTAGCACCTTGTTTTCCAAGGATAGTGGTGAATCAAGTAACCAATACATTTTTCGAAGTTTAATATTACTCTGTTTATCTTCTACATGTTTTCTCCAAGTTATTTTTTCATCATAAGCCGAGGTATTTAACGCTATTCGAGGTAGGAATCGTTTTTTTATTAAACTTTACTACTGGGAATAACGGCCCACTTTCTTCAGAGTAAATATAACTTGTGTACACTTTGATTCATCGTAATCCTCCAAGATTTATCCCATTTTTCCAGGTCATCTAAGTGATGCTGTAAGTTTTTCACGGCTATTGACACATCACGATAAGTGGATAATATCGCAACATCATCTGCTAATATTGTCGTTGTTCCCAAAGTTAACCGTCAAATTAGATAGTAAACATACTTTTCAAATATAGAATAATAATCTTAATTTGAGAAATTTTTGCAATCATTTACATGCCCCGAAATCGTCGAATTATTTTTATATGATTTCTTATTTATGTTATTTTTCGACGAATATTTATAACTACTCGAAAATAACACAAGCTTCCGAAGAATGACAATAAATAATTATTCGGATTTTTTAACGGAAACGGTATCATCTTTTTTTTTTTTATGAATTAATTAGATTTAGAATTTATTATGAAGTCAGTGAGGAGGGGGAGGTTGTTTACATTTACATTGTTCTTCAGCTGATTGCACCGATATTGAGCAAATTTCTGGCAGATAACCACGATATGGTGTAGACTGTTAATGGAGAACAGCGCAATTCGCATATTGGTGGTGGTTGTTGAGCAGTCAGTAGATAGGAGTGCGTACTCAGCGTGGATACACTCTGTTGACAGCTGTTTCCAACCTCGGTGAACAAATTTTACCAATTTTTGATGTCCAGGTTGTTAAATCCTTCTTTATATTTCCAAGTATAGTCGGCCGAAAATGGAAGGACCGATTCCACGCGTCCAGAATTTTCTGGCAATAATATTTTGCGTTGCCTTCTCACAGTACTGTCGGCAGGTAAACTTGAGTAGGCCCTTGTGGAGCACGGTGTACGTGGCCTATTATCCCTCGATGACTTGGAATCCAGACGAAAGTGATGCCGGCATTACGTTCACTTAATTTGTGAGCACTGTACCATATTTGGTCTACCATAGACAAATAATACCAGTAGCGTCAAATTTATCTTAGTTGTACGTTAAGCATGCGGTTTAATTTCTACTCTCAGATAATTTACCTTATTAATCATGTCGTGATTCAACATGCTAGACGCCAATAACTTTTTCGAAGTCACATTTCGTTTCCATTATTTTTCACTATAATAGTATTATATCCGTTCGTTAGTTCGTCATCTAACACGCGTATTTCTCTCTCTTGATAATTTATTTAACGTACCCTATTCCAATCTTAAACTTCGTAATTTACGCGCTAATAAAAAATTTTAAGTATATTTTATTTTCTCGATTTTAACATAGAAGCCATCATTTCTGAAATTTACTTTAATAATTCGCGAATATCTTTAATTTAATAAATCGTCAAAAAATAATCAATTAGAGTGTTGTAGGAAAAATTAATTAATATTTACTTAGAAAACTAACCTATTGATCTTTCGTGACCGGTAACGTTATACCTTTTCTCGTGTAGAGACAATTTCGAAGAATTTCTCGAATTACGACCAGCCGATAGTTCCTATAAATAAATAAACGATAAAATAAATCGATTAAAAAATTATTCCCAGCCCTAACAAAACTCGGTTTTAAGAAGTTTTTTTTTTTTTTTTTTAAATAAATTCGCTCGACTTAACGCTTAAAATTTTTCTAAAAAATAAAAGATTAATTTTATTCGTAAAAAATAAAAAATACGAATCTATTAAAATCTGTCGCGATATATTTTATAATTTATTATTATTTAATTTTTCCTATTTATGATTCAATTTTTTTTTTCGCAATAATAATTATTTTCGAATCGGTTGCGGTAGTTTAAACGATTAATACTCGTCGCGTTAGTTTGTGCGCGCAGCAAAGTGGTCGGCTTTATCAGCAAGTCGATATTTTGTTATCTCTACTTTTCAAGTAAACCATCAGCACGGTTCAGGACGCTCGCCTCTTCTTCATCATAAATCTACGAACAGTCGACAAATCGAAGATGGTGCTGGTTCTTCTGATAATCTTCTTCTAGAAAATGACGACTCGATACAAATCGCCGACGAGTCTGTTTATCTCCGTTCGTTATTAATAGTAGCGATATTACATATAATAATAATAATAATACTAACAATAGAAATAATAACGCAACCACAATCACAACTAGTAATTTTTCATTAAATAAACCGACATATGCCCCATTATCACCGATATTTCTAATATAAATGTTCTGAAAATAATAATTCGCTCGGACAATCGATGTTTCTACAAATAATGACTTGAAGCATGGATGGCAAGAAGTTACGAGGGCTGAAAATAAAAAGAGACGCAAACATTAGGTACTACAAGCAGCCCTACACAGCTCCTAGGACAAAAAAGCTCTTCATCCGGATCAGAAATCGTTACTCTCAGGATGATGAAGGAGTAAGTCAAGAAGAGAATTTAAGCAGTAACGGAACTATCAATAACGTAAATCCCAGTCATGGTCTACGGAATAACTAACTAAAAACCTATGTTAGCGTACTTCACTGACATCCTTTCAGTAGACAAAATACGATACAGGTCCTTAAGCGACAAACGGGTTGAAATAAGAGCGAAAGAAATCGCCAAATATCGAAAGAACTTAGAATTTCATACCTATCAAATTAAAAGTGAAAGAGCTTTCCGTATTGTTATCAAAAATTTACATCATAGTCTAGGATTAAACGGCATAGCTGCGGCTGCAGATGAAAAAGGACACGCAGTTAGAAATATTATAAAGCATCGATTAACAAAGCTGTCACTACCTATATTTTTTTGTCGATCTTGAACCAAGAGAAAATAACAAAGAAATTTACAATATCTTTTAAATATACGAAATCGTACAATGCGCTCACTGTCAGCAATATGGTCATACCAAAAAATACTGTAATCGTAAAGCCATTTGTGTCAAAGGTATTCCACTTCACACATGAATGTACTAAAGACAAAAATTCACCTGCTATGTGTGTAAATTTTGGACATAACCATCCTGAAACTGTAAGGACTCCGGCTTATACAAAAAATACAAAAATTACGAAACCAGGATAAAAACGATGCGTTACAATACCTAAATAGATAGCCTACAAAACAGAATTTGGTACAAACACAATAAAAGTCAGAAACAGCAATTCAGTTGCGAGCTGTACCAACAAAGAAAGAACAATTGAGAAATATCACAACATCTCTTTCGTATGCTCAAGTAGCGTCCGAAAACAAATTCATCCTACGCTGTAGCACTCACTAATATCGAACAAATCCTAAGTTCATTTCTGGTTGAAATCTTTATTCGAGGAAATGCTCCAACAGCAGACAGAAATGATAAATATTATAATCAACACCATCATGACTGTAAACAAGAAATGATGGATAGCAAAGACAATAAAAATCAGACATGTTACAAAATTTCGTTCTGGAATGATAATTGATTACTACAGCATCGATTACAACTCGAAATTTACCTAAAATCGAATGACATTTATATTATGTTAATCTCTGAAGCTCGCTTCACTGAAAAAAAAAAGTTACATTAGTATACCAAATTATAAAGCCTACTGCAACTTGCATCGTGATAAAAAAAAAAAAGAGTCTTAATTAAAGATGGCATTTTTCACAATGCTATGGAAAACTATCAAAAAACAACATACTCACTGGACTTCTCGTTTGATGTACAGGCAGAAATTTGAAGATGGCTATTGACTCCGAAAAATGCGATACAGTCTCAGGAGGCTTACCCACCTACTGGCCATTTGATCAAAACAAAACACCGGACTTGTTAGACTTTTATATTATAAAAAGCATAGCAAAAAATTACATCACGGTTATCAACGACTTACTTGTCATCTGATCACTCATCAATAAATGAACAGGTATGGTTGAAGGAAGCAACACAAAATGGGGCACATTCAGAAATTTGATAGAAGAAAATATAAACCTATCAGTCAGATTAAAAACGGAGACACACCTGAATGATAATGTTAACCTATTTTCTACTCAAGTGGTACAAAAGCAGTCTACAGTCAGCTTATAAATCACTACAAATTCAAGGTCTTTCCTGATTATATAAAAAAACAAGTGATAATCAAAAGACGATTGAGAAAGCGCTGGATGTAGTCAAGAAGTCCAGCTAAGACAGTATTAAACAGGCAAACTAGAAAACTCAAAGAACTACTACAAAACTTTAACAACACATCCTTCAATGAATTTGTTTCTAATTTAGCAGCATCAAAGAATAGCAATTATTTATTATGGAAAGCGGCTCGCTACAGTAATAAGCCGGAACCTAGAAATAACCCAGTAAAAACGGAAAATGGAAGTTGGGTTACAGACAATTCTACCAAAGCTGAGTTGTTTGGAATATATCTGTCAAAGACTTTTCAACTAGAAAGAACGAAATCCGCCATTGAGGATGATGTCCAAAATTATTTAAAACAGAATCCAAATAAATCTGATACTACAATAAACATGATTTCACCCAAGAAAATAAAAGAGGAAATAAGAAAGTTAAACAATATTGATCTCGTTAACTTACGTCTTCAATGCAATTATACTACGTCCCGATACTATGGAAGTTCGCAAATGTGATTATGATACCAAAACCAGGAAAGTCCCCTGAAAAACTGTCGTCCTATCTCACTCCTATCGATTTTGGCTAAACGGTTTGAAAAAATTTTAAAGAAAATTATTCAAAAACTCATTGATGAAAGCGAAATAATCCACAACCATCAATTTGGATTTAGAACTGGTTACTCAACAGTCCAGCAAGTTCACAAGCTCGTTAAATAAATGGAAAGAGCTTTTGAGGAGAAGGCGGTCTGTTCACTGGATGTACAGCAAGCGTTTGATAAAGTCTGGCACACTGGTCTACTATATAAATGTAAAACGGTCCTGCCAGTACGATGCTATAACATCATAAAATCATACCTCGACGAAAGATACTTTCGAGTCTTAGTAAATAATGAACAATCTCAAATCCACAAAATTAAAACGGGCATTAGTGTACTTGGTCCCTTGTCGTACTCGATATTCACTTATGATATACCGGTACCAAGGAATGCGTGTGTAGCAACATTTGCTGATGACACTGTAATAATGACGACACATAAGCTTTTGCAAATATCAAATAAAATCTTGCAAAATGCAGTCAGTGAAATTGTAAAGTGGTCGAGCAAATGTAAATTGACAATAAATGAGTCTAAGAGTACCCACATTATAGAATTGTTCGCGATAGATATAAAATCTTTATAAAATGTAGGCAAATTGAACAATGTCGAACCGTAAAATAACTTGGAGTTCACCTAGACTAAAGCTTAACATGGGCTCAGCATATTACAGCGAAGAAGATAGAACTAAACATAAAGAGTAAACAACTGTACTGGTTACTTGGTCCGCATTCGCGACTTCATACTATAAACAAATTATTACGGTACAACTTCGTATTAAAGCCTGTATAGCTATATGCAGCAGAACTATAGGGTTGTGCGTCTAAAAGCAATGTTAGCAAAATACATTGTATTACGTGCTATAGTGGGAGCACCGTGGTACATCTCAAACCGTGTACTCAACAAAAATCTAAATATAAAATACATAGATGTAATTCACGTAGCGATTCAAAAACATATATGGAGACTACAGCACCATACGAGCCCACTCTAGCAGGCAGTTTATTGAAGAAAACAGCGAAGGTTAACAGATTGAAAAGAAGAACAATAATTGATTACATCTAAATTTAGACGTTGCTAATGGGCATGTTTTCAATAAATCAAGTGGGTTTTCGAGAGACAACATCTGATTGATGAAATAAATTTGTCAGTGCTTGATAAGGAGAGGATAATAATAATAATAATAATAATAAAACAACGTTTAATCGATATTTCACATGTTAAACGATAACGTTGCTTTAATTTTTCCTATCATCGTTTTAACCGATATTTCACATGTTAAACGATAACGTTGCTTTAATTTTTCCTATCATCGTTTGAACTGATATTTTACATGTTCAACGATAACGTTGCTTTAATTTTTCCTATCATCGTTTGAACTGATATTTCACATGTCTAACGATAACGAAAATAGGAAAAATTAAATAAAGGAAGACTACGAATAATAATAATTTTATAAAACTATATGTAATAACGTCATCTAAGAGTAAAATAAATACCGAACAAGGCTCCATATGGACCTCGTCAATTTCGCAGCTACCGATACTTAGAAGCGATCCATCGCTACACGTACTTTGAGACTTGGTTATCACATTCGCCTGCAAAAGAACAACACAAAATAGTGATAAAGTGATAACACCAAAATAATTCAATAAATAAGACTAACCATAATAATAATAAGAAGAAGAAGAAGAAATGAAAGTAAATATAACTAGCATAAATATCAGATAAACGTATAATATAACACATAAAAGGTCAGGTAAATTACCGATGTCAAAAACAAATATCGATATGGACAAAAGATATTTTATATATATGTATATATTATAGTACATATCTTTACTTTTGATATAGAACCCTACGTTAATGTTAAAAAACTCACCGTAAAAACCATGTGCCTAAGCAAAGTAATATATGAACTATATAACTTACATAAAAAGTTTTGAACACAAAATCTGTGGGTTAGAGCTTCTGAAAACGTTAATAAATAAATAAATAAATAAATAAATAAATATATATATATATATATATATATATATATATATATATATATATATATATATATATATATATTGCAATCACAATTACAATAGCCTTTATTTCCATATTTTAAAACGTACATATATAATATTACACATAATAATTACTTCATGCTGGTATTAAATATGATAAAAGTATACTTATATTAGAAAAATTAAGCCTTGTCGAGCATTGGCCTCTTCCAAGTCTAGTGGGAACCATTCGGTGCATTTCTTGTCCCATCTGTTTGTTTTGATTCGAATGACATGTCCAGTTCAATTCCACTTCATTTCACGTATTTTTTGGAGAACATCTTCTGTTTTTGATTTATTTGTTTACTTTGTCTAACCTTGTTACCCCAATCATACAGCCATAATTAGCTCCGCAACAAAAGAAGACAGCAAGAAGCTGCATGAGGAAATTAAAAAAAATATTCCTGACTGCAAAGTCACTGAACAGAAACTGCTTAATCCTACAATCCTATTATTTAGAACACGAAATATTTTTGAAGAAGAAGTAACTGAATATATAAAAGATATAACAGATCAAGAACCTATTATGGTATCTAAAATAACTACAGATCGCGCTTCCAGGACATATATACAACTTCATCCTGAACAATACCAAAAAGTAATGAAACTTGGGAAGCTTCATATCAAGTGGGAGTCATTGTCATTTGTTGATGCAATAAATCCACGCAGGTGCTCTAAATGTCAAAAGTTTGGTCATCGTGAAAAATATTGTAAGTCTAGTAATATTTATATAAATTTTGTAAAACATTGTAATAATTTAAAAATATGTTCCAATTGTGCATGCCATAAAATTAGAAATTCTGATAAAGGTAATTTAGATGATAAGTTAACTAATTTAAGTATATTAGACAAGTATGCTGCAGAGATTGATCATGTTGCAAGTAGTAAAAATTGTCCTATGTATGTCAGGAGCTATGAGAATCTAAAATCTAATATAAATTTTGGGTCCCCTTAGGTTCTCATATATTAATGTTGATAATTGCAAAGCAACTCAATTAATTTTCTTACGGACATTTTATAATGAAAATATAGACATCTGTGTCCTATCAGAACCACATTTAGTTAACAACTCTATTTCCATAAATCATGGCTATGTAACATATATCAATGATAGGACAGCTATTATTATTAAGGATTGTATTCTTCATAAGTTATTAATAACTAAACACAATACTATAGCTCTTAATATTGGCAAATTTATTCTAATATCCTGTTACTTATCCCCAAATAAACCTAGGAACACTATAATAAATAATATTGATCACATTATAAAACTTTTTCCAAATTTTGCTGTAATATTAGTTGGTGATTTAAATATTAGACTACCTCAATTGGAGCCTCAAGTCAGACCAAGTCAAAATTCACTGTTGTTACAGGATCTGATGTATAGCAATAATCTTGTCATTAAAAATGATAAGTCACCAACTTTTAGCAATCATAATGGAAAGAGCATCATAGATTATCTGCTGGTGTCTGCTGGCATTACACAATTAGTAAGCTTCGAAATAAAACAATTTGACCTTGCTTTTCATAAAAATATTTTATTCTCAGTGTCCTATAATTTTGAAAAAGCACCAGGTACGATCTTCACTAAACTAGATATTTCTAAATTTAACAAAATTCTGGATAAAAACTATATTACAACACTGCAAGAAAATATCAATAAATGTAATTCTAGTCTAATGATAGAGAAACACATCAGTAAACTGAATGCATACCTCAGTAGGACTATTCATAGATGTCAGAGTCCAGCATTAATATCAACCTGTGATTGGTGGACTAATAAGTTGGAGCTAATTAAAAATAAAATTAATCTAGTTCGCAAAAAGAAGACTAAATGTAGAAATTCAGTTAAACTTTTCTATATTAACAATACACTTAAGCAATTGAATGTTGAATATAAACATGAAATAGTTAGGGCAAAATTACAACAATGGAAGACCTTTGTGAGCAAAAGTACTGCATGGGGTAAACCATATAAAGTAATTAATGAAAAAAATCCAAAAGTTAGTATCCCCAACATAGTCTCTGCTCAGCAAACAATTAGTGATGATTATGAAAAATGTAATGCTTTCTTAAAACATTTTCTGCCTAATAAACTTGATACACCGCCTATATCTGTACCAACATCTGGGATGCATCCTCCAGAGGTCAGTAGTCAAGTTGTTAATGACATAATTAAAAGGCTTAAAAACAAAAAGGCAACCTCTTCTGATAAAATAAACAATAAGGTAATTAAACAACTCAACCTGAAATTTAAGGAACTTTTCCCATCACTTATCAGAAAATGCATAGATCTTCAAGTCTTCCCCCAATGCTGGAAAACAGCTGAATTGAAATTACTCCCTAAACCTGGAAAGATATCTTCTGATATCACTGCTTATCGCCCAATCTCGTCACTCAACTGCATTGGTAAGATGTTTGAGAAAGTTATTAACCATCTAGTGCTATCCAAAATAAATGAACAGTGTTTATTACATGGCAATCAATTTGAGTTTCGTGCAGGGCACTCTGCTGAAACTGCTGTTTATAAATTAGTACACGCAGTCAGAAATACATTGAATGCAGGGATGACTGCAGTTGTTTTCTCATTCGATATTGCAGGTGCATTTGATAACTGTAAGTGGTCTGCAATTTTTGATATAATTAAAAATTACAAATTCAATCCATACTTAATTAATGTACTAGTAAGCTATTTTCAAGATAGGGTTGCTCACCTCAGCATTAGAGATGCAAGTAGCTCAAGGAAAGCTAGTTGTGGAGTTCCACAAGGTTCTGTACTGGGACCTACACTATGGAATTTACTATATTCCGATGTTCATTATAAGGTAGAGGATTTCTGTAAACTCCTAAATAACAATTGTGAGTTAATCTCATATGCTGATGACCTCTGTCTCATTTTTAAGGTCACTAAGTATTATGATTTTGAACAAACAAGAATGATAATTGAATTTCTTGAGGCTACCATCACAAATTTTGGACTGACATTTTCTGCACCAAAATGCAGATTTACTGTTTTTGGCAACAAAAAGATTACAGACATAATTAAAAAATTGAAGCTTATTTCTGGCCACGCTATTGAGCACACAGCCATCTTAAAATATCTAGGAATTCTGATTGATGATAAGCTCACATTTATGCCTCATCTCAATCATATTCATTCAAGATGTGATGTACTTTTTAGAAACATGAGTCGATTGCAATATAATACTTGGGGTCTCCATTATATACAGAGACTTATTTTATATAAGAGACTAATTCAGTCTCTCTATGGTTATGGGGCTGCTACATATATCACACCGAATGTTTTAAAAAATGTGAATAAACAACAGAGAAAATTTCTTCTTAGTATGTCAGTTTTGTATCGAACTGCTCCCACCTCAGCTGCTTGTGTCATTAGTGGTGTCCTCCCCTTAGATCTATATATTGAAGGCAGAGCAGTCACAAGTGAATTTCGTATACTGGGTGACTTGAATTTGTTAACAACCCTTAAATTTGTGGATAATAACATGCTACAAGCTCTTCAACATACAATTCCAATGAACCTGTTTAAAAAGCATGTTTCCCAAGTGCTTTTGACAGAATGGCAAAGGAGGTGGGATGCTGACATCACAGGAAGGAAAACATACCAATTCTTCCCTAATGTCATTAACAGAATGAAATTGAAGAAGTTAAATATTAACTTCTACAGCTCTCAGGTCTTATCTGGCCATGGCAAGTTTGCAGCTTATTTATACAGGTTCCATCTAGTTAATGTTCCAGGATGTACCTGTTGTTCGGGAGATATTATAGATGACCTTGAACATTTTATCTATGAATGTCCTGCTTTTGCTAATCAGCGACTTAAGTATAAAGTAGGAAACATGCAGTCCCTTCATTTAAACAGCAATAATCATTCAGCATTCCTCAAGTTCTCTGAAAGTGCAATGCGACATAAATTTAATATCATGAGCTAGCTCTTATCTTACAAAAATAAAAAATAAAAAAATAAATAAAATAAATAAAAAAAATTAATAAAACTAATTCAACCGTGAAACCGATATCTGGAGCAACTGATCAATCTTCTGATACTGCACTCATTACATGTTTAAAAATTAAGTTTGTAAATATAACAATAAATGTTTGCAACAATTGTAATTATTTATATAAAGATTTTTCCCCATTTTTTAATATAAAATAATTTATAATATTCTGTAGTCTTAAGTTTGTACATATGATATAAGGTATTTGGATATAGCGTAAACAACCGTTGATGCCTCGCCTGCGATAATTCACACAAATTGTCAAGACGCTCGAAATGAGCTAACGATTATTATATGTATATACATACATTATTTGACTTATTTTGTATTATGAATACTATGATAAAAATTCGTTAACAATTTGAAAGAATGTGAAAAAAAAATTACAAAAAAAAAGTACAAGCATAAATCCTCACACACACACACAAACATACAGCCAGAGACCTTGTTGTGTTGAGAAAGATATATATAAAAAGAAGAGAAAAAAACAACAAAAGTCAATAGTTAAATACATAATGATTTGCATATTTTTAAATGTTAAAAAAATAGTGTCTCTCAATAATATTGTCAACACAAAACACGGGGTATAGCGGATTGTAAATAATACAATCGTTATTAGACCTCGACAAAATTTTTCACTTCAATTCTAACATAATTAATTACTCCACCACTCACCAATATATACATATATATATATATATATATATATATATATATATATATATATATATGTGTGTGTGTGTGTGGTCTTCTACAACTGACGATCGTTACTATAAATATAAATTCCGTATATTTTATTAACCCACCTTACTGAAGAGATCTTCAGCTGTTGTAGGTGAACTACTGACAGGACTTTGTGGTAACCCAAGGTCTTCGTCATCGCTAGCGTTCGATTCGCAAACTCGTCTCCTATGTACAACCTCGAATAATTCGGCCTGTAAACAACAACGAGTAAAATAATCATATTTTAAAACAAATAAACAAACAAATAAAAAATAATTAATATACACGCACACGACGTCGAATTCAAGGAGACCTAACCACACCCTCGAAAAAAAAAATGAAATTTATTTTTACTTATATATATATATAAATATATATATATATATATATATATATATATATATATATATATATATATATATATATATATATATATATATATTAGACCAAACCACACCCTCAAAAAAAAAAATGAAATTTATTTGTACAGATGTAATTTCAATCGTCATTAGTAATTTATTCCGATTTTTTTCAAAATAATCTTTATTGTCGGACGTTTCAGGGACGCCTAAATAGATATTATATTAATAATTCGGAAATATTCCATCCATAAATATAAATAAAAATTATAACTACGCTCGTATATATAACATGATTATTTGTGCATGCGTATTATATTACACCCGAGGCAATATTGTAATATGCACTCCCCTTTTAAATTGAACGCCCGATCATCCTTTCAAATTGAACATGTACGGATGCTCCAGAGTGTATCAACTAACCATTTATTTCTCTTTCGCATTCACTCTAGCTCTATCTTTGTATATATATATATATATATATATATATATATATATATATATGTATTGAATGAAAGTAATATGTATGCAATGATATATGTATATAAAATAGAGCATTGAAAACATTTACTCTAGTCATTACGCAAATAACTATTTACAAGAATCTTATTATCGGAATTATAATGGTTAACAATCGTATTAAAATCTACATACGCATCTAGTCAGCAACAATATTCAGTTGTGCTAATTCTATCTCAAGACGTCGAATTAATTTGCCATCTACACCAGCGGTCAACGAGATCTTGTCCAGTGTCGGCGGTGTAAGTGATACTTTATGTTACCAGAAATCAAAAACTTGTTTGTCATTGTTTAATTGTTTAATCTTGTAGTACTCCTAATATGTATATTTATTCGGAGCAATAATAATAATATATTAAAAATCGAATACTAAATTACTTATTAATCGATACACAAATTCTATTATCAGGTAGTTGATGGAGATGAATAGCCAAACAATTACTGTATTTGATACGAAATGAAGTAAGAAGTAACCTGAGTAACTTCGCAGCACGTGCTAAAATGTTTTTTGCACACACATTCGAACTCGCAGATTAAAATAATACTACAGCAGATGTAGTAGATCAAATAAACCGTATATCTTTGCCGAAATAAATCTAAACGAAATCTATAAATTTTAATTAATATTTAATAAATTGGCGACCAACGAGTGGAAATATTCTACAAATTAGTGTCCACCGATCAACGGAATAGTAATTTATCAATATAGACAAAATACTCGAAAATGAAATAATTCATAAATTAAAATATACTCTTGGTGATCAGAGAATTGTGTATTCTGTTAAAAACTTAATCTCGGGTCAGCCAATTAAACATACAAATCGTCTTAAATATCTCGGTCTGATCACAAGATATATTTTGTCCCACAAATTGAGTATATCCACAGGAAATGCGACTTCATATTGTTTAAGCTTAAAAGACTGCAGCCTAACACTTTTGGGTTGAAATATATGGAGAGGGTCATTTTGTATAAGAGGTTATACAGTCCCTTTATGCATATGGATTTCTTGTTTATATAAATAAAAATATTTTATGTTCTGTCAACAAGTGCCAGAGGAAGTTTTACTAAACATTTCTTGTCTTTACCGAGCCAATATATCTATCTATTTTTCAGTTGTAATAACTTCACTATAATAATAAAAATATATATATATATACATATATATATATATATATATATATATATATATATATATATATATAGCCCGTATTAGAAGATTACGTACAGATAATACGGGCATTGTACAAAAAAGTTACCAGTACTGTGAGGTGCCCGGTAGGTACTTCACCCCTTTATTACCGTTGGGGAGCATCAAGGCTCGGCTTTATCGCCGCTACTATTCATCCTTTGTATGGATACTTTGCAGAAGATATACAGACCCCTGTACCATGGACATTACTTATATGCAGACGATATCCTTCTAGCAGATAAAAGCAGAACTAATTTAGAAAAGGGGGTGCAGATTTGAAAAAATAGATTACAGGAGAATGGATTGAAACTAAATATCAGGAAAACTGAGTACTTGGAATGTGGAATACGGACAGATGAATCTATAAAAATAATACTATTAAGGAAGGCCGTTAAATTCAAATACCTAGGGTCAAATATTATCTCAGAGGGAGACACACAATGCGACATAGACTCCCGGATACAAATAGCGTGGATGAAATGGAAGCAATTAACTGGGATACTCTGCGACAAAAGGATTCCGATACATGTTAAAAGGAAGATTTATAAAACGATTATTAGACCTGCTACGTTAGGGCTGAATGCTGGTCGACGACTGCAAAAATGGAACAAAAACTCCACGTGGCTGAAATGAAAATACTACGCTGGTCACTCGGCTACACACGCTTTGATCATGTCAAAAATGATCACATAAGGGAGCGTATAGACGTTGCACATATACAGTCGAAATTGCGGGAAGCGCGCCTCCGATGGGATGGCTATATCATGAGGAAAGCTGACAGAAGCCCGTTAAAGACGTTAATGGAGTACGACCACGGAGGAAAGCGGCCACGAGGTCGAACAAGAAGACGATGAATAGACTCTGTCAACAACGACGTGGTGGAAATTGGTGCCAATATAGAGGACGTCAAGGATCGCAAGAAATGGAGAAGTAAGTGTTATCTTAACGGAAAGGCGCTAGGAAAAAAGAATATATATAATATGTATATATATCACGTAAATCATTTAAATAAAAAATATTACAACGAAATAAACAATTGATAAATCGAAACAAAAATAATACCTTTATTTAATTATTTCATTCGTGGTGAGGATATTTTTAAAACGACATCTAACATTTAGCGACAAAAATGCGTCGATAATGAAAAAGTCTACTTTACGCAATAAACCTGAAAATGGTCACAGCGATGCGCACTGTGATGATATTCACGCGAAAAACAAATTAAATTAACAAAAAATAAAAAAAACACCTATTTCTGTTTTATTCGGCTTATGTCAAACCCATCCTGGTAATGGCGGTAACAATAATAAATAGTTGTAAGTAGTATAATAATGGTAATAATAATAATAATAATAAATAGTTGTAAGTAGTATAGTGATGGTAATAATAATAATAATGGCCTCCAAGGAAATTTGAAAATAATTCGGGTGTAACGAAGCGCAACGTATAATAGAACAGAAACTGCGGTGAACAAAACACGATGCATGACAAATTTGTAAATACGTACTTAAAAAAAAAAAAGAGTAGAATTGCAAGTTGTGTAACCCCGGAGGGGAGATGAATCGTACATACTCCAATCGACTTCAACAAGCCGTATCTGTTTGAAAACATTAATTTAAAATAGTCGTACGAATATCATAGGGTATGTCAGAAACGAAAACAGAAGCCGGTTGAATAGTTAATGAAAATTTCAGGTAATAATATTAATATTGAAGACGTATCATAAATAGTATTTCAATATTATAAACAAATATCGCAGAAATTTTCCTATAGAATATATCATAAATGAACATAGAAAGAGAAGCCGGTTGAGTAGTTAATGAATATTTCAATAGTCATAATAACAGTAATTAATAAAATATGTTAATAGATATAGTATAAATATTGATAATGTGTACGCAGAAAAAAAAAAAAATATACGAAAAACATACAGAACAAACGAAACGAATGATGGAACTCGATGTTGTAAATATTGTACCATTGGTGAAACGATAGAATAATATCGAGCAGTTTAGTTAATAGCGTAAGTAACCTAGTCACCATATACGATGGGGACAAATTCAAAAATCGGTATTATTGAATTCCAATATGAGGACCTTCTTTAACCATCAAGATGAAGGAAGTTTTTAATGCTTGCTAATTAGAAGCCGTATTACAAACTCAAACCAGCATGGCTGCGAAGTTGCGAATAATAATAATAATAATAATAGGTTCGTTTTTCCACGCAAAAAATGTTCACAGTACGCTTCTCCAGCATCAACTCAAATTCTCACCCTACCTTACTAAAACTGAATCATAACTATATACAGAATAAAGAGCAAACAAAATTTCTTGGGATAATATTCAATAAAAAACTTAGCTGGAAACCTCGCGTAGAACATATAACATTTAACTACGGTGACGGGGCAGCCTCGTGCAAAGTCATCGGAAAATTGGATACTACACAAAACAAAAAATTGCGCATATGTATCGGAGCCTTCTGCACAAGTTCGATTATAAGTTTACGCATCCAAAGTAACATACCAACGTTATTAGATCGTCGAATTACGCTAGCTATTATTTCAAATTCAGCATAAATAAATTTGGTGAAACCTGGAAAGATCGTACACCAAAAACAATGAATCATTTGGTCTACGGAGCAAGAATTACATTCGCCAGTTCGACATAATACCATTAACAGCGGAACTGCCTAATCCACCGAGTTCGCCATGGCAAACATCCAAATTTGGAGGCGAGAAACACCTATAAAAGCTATCACTAAACAGATATGATGCTCATTAGAGCGTGCCAAACAAGAGCACTTGGCACCTGACAGAAAGTCGCTCTAGCAAGGATACGAATCGGGGGGGGTATCAAACTAGACTAACGTACGACTCACTGATCAATGGAGAAAAGCAGGTGTTGTGCTCTTACTGACAGCTCTGTACACTAACGGTAGGAATGCCAAAAATTCGAAAACTAAAAAAGGGAGGTGTCAATTGCCGGACTCAGTATAAACGAAGTGCTACTAGAAAAAGAAGAAATGTCGCAGAAGCTAATACATTTTTAAACCTACTCAAGTTAATAAATATGTTACTATGTAATAATATTTACCTTTTTCGCTGCTTTCATTATCATGGACGCAAATGACTACAGTAGTCGAGTGTCGTTAAATAAAATGTATAAACTAAATAAATAATAATATTCAAGACATTTTACAAAAATAAATACTATTTCAACGTTTCAAAACTTATCACTAACTATAAACAAATATCGCAGAAATTACCACAACGGTAAATATAACAAAATGTTTCAGACGTAAGGAAACTAGATATGAAATCGGATTTATACTTCCAACTACAGAAATTCCTAATTCTAAACACAGCAACAATAGCAAAACAAAAACTGCAAATCCACATAATTAGTCCGCCTACCTTTCGTCAATATATAAATACCGCAAATCCGGAAAATAGTAAATAAAACAATTCAATTGTACATGCAGATACAAAAGTTGGCCCAGAGTCATCAATGATGTGTATAGATGCATAATTTATCACTGAATGAAGATATGTCAAATTTACTATCGCTTTTATATTTATGTTAACACATCTACTTCTCTACATATAGATTTCGATGTTGGCAGCTTTTAGCGGTCATGTTGTTTTCGTGGTTGTTTTATATATATATATATATATATATATGTGTGTGTTTTCTGTTATTCCGTTACAAATCACCGTATAAAGTTCAATGATTATCTTTCGCAAAGGCGACGTGAATTGGCCATCAACATCGTGCGATCTGACCCAGCTACCTTTTCTGACGAAGGGTTTTCTCGGGTCTATGCCAAAAAGTCGCAATCGACCAATGAAATACATCGCTTAAATTCAGTCACATCTGTGTGATAGAATTGTTGAAAATTTAGTTCATTCGGATACGTACCACCGTAAAATTCCGTTGTGGGCATTTAAACGATGTTATATTATATTTCATATATAGTGGCATAAGTGGACGTCGACCTAAATCGATCTTATTGGAAAACCTTTTAATATCATATTTATACATCCGGTATACCTAAATTATAGTATTAATATTATCTTATATAAGAGATATAAGTGCGTGTAAGTACACACATTCGACAGCTAAAAGTGAAATTGGCGCACAGCTCGCGAAAATGTAAGTGTACCGGTGTATATATTATTAATTTTATTATATAACGTATTGTAAAGGGAAGTAGAACAGTGATTAAGCCTAACCTGCTTAGTGCATAATTCTATTGCACCTCTGTAAATGAACAAATTGTAAAATATCGAATATGTTGTTAAATAATATATTGTACATATTCTACCAAACCCACCATTGGCTCTATTCAAATTTTAAAATACTCTAATAAACGTTAAATTTGTCCGCAACATTAAATACTCAAAAAGCGACAAAATTTTGTTTAAAAATCTTTTTAAAAACCCATACGAAGAATACGGTTTCTTCGGCGTTAAGTATATTAGAAGCACAAATGGTTATATACATACAATGTATCCATCGAAAGACACTTAATTACTTCGATTTAGTGAAATTCGGAATATATATATATATATATATATATATATATATATATATATATATAGAGAGAGAGAGAGAGAGAGAGAGAGAGAGTGAGAGAGCTTACTCCGTTTAAATACATATTATATTACTCTATCCGTATTTCCGATGAGAAGAGAAAAGTAATTACTATCGTCATTCCTGTCAATTCCTTTTTACCATCAACACCGCAAGCTGACTACCTACATCACTTTACATTTCCTAATGGGCAAAATAAAAACTACAGACTATAGACTATTTTACAGCAGGAAATAAATATCGTCCGGCATTCCGTTTTAGCAGTTTGCTCGGCACTTCCATTTTCATATTAATGAAACCGTTATCTATTATAATATTTTGCACGACAAGAACACAACTGAATAACGGAAATAAACTACCACAATCGAATTTAACATATCTCGTAATTCGAACAGTGTGGAATGTAGCGATTTTAAAAAATAAACAAGAACAAAAAACTGTAGTTAAAATGGCTAAATGTTTAATATATATATATATATATATATATATATATATATATAAGAAATCTTTTCGGTTTTTTTTTTGTTTTTTATTGGGCTTTCATAGTAAACTTTATAACATAGTTTTAAAAAAATAAAATTATTCTTATTTTAACTATATGAGTATGTTACAATTAACAATAAACCTATATAAACAGTTGTATATGTGCATATTACGTGTAGACAGTAAAAAAGGAATATTGATAGGAAAAGAAACGTGTAGAGATATGAGGAAATTAAGTCACGAGAGGAGCGGTAGTGTGAACATTCTAAGAAAATGTGATTTTGCAATACAGCGGAATCTCTGAAGGATGTGAATAGAACGGAGAAGGAACGAAATGCATTTGAAAAAGTGTAGCCGGTAGACGATTTTTTCAAAAGCCTAGTCTACAAAAGGCGACAATCAAACCACGGAGCGTGCACTTGTATTTCAATATTATAGAATCAGGGTAGGCAAGAAAGCTAGCCATTATCAAGTAGTAGACGTAAAAAATAAAATATAAAAATATGTATATATATACACACACACACACACATATATATATATATATATATATATATATATATATATATATATATATATATATATAATTTATAGAAAACGAAAATCGTAAGAAAATCACTTAATTTAGATGTACAATTTAACAAAAAATAGCAATTGCGAAAAAAGATTTATCGAAATAATCTGATAGCGAACTTTTTTTGCAATATTGTAAATCTAAATTAATTTTTTTCTTGCATTTTATTTTATTTGTCGTTTTTTCCTTTTACATTTTTTTATAAATTGTATATATCATTATATTTTATTTTTCATGTGTCCACTTAATAATGGTTTAGTAGCCGATAAGTTTTGTGGTCTTTATATATATATATATATATAAAGATTTTAACTACTTTTCTCTCGTCTATATAAATACCTCGAAAGCAAATTTAAAATAGTATTTAAACAAAAAATTAATTGATTAGCGGAAACTGCAAGGCCGGAAACACGGTTGAGAAGGCTCAGATTAGAAGTGAAAGGCCGGATGATTGGATAAATCAAAGAACACGATGCACATTATCTGGTCCTGAATTCAGTAATTCAAATGTCGTTGACAGAGCTAATTAAGTACGCAAGAAGCTGTGATTGGTACAATCGATTAGGAGATGACGCACTATGATGATATTGTTGCCGCAGGAACAACACGGAGGAAGTTGACGCTGAAGCAGATAACTGTAAGTGATAGCTATATTCTTCTTCAAGTGCCTTCTTCTCGAAGGAGGTTGCCGCCATATGACAAAGCTCAATTGCTGGCTATCCTTATGATTTCTGAAGTCTTCCCGATGTTCAACCAATCTTGTATATTTTTCATCCAAGGTGTTCTTCTTGTTCCTCAGCCCCGTTTCCCTTCAATGTTTCCTTGGAGGATAATTTGTAATAGCTCGTATTTATTACTTCTTGTTATATGACCTAGGTATACCGTTTTTCTTCGCTTTACTGATAGCTATATGGTCAAGTCTAATATGACGTAAAACTATTTCAGCTTTCCGCGATAAGTCAGATGGAGTGATAAAACGCGCAGTGTCTAATTTTATCGATCTTAATTTATCGATAACTCACATATACGCCCAGAGAGACTGCCGGTTATTATTTTTAATCGATGGAATATTAATTTTAAAATTTTAGACGAGGAAACGTGGTTGCTACTTGTTTAGCAGTTCAATCTGGCATATCATAACGCGAGAGTGGTCAGCAATTTTCTCGAAATTGATAAAAACCACAACTTCCCCTTATATATAATTTTCTCTATATGGAAAATTTTATATAATAGAAATAAAATCTATCGCCCATAAAATTCCGAAATTTACACGTTATATTTAAAACACGCTCCTATAAATAGCGACAAATTCTAAGGATCAAGCGGACCCTTTGCGCGAAGACGCTAAGAAAGAAGAATGTGCATATTATAAAAGAAATTACGTTCATAACTGTTTTCAAGAAGAATTTGTTTATATCCACACCACTAACGGAAAATCTTGTATAAACCAAGTACGAATTTACTTCATTATTCAACCGAACGAATTAAATTATATTTCACAAAAACCGAAAATATAAAATAACGATGAAAATTATATTTTATTATTTTCATCGTTATTTTCAGTCACAGTAGTAGTAGTAAATGGTATCATCGAATTCATAAATGATCAAGATGAAAAACAGAGACAGAAGTAGTGATTATTGGTGTCTCTTCTGGCGAACAATTAGGACTTAACTATACGTACACTAACGATATTTTATACTTATATTCTTCCTTTTGAAACTGGAAATGTCGCAACGATATAATTCCACTTCTGAAAATCTGATATAAAATGATGTCAGCTGTGACCTGTTTTATACTACTTACTTCGAAAACCTCACTCCGCCACATCACCAATAATCCGATTACATTCTTTACGTATATTAACGATCCCTCGAGAATATATATATATATATATACACATTCGTGTATGTGTGTGTGTGAAACTGGCTTATTTTGTTTTAATTATACAATTATTTTTCCGGTTTTCGCATTAATCCAATCAATTTTAATAACCTTCGTTGCAGTTCGCGTTCTCAGTCATCCGAACAAGTTCAAATATATATATATATATATATATATATATATATATATACACATATATATATATATATATGTGTGTGCGTGTGTGATATATGTGCGTGCGCACGTAAGCAATTATTGATAGAATTATTTTTAAAAATCAAGGCTGGTGATTTTTTAAGTTCTTCTCTAAAGTTTTACGAACATTTATGTAAAAACGCGAGTTTAATATTTAAAAAAAAAATCGTCAGAATAGTTTATTTAAAATTAATAATAATTACCGGACATAAAGGGATTAAAATAAAATACAATTGTCAGCTTCATAAATGTGAGACTGCGTGAACTTAACATGAAAACGTGATTGCCGAACATATTCGAGACGAATAAGAGATAACATTTTAATTGTGAAGTAGGTAAAATTCTCGGAAATAGCTAAATTTGAAGGTAAACCATCTCATGGTGGGTAGTTTTGTACGAGATTGAAGAAAATATTCGAATTACTAGTCAAGCCTATGTCGCAGCCGTAAAAATTTAATCCCTCGAAAGACCAAAAACTTTAATAAGCGCGTACGCTGAGAACGTTTTTATTCTCGGTTGTCCTTTAATTTCCGATTAAAAAGGAGAAAATACCGGATTCCAAGTATCCGAATTAAATCTTAATTCCTATCTTCCTCGAGGCACGGACTCCACTTCTCTGTACCTTTTTTTGCCAAGTAACGCAACCGTTTATTCTATACACACGTTAGCATCTTATCGCGCTTTCACAAAATAGCCTTCCCCCTTCTTTACGACAACTCTTATACGAATCTTCGATATCCAAAATGTTTTCCGATTCCTGCATTCAATGAACCATTTAGATCTTATCCAGAACCCCTGTAAATCCCCTAGCACATATGATCCGTTAGTACAACCGACTTCCATACTGCCAAATAATAATCAAATCAAATCGAATATATAGTTGTGTTGCAATGTTTATCAGAAATCGTACGAATTGAGCCGTTTCGATGCGAATTCTAGCGAAATTTACGTTACTCATCAAACGCAGCTGAAAGCCTTAGTCGTGCTGAGTGTTCTTTATTAATGAACCCGTTGGTTCAAACTGTGTTATTGGGTTTTTCTTTTAACTGACGCACAGAAGAAGTGCACGGTAGATGATTATCTTCAAAATCGTCAATATAAACGTACAATTCGAAAGATCATACGTACAATTGAGAGAAAATGATTTTTAAAAAATGTTTCAATAGGCCGGAGTTGGACTTTTTAAACCGTCATAAAGGGTGGTAAACTTTAAAAACATATTCCAACTTCAGAGAATTCAAAAAATTCGCATTAAATGGTAATATTCCGATTTTTTTTATTTTTTTATTTTTTTTTGTAGTGTACCATGTACCGCTGCTACGACCAGAGCACCCGAAATTAATTATTGGATGTTATAGAGTTGATCATATGTATATATTTCGGAGGATAAATTGAACAACTACTTATACTGCAATTGAGTTATCGGTTAAAACTTCACGTATTGCAACTGAAACTTCGAGACGGTATGTGGAATATTGGGGACACTTAAAGAAATAAATGTCCGAATGTTAACGTTGTCTGAACGTATCGGGTACATAATGGCGGATCTGTTTTATTTCTAATATAGCCACGAGTCGATGCAGCGTGATTAACGCGAAAATAAAACTGTCTATTCCTATTGGTTAGAATTTTCCCATAAAAAAAGAACGGTCCGTGTTAACTTAATAAACGAACTTTTCGATATCCGTAGTAAAATAGGAGGATAGAAAATTATTTTTAAAAAATTCGACAAATCCTAAAATAATAATAATAAGCGGGGGGTGTCTAATGTAATTAAATAAATAGGATGATAAATTAAATACTAGAACAAATGTAAATAGCACCGATTAGATCGATATATAAAATGGAAGACAGCTGCGACTTCAAAAAATTATAGACCAATAGCAGCGATTTCAGCTATGACAAAAATATTAGAAAAGTATACACGGCAGTACGTGTAACAAAATATGTTGAGGCGTGAACAAAATAATTTAATAAAGCGCAATATGATCTCAAAAAGGATAAGAAATTTCCTAAGTGAGCTAAAGGAAAATGTTGAAATTAGGACTAACTATATAGTCCGGATCCGACGTTGTTTAGTTTTCCTATTATGTTTGTCCGTATTCTGAGTTTGGTCGTTCGAAATTGCGATAGAGATCAGTTGGTGATCTAAGTTTACTCCGAGATATTTCAGTTCTTCGATCTTGCGCACTCGTCAATCTTCATATTCATATTCAGTTCCATTTTTGAATGTCGTAATGCTAATCAGCCAGATAGGTATGTAATTACCAACGTTATTTAAATGCTTTATCTAGTGCGCTTACCACCTTTGATATTTTGATGAAAAAAAAATCTTGACTTACAAAACTTCACACGGGCGATCGATATGACCAATCATAAACAACTCTTACATGAATTATAGAGAATACGAGTATACACGAAAGAGTAAACAGACGGTCAAAGTAGTAATAAGCACAAAAAAAAACTAGAAGAACGGCATAATTTACCATCGATACATTTCATTATATAAACGAACAGTTTGATGTTAAAATATAGCAAGACATATATGATCTAGCAACAATGACAGAGACATAAATGAAATAAATATGCCGAGAATAAATAAATGTTAGCATCGTAACGACAACAAAACATACGATACTACCGAGAAGTCGATGGAATAATTTCGACTAAACGAAAAATTGCCTATAACGCATTCGATAGAATGTATGTACTTCGTAAATAATTTTATATCCGCTTTATATATATATATATATATATATATATATATATATAAAATAAATCGAAAATTTACTTTTTAAAATTTTTGTCTGTCTGTTAACTCAAAAACTATTAAAGCAATAATGATGAAATCTTATAGTCTATGTTATCGGAATAGTTCTGAGCTTTATTTCACATTTATATCATAAATAGGACAGAAATTACAATAATTTAAAGTTTTAAAACGTAGAAAACAGTGAATCTAAATCGTTTAAAATTTAACAGATTTTCCGATTCGAATATATCTACACTACCAACACCCGCGATACAAAGCATGTTTTGTTTCATTAGGGGCGTGGCCAAAATAACGGACGAATATATATATATATATATATATATATATATATATATATATATATATATATATATATATATATATATAATCATCATCATTTTGTTGCGCCTCCATTCAGGAGGTTGCGCGCCAAGAACCACTAGCAGTCTTATTTCTAGCTGCGTTTATTATTTCCTATGTTTCATTTATACCCAGATTCATTGTTATGCACTCCATTCTCTTCCTTCCTCTTGTTCCCTTTCCAATTATTTTCCCTTGGATCGCTAACATAAAAATACCTTCTTCACGTATTTTGTGTCCGATCTTTTTTTCTTGAATGTCTTGGACGATAGTCACTTTATCTACTTTGCATCGATTCTGCACGTTCTTATTAGAAACGAAGTCAGTTCACCGAATCTTAAAGCAGCCTTCTGTACGTCCACATTTCGAAGGCGTTTAATCTTCTCTTGATTTCAGCGTTCATTGTCCAAGATTCGGGTGAGTTTTTCAATACGGACCATACGTGACAACGTGCTATTCTTTTTCTTAACTCCAAAGCTATCTTTTTGTTCTTTAATAATATTTGTCCCAAATTTATAAAAGCTTGCTTCGCCAATCCTATCCGCGATTTTATCTCTTCTACTATATCTCGACCGTCATTTGTGAATATTGCGCCCGAATACTTAATCTCAGTTACCTATTTTATTATCTTATCAATTTTGACTTTTACGTCGTTACTAATAGATTTAGAAAATTTCATTATCTTCGTTTTTTCAGTGTTTATCTTCATTCCGTATTTTTTTCCTTCCTTATTAATAATATCCGACATTCTTTGCATCTGATCTTCCGTTTCTGCGATTATTACCCTATTATCGTCCGCCGAACTAATATTCTTGATTACTTTCCCGTTTATTTCGAAGCCGATTTACTCTAATTTATCATTTTTTATTATTTCTTCGGCATATACATTAAGTAACCGGGGTAACAATGGGCATCCTTGCTTTACTCCTTTACGTATTTCACACATTTCATTGGAATTAGTATTTTTGATCTTAATATTGGCCGTTTATTCCCAATAAAGATTTTTAATTAATCTTACATCATTTTCATCTATATTATATTTCTGTAAAATATTTATTTATTTATTTATTATATATACATACATGCACATATATATATACATATACATATACACACACATACATTATATATATATATATATAAAGTTTAGATTGTGGAATGTAGTGATTTTTTATACTTGATTACAAAAAACAGTTAAAATCATTTAACTTTATTTATTAAGCAAAGCTTTTCGGCAACTACGCAATTATCAAGCTATATATAAATAAAATTAAATATATAAAAACATAAAATATTAATTTAAATCTAATTTCACAAATTCATTTATTATGTGAAAATTGTGTAATTGTATTTAAATTAATATTTTATGTTTTTATATATTTAATTTTATTTATATATAGCTTGATAATGGCGTAGTTGCCAAAAAGCTTTGCTCAATAAATAAAGTTTAGTGTTTTTAACTATTTTTTGTAATCAAGTATGTATATGTGTATATATATATATATATATATATATATATATATATATATACACGTGTACTATACTAATATATAAAACCGCTAAAAGAAAGAGACAGCAATATTGTAATTAAAAAATTATAACTTCTAATATATATATATATATATATATATATATATATATATATATATATATATATATAAAACTTTCTATGCATCAATTTAACTGTATATTTATATTTAATTACTTATTTCTAGGTGTTCCTATTTTAGTAGAGATAATGTAAGAACCGTATATTAATAAAAATAAATAATCTTATTAAACGCAATAATTTTACAGTCGGACAAAAAATATATTCACAATTCGAACAAAAATTTTAAAAGAAAACTTTAAGGGAAAAAAAAGACATTTTCAAAATATCACCTAGCCTGAAATATCGAATTATACATATATATATACACTTACGTGAACTGCATCAGCAGACCCTATTACAAACATGCTTGCTGGAATTTAACTTATGAAAATTCCTTCAAAAACTAAAGAGTCGCGATAACATCCGAACGAAGTATTTTTTTAATTACACCCGTTAATCATTTTACCACGCATCATTATTATATTATTAACATATTTGTTCGAAATAATTAACTGAATTAAATCGATCCATGCGCGCGTATATCCAATTGTAGAACATATTGAGTTAGTTACTTTTTCGGATTATTACGTTAAAAATCTAATGAAAAATAATAAACAATTATTCGACCGTAACACAAACGTCTGCGAACATTCACCGTCAAATACCGACACCTTGTGTTTATATATTTCTCAATAACCATACCACCATAACCGAAAACTCATTATATACATATACATGTATATATATATATATATATATATATATATATATATAAAAATAAAATTAACAAATTCTAGCGAGCCACTATGCGTTCAAAAAGTATATGTAATAGGACGCAAAAAACGTCGTTTAATGGTGAACAAGGAACGCATCGCCGAAATACAACAAACCATGAAGGTGAATCAATATACAAGTTTCGTGTACAGTAAAGCAGCAGGCGGTTTATGTTTAGTTTACAATACTCCCGAACGTCATGCAAGCAAACTGACAGTAAAACAGGAATTAAGCGAATACATTATATCTATACACACACACATTATATATATATATATATATATATATATATACACAAAAAATTACAGATGAACGTATACCGAGTAGATCCTCAAGTTGTATGACTTCTTCAAAAGAAAGAAAACACGTACAATAATATCCAATCCAGAACAGGTCTATAAAATTAAATCATATTCGCCACGGTGATAATGATTAATAATTATTAACAATGATGAATAATTATTAATAATGATTAATAGTGATTAATAATAATAATAATAATAAAGAAAAAAATTATGAATACTAAAAGAAATAGGACGAATTTCTACGGTCCCGATAAAATATCGCTTTCAAAAATTCGTGCACAATATTATATATCGATATGGTCTATATAATTTCTTGGACAAATTAATTCGTCTGAGGAAATAGACGACTAACGAAAAAAAAGTAACGTAAAAAAATATTATAGATGTCGTGACAGAAAGATCGGGGAATTAGTATTATAATTTATTTGTCAACTCTAAACAGATAACTAGCGTTGTTGAAGCAGGGAATAAAGTTGCGTCAAAAATAGTACGGTATTTAAGAAAGCTCACGGAATCCAAGTCGTCTAAATAGAACTTCAGCGTACTCAGGAATTAAGGAATGATTACAAGATGTTAAAAAGAAATGCGGATATTACTACGTATGCGTATGAATACAAACGAAAAAAAAAATTGATTTTTCTGAACTATGAACCTTACATTCTTCATTATAACGCCAATATAGATTACGTAGGATTTAAAATAAACGGCGAAATAATCAATTGGGCCAGTTAAAGAAACTAAATAAATATGATTATAAATATTGGTAAAACTAAGACGATGAAGTTCACGAGATTCAGTAATAAAACCGCAGTCTTCAAAAACGGAAACAAAGTTGTAGAAAATGTAAATCGGTTTCGTTATCTATTGATATCTGACGAAGGAAGAGATATAGAAATTCGCCATGACCAAACAAACGTTTGGAAATCTCGTATACATATTTAAGGATAGGAAATTAAATATTAAATTAAAACTTCGGCTGATCCAATGCTATGTCACGCCTATATTAAAATAAGCGTGTGAAACATGGTCAATGAGCGCAGAAACCTTAAAACGGTTAGAAGCCTTTGAAATACGAATCCTGAGAAGGATATGACGTATAGCATGCGCCCAAGAAAGTGTTGTAGGGCCCGTGCTTTGGCGAGTTTTTATAAACCCGCTTCTTAAGGCTAATTGGCCTGAAAGGACAAAAGTGATGATGTTACCGTACTCGTTGCCGGCGACAATCGTAGGTATTTGGAAGCGCTGAGCCAGCAAGTCATTTCGATTTCATCGTGCTCAGGTATGAACAAACATCAACCTGTGGTAAGATTAGTTACGCTGGACAACTTCTTTGAAGTATCTGGAAATAACGTAAGATTCTAACGGTAATTTCTCAGAGCATTCTTCGAAAAGTTGTTGCAAAGCCGATAACGGCATACCACGGAATGGCCCAAATCGCACGGACTGAGTGGCGATTCAGCACGCTACAGCGAAGCTTTTGTACGAAGCGATAGTTATACCGATTGTGCGATAGATAGATCGCTAATGTTAAACTAGTTTACTTAGTACGAAGCGCACAACGGCCGGCTCTTTTCGCCAATGACCTGAGCATAGTGTACAGCCTCGTCAGTTGCTTTAATCGTTCTATCGGGAGTGCAAGGTTTACCTGGCGGAGAGAGATATTCTGCTTACGCGATGATGATTCATCGGTAACTATAGGTATTACTCTCGAGAGCATATAAAATCAGCAGTTTAGTTTGCACGTCGATTATAAGTCAGCTTACCAAGTCTACTATAGAAAACGCCTTTACAGAAAGCCGCTAGCAGGTCCATGCGCGAAAGTTCGTCGCTCTCGCGGAATGGGAAGAGTCTTGAATGGAATATGACGGTGCTATCAAGACTTAATCGTAATCAATACGAATGGTTTTGTTTCAGAACGCGTCATGATCTATTCGCATACTACGAGGAGCGTTCCTCTCTCTCAGGGAAACACATCGTCAGTGTATTTGTAGAGACGGGCCCTGTACGATCAGTCATTTTTCGAACGCACGAGCAGATATGCCTGAAGGTACTATCCGTCAAGCAAATTCAACCAGGGAAATTGCCTTCGGCGGGTATCACCGAATTTGACGAAGAGCTAGAGACAGATTTCTTCCATCATCTCCCGTGCTTCCTTTATAGGGTCTCGCTTGAAAGTGGAAAATTTGCACGGTACAACACAGGGCCGCAAACTCATCATCCGAGATGACGTCATCCAGTCCTGACACATTTGTGCATCTTATTAGAAGGCAGTGACTATTAGCGAGGGTTTCATTGAATGAAGATTGTCATTGATTACCAGCTCGGGTTTGACAATGGTAGGTGATTAAATTGGACAGTTGATGGTTCCGCAACTCCTTCATCAGATCATCCGGCTGGAAAACTGTCTAGGTCTTTAAACATAAAGGGACTCGTCCCAAGTTGAGATACTACGCCGGGTCGAAGAGCGTGGAGTACCTTTCAAATAGTGAATAATTCACTGCCGCCTTTAAAAGGTGAGATCGAAGGAAACGCACCAAAGGGAAGGAAACAGTAACCACCAGTTTCAGAGAAAATAAAAAGGTAGTCGATATAATAAAGGATGCTAGGAGTAAAAAATATTAGATCATCATGTAGGATAACTCCTGTCGAGGAGATGCCACTAAAAGAAGAAAAATCTAGCATAGAGATAGAAGCAAATCCTTTAAAACAAATGGCTACATCGCATAATGACGTTTTGAAGAAAACCGAAATTAGCGCTTTACAAGAAAAAAGCTTTACTCGCTCGAGCGCTCGCATTATCAAGATTATATAGTTTAGCAAAAAAGGTGTAAAAGCTGTTGTTCCTCTAGAGGCTATATCGTATGTTGTCGAAATACTTCAAAACATTTTTTACACCGCCGCAGTAGTGTATATTAAGAATTCGAAACATTCTGTAGAACATGTGGGAAAGTATCATTAGCGATGATATATTATATGGTCAATTTTCTTCATGGTGATATCACTTTTCACTAATGCTCCGGTAAAAGATTCTATTCAACTAATAAGAAAACGCGACATCGAAAAATAATAGGTGACGCTGTGACATAGAAAAAATCAAAAACTTTAAAGGATAAGGCAGTGTTCGATTAAATACAACGTAGAAGTCTGCGATTGATCGGTTAAATAAGAAGGCTAATTTAAATTACGACTGGACTATATAAATTGCGTATTGCTGCTCCAACAGTTCGGTGTTAATGCATCTTGTACGAAACGATAAATTTATGACGCGGTGTTATAAACATTTAAAACGAATTAGTTAGTTTAGTTCAATTAATTCGTCATTTATCATAAATACAAATTTAGATAGAACCCACGTATTTAAGAAAGAAATCAGCTTAAAAATTGACTCGGAGTAGTACCTTCTAGGTTATTCGCATTAATTTGAACATCGATACTGAATAAGGCTCCACACTTCTTAGACCAAAATAAATTAAAGATAAATATTTTGTTTAAGTGTAAATTATTATTGTCTATAAAATAAATAAATGAAAAATTTTGTTCGATACAATAATTTAACAGAAATAGGTCACAATAGATATTATATACGCGCCGCTGCTAAGATAAGCAACGCAGCGTGGGATTCTATTATGTAAATCCAAGATGATTTCGAACTATCATTCGCCCGGTTGTCCCATATACATAAATAAAATTTTGGACAATCAGTCATCAACGAATTAAGCAAGCGCTGCATGTAGTGAAAAGTGCATACGTGGTATTCGTTTATCTGATCGGATTCAAGATCTGTATTCATTCTTAATAAACTATGCGAAAAACCGGAATCTAAACGAGTTGTTTGCTATCAATATTATATTAGCCGGAAAAATAGAATCCGGTATTATCACAGGCCAAGAACTTAATCGCGGGAGTGTTTAGAGACGTTCAAACATAGACCTAGCATCAGCTGAAAACCATCATTTGTTTATCAATTTTGGAATGTGTATTCTTGCAAATCATTCTCAAAATTAAGGAATGTAAAGTATACATAGTGAATGAAAGAATATAAAATATATTTTATACCGGTATAAGTAAATATACTTTCGCAGGTATACATCAAATAGTACAGATTCATTAATCGATAATCTCTAGTCAACAGGGGAAGGTGTACTTACCGCCTAAAATTATTTCTATTTTTCTAATAATAAACTTTTTCCAATCACCAGTAAACAATATTAATTTTGAAAGTTCACCAAATTTTGGCTAGCACCCTCAAAAAATCGTTATATAGCAAAATGTGTATCAACCGATGAAAAAGCATTCGCAAAGAGAGAAGTATAACTTGTGTTTTGCCACAACAATTTTTGGACGGCGTTGAAATAACAAATTAGTGCCGATCAAATATATATGAAAAAAAAAAAAACGATTGTTCTAAAGTGAAACACTTGCGAACAAAAACAATTTATGAAAAATAAACTAATATCGTTTTGTGATGCAAACAGGAAGTAACGTTTTTGTTACGTATTATATATATATACGCACGGTTAATCAAGCATTCGAAATCTGGTGTTGGAGGAGAATGGAAAAGGTAACACGATAACGATAATAAAAGAAAGAAGACTGAAAAAAAATAATCAGTATTTAAATCAAATAATAAAGCAGAACCACAGAGAAGAGAAAAAAAATCGGGAGACTTCGCACGAAAGTATAAAGCAAATAAAAAAACCACGCGTAAAAAAAGAATGATATGGAATTATGAAAAAGACGGATTTATCCATAGACTTTTCAACGTTGTTGTTCATTCATCGTTGATGCAGGCTTGCAAATTAGAAAGAAGATATGTACACACATTAGTCAATAGGTTTGCGAAAAATGAGCGGAATATTAACAATGTGACAATGTGATACGTAACAAATTAAACTAATCCACGAAAATACACAATTTTTCAGTAACTTTAAATTACTCTCTATTAGATTTTATATCGTTGCAGTTTTAATGCTGTTTTAAACTATTTTTTATTAACAAATTGAATTTATATAATATATATATATATATAAATACGTAACAAAATTAACGTCATACGTTTTCGCTTTGAACATCGTCATAATATCTTTAAAATTAATAAATTAGTCCATAATTATTATATCACGATTATCTCAAGAATAGTAGAAAGCAAAAATATTACTTGGTAAATGAACTATAGAAATTAATTTAAATTATTTATCTTAAATAAAGTCAAAAGTAATAATTCCAATTAATACGATTCACGACATGTCTTCATATTAAATATAAAACGTGTCAACATGAATAATATACATGTACATATATATTTATTATAATATATATATATATATATATATATATATCAAGTAATTAAAACAATTCCAATGGTAAATACAAAACGATCTGACACACACACCAACGTACACAAATATTAAATAGAAGTGGAGAATCTCTGACAGCTCTTCCTGGTACACGTGGCGACTTGGCGAGGAGAAATGTGTCCAACATATTTTCATCTGCAATAATTGCCCACATAAGTACGATTTTAATGATTCACTACAACTGGGTGGGAATCGTGTAACGTATAAAGATCCGTTTTCTGGCATGAAGCAGAATCTTTTTTTTAGTCAATTCTAAAATTATTTCTCATCTCAGAGCTCAAATAATCTATACGAAAACATTATAAATAGTATATTTTTTTTTAAAGAGCTAAAAAGTTCTAATATTTATCATCACACGTTTATTGAAAAATAACTTAACTTTTAACTTACTGATAATTTCAAAATTCTTAATTTGAACTCGCTAAGAATTCGGTTATGGATAATAACTGATATAAGCGATCGAATAGTAAATATTACTAGCATTTTATACCCGTTCGATTAGGTTTTATTTGCTCTTTTTTTGGCCACACCGGCCAATAGTGGTCATAATTGGCATTTCTCACTTCTAAAATAAATAAAATAAATATTGTCTCTTCTCCCAGTGGATAGGAGACAACCGATAAATAAATGGATATTGTTAACTTTTAACTAAGATTAATTAAAATTAAACAAGTTAAACATATTTTTTATAAATACCGATCTGCTATCTCGCGTTATATTCGCTTATGTACATTGTTCTACGCTGAATTTTGTCCTAGCCATTTATCTTCGGGCACATAAATTACATGCTAGCTCTCCACTCGTGGGCTAGATAAAGATCGACACATGCTGGACATCGTTAGGATAACCATCATTTGTAAGAACTGCGTCCCGGCACCATCTTCTTTTTAATCTTCTTCTAGAATTGCCTGGCAACGTGTATCTGGACATCCGAAGTATATTCAGATTATCGTTCAGGCGAAGTTAGTCGAAAATTTTTTTTATATCGTTGAACGTGCACTTCTTTAACAAATGGAATATCAAGATCCTTGTGAAAGTTCGAAACATATCGAGAAGCCGCGACCATCGTACGAAGAATTTTTGATTTTCTTGGTATTAATGCTAGATTACTTGCTTTAGTATTGCCGTATAGTCTCCAGATCGGAGATTTTTTTTTTTAAATCTTATTTATATCCCGCTATAAACAATGACGTAATAATGTAAACAATTAACCTAATCTCAAAGTCTTCTACTAAACGCATAACGTGAAAGAAAATTAATAATAATTCACTCTCCGAAAACGTACAGTCTCATCGAGTAAGATACGTTTATCCGACGAACATCAAAATTCCTAAATCAACATGTTCGATCTATTCGATATCGATTTTTTTTATTTTAATGAATTTAATACGAACAAATAATTCAAGATAGCCGTAGAAATATCGATTATTTTAATAAAAAGTAATAATTACCGAGATTAATAATAAAAATTACGATCGACGAGGAGGCTAAACAATCGGCCGTTCTAGCACAGTACTAAACCTACCAAACCCGAAAACATACTTTATGAAGTATGCGATCCACTAAAGCGTCAAATGCACTATTTTCCAGCAGTTCACTACGGAAAGCTGGATGACACATCCAAACAGATAAATATGAAGTCGCTCTGATATTACGTTGTGCACATACGTTTCTAGCACGCAAATATTTATTTCCAAACTAAAGCGTACGTGCTTGGTCAAACACCCCTCTTACCATTCCTTAGACTCTACTATCATGTCCTTCTAACATAAGCCCCATCTTAAACAAATACATCCAACAATATGAAAAATTATACATAAACAATAACTTATCACTGTAATTTTTTAAAATTGCGTATCTAAATTTATATATATTTTTATGATTTACTATTTTTTTATATTCACTTGATAATGGCTTAACAGTCGAAAAGCTTTGGATTTCTCTTTTTTTTTTAATTTTAGTGATTTTAACTCCTTTTTGTTGTTTATTTTATTTTTTCTTTACATGTTGTAAACTGGTTTCCATTTATAAATGAGAAATATTACATTTTATCGACATAAACACAATGAAAAATATCCACATATGTAAAATTATTGTGTAAATAATTTTCGCGTTAATTTTTCAAAAATTTTTATATTAAAATAGGCGTTACTAATTACATTAAACAGGAATTATTATTCAGATTTCTCCGATAGATGTCGCTGCAACTAAACAAAGCTAAATAAAGATAATTGAACACAGAGTCTGAAAAATAACGGCGAACACACACACACACATATATATATATATATATATATATACATATATATACATATATATACATATATATACATATAAAAATGTATATATGTATATATGTATATGTATGTGTGTGTGTGTGTTCGCCGTTATTTTTCGAATGATTCATTTAACGTCTACGATTCAATACTAACTATTGTTTTCATCAAGTATCATTTACTCACCGGTGTTAATAATTTTTATTCATTTGTCTACTCCTATCGTTATTCCTATTCAGGGTTGGTTTATTTCTTTATCGCATGTTTCCTTTATTAGATTAATGTATTCCGAGGTATATAGCATGGTGTTTAAGCTATATGTTCGGGATCAAACTAAAATTTAAAGGTAGCTTTTTAGCTCCATCTGCTAATACAGAGCGCATGTTTTTCTATTTCATTCAAAACCAGTCCCTTCATCGACAGTTTCGACTAAAAAAACTCGAGGTCACCTATGCGACGAGGGATGTTTTGCAAAAATGTAGTACTCAGTAGTACTGCCTCTAAACTTATACTGGTTGGACAAAGTCTCTGAAGGCTTTTATTTCTGTTTATTTCACCGGTATCATTCAACAGATTGGTAATAAGTGGATTCATATTATATTTGTTTGCACGTCTTTTGATTTCATCCTCTACAAACATAACGTTTATAATTCGTCATGGAGAGGGTAAGATTTGAAACGTACCAGAGAGCTGAGTACCCGAATTTGTGATATCGCTGAATTTGTTTCTAATTTAGATGTTTTTGCGCACCCCAAAAGCTGTATACCACACACCCAGATCGGGTTTAAACTTATTTTATATAGTAGAATTTTATTTTTTCAGCGATAACCCGCATATATTAGTTAACATCCACGACGTACTTCTGGTTTAAAGTGTGAAATGTTCGATCTTTTTTGAACGCGAGTAGTGCAGGTCAGCCTAGTGTATAAGTTTATTATTAGACTATAAAAAATAACCATCATGCAGAAGACTAGACGTGCGTACATTTTCCATTTAAATAAAAATAATTTAAGTTTATAATACACTAAACTAAATTTCAACCTTAAAGCGACAGTAGCAAACGGCGTCGACAAAAAAATTTTCCAGTATGCCTCGGATTTACTACAAACGTTAAAAGACAATACAATTTTAATTGTCATAGTCATCTTTAAATTTTTATTCGGAAACTAAAATTAAAAAAGTAATATTCCCCACCAACTAAAAACGCACATATATATATTTTATATCTAATATATAAAATTCTCGTGTTACAATGTTCGTCCCCATACTCCTCCGAAACGGCTTGACCGATTCTTATGAAATTTTGTATGCATATTCAGTAAGTCTGAGAATCGGCTACTATCTATTTTTCAAACCTCTAAGTGATAAGGGGTGTCCACCCCCAAAAAAATTTATTTTTGTGATAAATTTTTTTTAAATTTTTTATTATATGACATTAAAAAATAAATACAACCCTAAATTTTCACTTTTCTATCACCAACCCCTGCTTTTTAATAGTCATTTTCATAATTTTATCATTTTTTATCCCGCTGGTAAGTTATCCCCTCCATGTGTCTTCCGGTGTCACTTCTCACCCAGTAAACAGCACGGAGTAGGGATGACAACGAAGATGGTCTCCTACTTCTCTCAAAACAATTCCTACGTAGACAACGACATGGAAAAATCGTTTTCTATTTGGGAACTTAAAAAAGCATTAGATCATAATAAAAACACAAGTACTGGAGTTGATGGTATTCCATATAAAGCCATACAAAATACAACAAATTACATTCAGGATAAACGAATCCATAATTAAAAGTACATATATACCTAATGAATGGAAAACACAGTATATATGCCATATACTTAAACCAAATAAGAATCCTAATAACTATAAATTATACAGACCTATAACTTTATTAAGCTGCTTAGGTAAAACAACTGAATATATGATTAAGGAACGTTTTGAATGGAGACTGGAACATAAAAACAAAATGTCAAAAACACAGTTTGGTTTTAGGAAAACATTTGGGACAAGGGATAATATAGCTATCCTGACTAACGATATATATATAAATATGTCTAAAAATCATTACATGATAGCCATCACCTTTGACATGTCAAACGCGTACGATCTAGTAAACCTGAGTATTTTATGCAACAGGTTGAAGATGATAGGTATCCCCACAATGTATATTAAATGGATAGCACAATATTATAATGGCAGAAAACTAATTATAAAATATCAAAACGAAATAAAGGAAATTGAAACAAGCGAAACAGGTACAGGTATGCCCAAGGATCAACCCTTAGTCCATTACTATACAACATATATACAGGTGAACTAGATAATAGTTAAAATATTCCAATATGCTGATGATATAATGATATACAGCTCAGCTGCAACTATTTCAACTGCTGTTAAACAAATACAACCAGCTATAACTAAGATGACAGAAATAATAAATAGACTGCAACTAAAAATAAACAGTGATAAGACAAAGGGAATTTTGTTCACACGACACAGAATTAATCACTATCCCCGTATTACAGTAAATAATACCTCAATTCAATTTGTTAAAGAAATAAAATACTTGGGCATAATGTTAGATGAGAAATTAAATTGGAATTCCGAAACACAAAATATATTAAGGAAATGCAGTAATGGTACCAATCTAATACGTGCAATATCAGGAATACGGTGGGGAAGCCATTCCAAAACAAATCTTATACTGTATAAAACATTAATACTATCTCATTTTAACTGCTCATGTATATTCCAAAATTTAAACTCCAGCAATACCAAAAAAATCCAGACATCACATAATAAAGTACTACGCCTTTGCATAGGAGCAATGAATTCAAGTCCAGTTAATAATATTAGAGCAGAATGTCCAAGTACTTTAATACAACAACAATATATTACAAATAAATATACGTTAAAAATTAAAGGAAATAGACAACATATAATAAATAAACAAATAAAACAATTCGAACCTTTGATCAGAAAACCCTACTGGCAATGTAAAACTTTACCACCTCTAGTAGTGAGTGCTAGAAAGCTATACAATATACAACCAATTCAAAACTATAAATTACCAATATATACAATTAAATATGAAGACTATATACAACTACTCTAATATTACAATACAATAAATCTATTCTCTAAACAAACTGATATTAATATGCAAAATAAAATATTATAACGTATATTAATCACTAACTTCCCTAATTATGAACGGATATATACTGCCGGATCTATAGACATTAATAGAAACCGATATCAAGCAGCAATATATCATGAAAATACAGATCTGATACGAACATACAGAATAAAATACGCTGGCTCATCTACAAGCACTGAAATATATGCTATATACAAAGCACTTGAGTATGTTAAAAATAAAAAACAAAGAAAATTTTTAGTAATGACAGACTCCATAGCTGCAATGTCACTGATTACTATTAAAACAAAACAAGACAATATTATCGCTAAAATAAAAACCTTACATGGAAAGATACAGAAAAACGATTCAACAATTATATTGATGTGGATACACTGCGGTATATATGGGAATGAAATAGTAGATAACGCAGCAAAATCGGAAACGAATGTTAAAATAGATAATACTAATAGACACTATACAGAATATATTCCACAAATAAAAATAATAAAATATCAACAAATGCAAGAAGAGAAATAGGGAAACAATATCATAAAATTCAGATAAAAATAAAACCTCATATGGTTTTGGAATAACTCATTACAATATAGTAAACACTTTTTAACAACAATTATCCGATTAAGAATAGGACATAATAAAACACCGGCACATCTAACCCGAATACACATAATCCAAAATAGTTTATACGATAAATATCAAGAGGAAGAGGATATCAACCATATCATATAGAAATGCGAGAAATACAAACAAAATCGAAATAATATGATACGGGAATTATTAAAATACAAATACACACTTCCTCTAAATGTAGAATCAATAGTAAGTGACCTAAACAATGCAGAACCAGTCAAAATCATATATAAGCTCATAGCCCACAATAGTATAGAAATATAATAACCCAACTTATCATCCTATAAATGGCCAAAGCGACCTATGGTACAGGCCAAAAAAAAAAAAAAAAAATTCTCTCAAACAATAAACCTTCTCTCACTCCCTCTACAGTTTTCGGCTATTATTAGTGTTTATGCGTCAAGCGTAGTAGTTAAACATTTTTACTATCTCAGTGTAACTCTCATATCAAATATATTCTCAAGTAACTTTATTATTTATTTATTAATAACTAATATTATTAAATATAAATAATTATTAATAACTAATAAAATTATTAATCATTGATTCGCAAGATGCTCTCATTGAACAAATATTTCCCGATGTACACACGAATTACATAAATCTCGAGTGGCTTGCAGAAAGAGCAATTTTAGCTGCAAAAAATGTGGACGATGACATTTTGAATCAGAAGATACAACAGTTACTGCCAGAGGACTTGGTATCATATAAATCTATTGATACTGTTTGCGATGACACTGAAGCTGTAAATTTTCCAACAGAGTTTTTGAACTCACTGGATTTGCCAGGCATGCCACCACATAACTTACAATTGAAGGTTGGATCTCCAATTATTTTGCTTCGTAATTTGAACCAGCTACGGCTGTGCAACGGTACGCGATTAGTCATTAAAAAATTAATGAAAAACGTTATCGAAGGCACCATTTTAAATGGCACGTTTCGAGGTGAAAATATACTAATACCACGAATATATACACAGACGTGCCAATTCAATTTAAGCGTATTCAATTTCCGATTAGATTGGCATTTGCAATGACTATTAATAAATCCCAAGGCCAAACAATGTCTGTTTGTGGCTTAGATTTTAGCACACCATGTTTTTCACACGGACAATTATACGTTGCATGCTCTCGAGTGGGTAAACCATCGAGTTTGTTTTGTATTAGCTAAAGACGGGCTAACAAAAAATATTGTTCACGCTGTAGCATTAAGAGATTAATATTATGTAATGAATTAATGATATAAATAATTATTACTTTTAATAAATTGAAAAAATTAATGTTTGGTGTTTTGTTATTTTTATATTCCCTCATCATTCACAGCGCTCCATGACTTTTTCACTCATATTCCACATCCTTATACACTTCCAATAAGTTAGTTGTTTTTTTTCTACACTAGAAATTCTCTAGAAATTATTTACATGGCAAAACAACGTTTGCCGGGTATGAAAATTGGGCTTGAAGGGTTTTCGGGTTTTGGGCTCTTTTTGAGGCCCCTATGATATATCGGTGGTTCGGGTTGAGCTTAAAAGAGAGTAGACGTCGAGATCTATAATTTATGTTATGAGGTAAATGTTTTAAAAATTAACCGGTAACGAGAAATCGCGAGTTGAATATTTCATTTTCGATTTTTAAAAATTCTCCCGGCGATTTTTGGTCGGCCGATTCTACAATGCATATTTAAGTTCAATAAATCTACAAAAATTAAAAAGTATCGATATATCATTTAAATTTCGTTATAAATTTGTTTTTTAATTTTTTGTATAGTTCCTAATTCTCCATCGGTATTTGTGCTTTATTTAATTCAGCTAATAAATGTATACATTTATTGATTGTGGGGCGATACGAAGTTCGCCGGGTCAGCTAGTATATATATATATATATATATATATATATATATATATATATATATATATATATATATATATATATATATATATATATATATATATATATATATATATATATATATATATATATATATATATATATATATATATATATATATATATATATATATATATATATATATATATATATATATATATATATATATATATATATATATATATATATATATATATATATATATATATATATATATATATATATATATATATATATATATATATATATATATATATATATATATATATATATATATATATATATATATATATATATATATATATATATATATATATATATATATATATATATATATATATATATATATATA